>CANTUT010000172.1:55000-395000 GCA_947687605.1 Reutealis trisperma | reverse complement strand
GCTAAGATAAAGAGACAGAGTGTGCCAACTTGTGATCCACTGTGCTGACTCATGATAGTAGTAATTTGTGCTGACTCATGCCCCTCTGTGCTGACTAGTGACAGTGATCTTTTTTGCTGAGTCATGCTTCCCCTACGCCGAGTAGTTACAACACTCTTTCATGACATCCCTTCACAAACACTCCTTTTTGTAAAAGGCATCACTTGGGACACCTTGAGGCTTATAAATACATGTGTTTAGCCTCACTTTAGGGGAGGTTAAGTTAGTATTTGATAGCTTTTAATTACAAATAATTAGTGCAAATTCAAGTGATATAATTAGTCTAAGACTGAAGAATTTTCAAGTGGTTCAAGGAAGCATTCAAGGCTACTTTCTACAAAGTAATTTTTCTCAAGAAGGAGTGAAGAAAACATCATCAAGTTTCCTTTCCCTTGTCTTTTTGACTTGTTCCTTTGATGTTCTACTTGTCTTCTTGTCACTGCTTTGTCATTAACACTATGGAATTACACTAAATTTAAGTTATTTGAATTGCAATGAAATTTTAATTTTAATTACTTTATTTTCTATATGCATTAAAAGATTTAATTTCAATTGAATGCTTAATTATGTTATGTATGCTTGATCACCATATATAACTTGTTAATTAATTTATTCACAATAAGAGTTGAGATAACTTAGTGGAAAAGCAATTGAAGTTAATTAGGGGTTATGATAGTACTTGGAGACAAGCAATCCACTCTAAGGGGATAAAAGAAAATGGCATAAAATTTAATGGTTTTATTCTATCTCTATAATGACATGAGAATGCTTATAGACTCTAGATCAAAATACTTTTAATTGATGAGAATTGCTTTTAAAAACTTTAGGTCATGTTCTCAATCTTTGCATGCATATAACTCTTATAACTAAAATTAGTCCAAATTTGTAATTCTAATAACTAACATTCTTTATTCATAATTTATGATAATAATATTAGAATTTAGTTTAGATATAAATCTCTTTTTAATATTGTCTGCTTATCCAATTTAGTATCTATTTGGTTAATATAAGATTCCTCAAATTCCCTGAGTTCGACACCCTACTTACTCTATGTTTAATCCTGAGGATTAGGGTTATAATTTGACCCACATCAGTAGCTAACCTCGGATGGCAGGCGGCTAGCTTTGAATGGCAGGTGGCTGCTGGCCTTAGAAGGCAGGTGATGATTGGCCTAGAATGGCGGGGGACAGCTGGCAGGCAGGGGTTGGCTTTAGATGGTTGGCGGCAGCTAGTCTCGGACGATAGGTGGCGACTAGCCTAGTACTGTGAGCAGAAAACCTTTAACTAGCTGGGTAGGAATCAAGGAGAAACATCCCAACACGAACCTTGGGCAATGGACTTGCCTCAAATAGGTGGGCGGAAAGCCTTTAACTAGTTGAGTAGGATCAAGGAGAAATTTCCTAACTTGCTTTGCAAAGCAAGGAGCAATTGCAAAGTGCTTTGCTTGAAGTTAATACTTTTCAAGCTCTAGAAGTTGGTCTCTTAGAGTGTGGAAAGGCTCTCTATATATAGGAGGAGGATTGGAGCTCAAAATATATAGACTTTCGATGTGGGATAGTGGAAAAATAGGGAACCCGCATGAATTGCCACACAAGCCTCTACGGCATTGCATAGGGCTGTGCGGCAGTGCTGCACAGAGCTGTGCAGCAACTTCATAGGGTTGTGCGGTAGCCAGCTTTGCTTCCACCCATTTTCGCTAGTTCTTGCCTATTTCTCATCTGTGTTTTGTTATTTTAGTTGCGTTGTACTCATTACTCAGTCTCAGATTATTTGAAAGGGTTCAAATGTCAAAAATAAATATTTTGATTTTCCTATTTTGAGAGTTTTTGACTTCTGAAGGTTTGTTTACCGAGTCTAAGTGCTTCTAAGGTTCAAATACATACTGGAAGGTGCAAAATTAAGGGTTCATAGTTAGTTTATGGGAGTTTTAGAATTTAGAAAATTAATTGGTTAGTTTTGATAAACTCAAAATTAATTTTAGAACAATTAAACAGTCAGTTTGAGAAAAAATCCATTCAGTTTTGAAAAAATAATATTTGATACAGAAGGTCTGGTTAAGGTAAAAACGGTGGCAGATTGTGCCAAGAGTACTTCAGTTGGTTCTGAAGAGTTCAAAATTAATTTTGGAGGTACTGAAATGAGGGTTCGCAGCTACTCCCCATCAAAGCTCTCTATCAATTAGACAATTTTGATGAGAGTGAACCCAAAATTTTGGTAGGTTTGAATTTGAAAAATGATTTCATTCATAATCAGATAATTTTGGTGAATTTTGGAGCTTGATTTGACCATTTTTGGGGGATTGGTAAATTTTCAGGTTCATAATTTTTCTTATTTTTCTGATGTAAAAACTACATTTTGGTAAAAAAAAAACAAGGCGACTGAGGTGATTATGAGTAGATAAAAATCTCATGAACACATAGAAACTTTTGGATTTAGATTATGAATTGATATGGGCTAGAAATATATTTTTATACAACTAGATAATTATAAGGCACTTTTTACTATACGTTATTTCATCTTTTCTTCCCGAAAATTCTATAAATACCTAAGCTTTCTCATTTGCTGCATACAACACAACATTACTCTCTCCTTTGCTCAATCTAATGCGAGGTTCCTCTTTTTTCTTTTTAATAATAATAATAATAATAATAGTAAAAAATTTCCTTTTTTTTTTTTTTTTCCAACAACAACAACAACAATAATAATAATAATAATAGTAAAAAATCTTCTTCTCTTTTTATTCCTTTTTGTTTCAATTATTTTTCTTTTTATTTTTTTCTTCAATAATAATAATAATAGTAAAAAGTTTTTCTTTTTTTTTTAAAATTTTATTTTCTTCACTTATCTTCTCTTGCTTTTTTGGTTTAGCACTCGCAACGATGGCTTCTTCTTCTAGGTGTACTACCATGCCCTCCATTAGCAGACTCTAGGGCCAACTATATGAGGTGCAAAGGGAGAATTTCGATCCCTCAATTCTACTTTAAGCCCCTCAAGACCATGTCTCATATGATGGGAGCATAGCGGTCAATGTTTCATTTGCCCCATCTGAATCTCTTTTTTGCTTTTCAGTCTAGCATTATACATGTGTTGTGCCTATTGGTCCATTAAAGGCAAAAACTATCCAAAATCAAGGCGGATGATGCAATTTGGATATGGTGATAAAGTGCCTCACCACAGGAGGTGTTGTTAGGAATCTGTTGGAACTAATAGGCTTTATTGACTTTCTGGAGTTGAAGACACTTGATTATATCAACATGAATTTGATAAGGGCTTTAGCCGAGAGGTGGTGGAACACCACTAATACCTTTCACTTGTTCTGCAGGGAGATGACCTGTACCCTATTTGATCTCTACATGATGATAGGGATTCGATTCAGGTCTCAGCCTTTTGATATGTGCAATGATTGGAGAGATGAGTATATCGAAAGAGAGGTCACTAAATTGATTGGTTTTGCCCCTCCCATAAAGAGCACCACCATGAAGCACACACTCCTCCACAAGAAGTTAGAGGGGCTATCTTCCGGAGTTGTTATTCCCGATGAGACTCTCACTCGCTTGTGTCTTCTAGTCATTATAGGCTGCATTTTCACCCATAGCATGAAAGATATGGTGGATCTAAATATCCTAAAAAGTTTAGCCAAGATTGATAGGTGGACAAAGTGCAACTAGAGAGATCCGATCTTGAGTGCCATATACCTATAAGGCTTTGCTCGAGCACTGGTCTAATAAGCTAAGAGGAATCAAAATGCTCCTTGGGAGAAACTCCATGATTGGAACTCACTATTGGTTTAGAAAATTGGAAAATTAAAGGAAAACCTAAAATGATTGACTCCAAAAATATTTGATTTATCCTAATGGAAAAGCACATAATCCGCGAGAGACCAAAGAGGGCTTGGGGATTAGGTTTTGGTATTTAAACAAATGTTTGGCTAAAAGTTACGAAATAACTCTTTAGAAAAGGGCAATTTTAGTATATGCATGAACAGGAGTAAAAATGATGAATGAAACAGTTATGGATGATAAAAACCAAATGATGATTGTAAATAACAAAGCAAACATAAATCTTACTTAATTATTACAAAACCAAAATAAATGAAATAGAAAGGATCTTTCCTCTAGCCTTTATAGGTACTAGGAAAAGCACACTTTCCTCAACCAAAGCAAAGAAATGAACATATAGAATCAGAAATAAAGTGGAATACAAATAAATAACAAAGTAAAGGGGAAAATGTTATTGAAAAATATTTTGGAGTTGATGCCTTATAGAATGGCAGCCTATGTCAAACTCCATGCTATTCTTCCTTCTTGCGAAGGAGGGATTTTGAAAAAAATGTTGGTTTGGTTTATTAATTTAATTTTGATTTTTAATTTAACAAATTTTAAATCTTTTATATTTTAGACGTAAAGAAAGATAGGATAGAGACAAATCTAGATTTGAATTTAGAATCTTAAAAATGGAAAGAAGAAAAGGGATTATACCTTTGTTTTCCTTGACCTTCGGATGAACGGGGCAAACTTAATGTGGGATCTAAACTCTGTCTTGGATTTGGGAACCCTAAAGTTGAACATTAAACAGAAAAGGTTAGCAAAACAGAGTAATAATTGTAAATTGAAAAGAATTTGAAGCGACAGATTTTGGTATCAATTTTTAAATAGAATTTTAGCATAAAAATCAATAAGGGTGAATTTATGCCTCAAAGAAATTGTCACCAAAATTCCACCTCGAAATTTATCCCGAAAGTTGAATGGAAGCTCTATTTATAGAGTATGTGGAAGGGTGTCGCTAGGTACTAGCTATGGCACCGGCAGCATGCCAGCCAGTCCGACAGCACTGATGGCATGTTGGCCATTACCTAGGCATGCTGCCTAATGCAGTGGCATGCTTGGCGTGCTGTTGACTTGCTGGATGAACCTAGTTTCATATTGTTTTGGCTGATTTTATCCATTTCTAATTCGATTTGAGCCCATTTTGATTCTATGGGTTCGTAATTAAGTGCTGGTCATATGATGTTAAAAGATTTAGAAAATTTATTTTTAAATGGAGCACTGCCCCTTTGACCCCTGCCCACTAACTAGCTAGCTAGACTGCCATACTAGCTCTATATAGTACACTAATCTTAGCAGGTGTCAAGCTGTTGTCAGATCCCAAGGGTGCAAATTTGAGAGTTCACAGTTGCCCCCTCATTAGAATTAGCTTTGAGCAAAAGGTGATTCTAATGATAGTGAACCCTAGGAAGGGATGCCACATCGGACTTTGTGCTTGAGCTTATGCCACATTGAATTTTTGGCTTATATGTTCTTGTGCCATGTCAGATTTTAGGCAATGCCATGTTAGACCCTAGGCTTGTGCCATGTTAGATTCTAGGCTTATGATACCTGTTTGTGTTTGTTATGCATAAAAGCATTCATGCTTATGCAAATTGAACCTTGTGAAGGGTAAACATGGTATAACAACATAAACCTTTTGAGGGGGGTCTCTTAGGATAAATGACATTTTGTCAATGGCTATTAGTTCAACCTCGATGTTGGATGTGAGAATGGTCTTGCTTAATTTCAATTAAAACTATCTGTCTAGTCTAAATGTTGGAGGTAAAGATAGTTTGGTATCAATCAAGGCTATCTATCCAATCTTAATGTTAGAGGTAAAGATGGTTTGTTAAATTTCAATCAAGGCTATATGTTTGACCTAAACTTTAAGATTTAGAGATTTAGTCCACCTAGGAGGGGAAGATTTGGAAATTCAAACTGGTTTAGCAAGGCCATAAGTTTGGCCCTACTATTAGGGAGATTGTGGTCAAAGTTATTTATTTAGCTTTGATGTTTGGAAGGATTGGAATCAAAGCTATTTGTTTGGCTTTGGTGTTTGAGAGAATTAGGATCAAAGCTATCTGTTTAGCTTTAGTGTTTGAGAGGATTAGGATTAAAGCTATTTGTTTGGCTCTAGTGTTTGAGAAGATTAGGATTAAAGCTATCTGTTTGGCTTAGGAAGAAGTCACTTTGGGAAGTTAAGCCAGGTATGGCAAGAAAAAGTCAGGCTAGGCTTAGGAGGAGGTTTAGTTTGAGGCTAGATTAGAAAGCTTGATCAAGGGGGTCAAGTCTTTAGACAAGATTATGTCGAAAGGCTAGGTCAAGTTTTAGGGAAGGTCAATTTGTCAGGTTTGTCTCCAAAGAAGTTCATACATGAGTCTTTGGTTAGGTCTAGCAATTAGCTTGGTCATTATGGCCTTTTGGTTTGGCTTTAGGGGAGATTATTTTGGAAGGCTAGGTCAGGTTTGGCCTTAGCTAGGGTCATTTAGAATCTCAGTCTGGTTTGGCTATGTAAGAGAATATATTAGAGGCTCAATCAAGTTATGGTCTTCTGGTGAGTTCATTTGAAAGGCTTAGTTAGATTTTGCCTTAACTGTGTTAGAGAGATCAGGCTAAGATGCTAGACCTAGGAGGCTAATCTTAGCTTAGAGGAAAGGTCAGGCTAGGTAATCGATTTGGAAGGCTTAGTTAGATTTTGCCTTAGATAGGATCATGGGCTTCATAAATGAAGGCCTTTTAGGAGTGGGTTTTATGGTGAAGGCTTCCAGGTTTGGGCTTTATGGTGAAGGCTTTTGGTTTTTGGCTTTTTGATGAAGGCTTTTAGATTTAGGCTTCTTGATGAAGGCTTTTGGTTTTGGGCTTCATGGTGAAGACTTTTGGATTTGGGCTTCTTAATGAAGGCTTCTAGTTTTAGGCTTCATGGTGAAGGGTTTTGGTTTTGGGATTTATGGTGAAGGCTTCTAGATTAGGGCTTCATTGCAAAGGCTTTTAGGTGTTAAGGATAGTTTTCTATGAGGGTGCTTTGGATGGTTGGCTTTGGCTTAGGTATGATGCTATAAATTTTGGTCACAAGGATACCATAGACTTATGGATAGGGGTTTGCCCTTTAACATAGTTACATCAGAATGGTTTTATAGGCTTTAAGAGGCTTTGATTCTTAGGGATTATATGTTTTGCCAATTAGGGTTAATCTTTCAAGGATCATGAGATGTTTGCCAAAGAGGCATGAGATGGGCCTTAACTAGTTCGAGTCCTCATAGTCAACTTGAGGATGATAGGCTTTGGGAGATATGCCTCGACTAGATTCAAAGATGATGAGTCTTGAGAGACTTAGGATGTTCTACCCACGATGAGATTTTGCCAAGGAAAGGGTGGTACGTGGCTTGAGCTTGAAATGATGGTTTGATTTGCCAATGATGCTTGGGATGAAATAGTATGATTTCATAAAGTTTGAGAATGGTTTGAAAGTAAGCTGAAACTTCTGAAAAGAATAATAGAGGTTGTATGGTTTTTCTTTTTATAGCATGAATCATGGAAAAGGGCAAGTCAAGCTTTTCTTATTATTTGTGATTGAAGAGACTCTTAGAGTGACACTTAATTGGTTTGACTTGATGACACACCGACTGCACTGGCTAAAACAAAGAGCCCTTATGAATGGCTGAAAGGCTAGTGGAAGAAGACAAATTGGGGATCATGTTTCCAAATAAGAGATATGGATGTGAAGGTGGGAAATATGAAGGATTGTGCCTTAGCTCTTTGAGCTAAGCGACATGATAGATTGACAATAGATGACAACTTAGGAAGACATGCCCCCATTGTAGGATGAGGGCGTAGAAGATAATATATCCTTATAGAATGAACCTCTAGTGAGGAAGAATGACTTTGGAGACATGAGACAAGATGGATTGATTGAAGATGATTTGACAACTTTGGAAATGAGGGAAGATGACTTGGAAGAGCTTTCTCTCTCTCTCTCTCTCTCTCTCTCTCTCTCTCTCTTATCTTTAACTTTTGCCTAAGCCGCCCTTTTGGATTTTTAGCTTAGCGAGCTTATATTAATGAAATTTGAGAGAAAATATTCCACTATGATTTGCTGCTTTGAGGAGCTCTGACCTATGAATTTTGGATTTGACAAAGGTCTTCTCCGAAATTGTTGCCCCTTATTGAGGTGCTTTGTTTGATTACCCAATGTGCAATAAGTAGTTTCCATTTGATTTGCTCTTCATGCCTCAATTGTTTGATGAGAGGTTTATAACTTGACCTTCTTTGATTAGGAGTTGGTGAAGTGATTGTTGATTTGAGAGAATGAGGACACCTCAAATTATGATCTATGCTGATTATGGTTGACTTAATTGGTTGTTTGTTCATCTCTCTTTTCCTCTTTTTTCCTTCTTTTCTTTTTCTTTTTTTCATTTTCATTCTCTTTTCTTTTTTTTTCTTTTTTTTTTTCATTCTTTTTTTAGCTCATCCATGTTAGACTAAATCAAGGAAGATAAGAAAGTTAATGCATATACAATGAAGGAAACTTTATTACATGATGACAAAGAGGAATCGCTATGGTCGACGAGAATACAAAAAAATAAGATGACAGACTCTAACTTAGATTTGGACTAAGACTTTGACATTTGGACTTGGACTCAAGTTTAGACTTAGAATTCAATCTTAGACAGGTTAGATTAGTTAAACTTGAACTACTCCATGAAATGCCTTTTGGAGCTGAGGTAAGGTGGGGTCGAGTCGGATCTAGATTCCTCATCACCATTCAGGTTGGTAGTGGGGAATTTAGCTTGAAATGATTTACTTTGGTTGTAATCTTTAGCCTCTGATGCAATTGCAACCAAAGCTCTGAAGGTGGGTAGGTATTGTGTTAATAAGTGGGTTTGATAGGTCAAGTGTAGATTCTTGACAATGATATCTAATTGGTCTTGTTCAGTTGGCCAATTTACCATTTAAGCAACTTTAGCCCTCCACCTAGTAAGGAACATGAAGAAGGACTCATCTGAAAGTTGCTTTGTTGTTTCTAAATCCTTTCTTTTAATGTCTAATTCAATATTGTAGTGGTACTGTTTGACAAATGCCTCGCAAATGTCCTCTCATGTCTATTTTTAGGTGTCATCCAAGTTAATAAACCATCTTAGAGTAGCATCAGTAAGGGTTTGCTGAAAGAGTTAAACAAGGAGCTCGTTGTTAATACCAAGGGGATGCATTATCCCCACGTACATCTTTAAATGGATCTTAGGGCAAGTAGTACCATTAAATTTGTCCAAATTCAGCATCTTGAACTTTGGTGGTAACTGGGCATTAGGGAAAATGCTTAATAAACTTGTATCAACCATGCCTTCCCTCTTTTTTAGACTTTTTACTAATTTTTCCATGGCTTCTAGTTTAAGTAGGAAGACCTTGAGCCTAGGATCACATATGGTTTCCTTCCCTTAGGAAGGATCCATAGGAAAATAGGCGGTTTGTGGTTATTTAGTGGGTGCTAAATGGGAGAGAGTGTTTGTTTGGAGGATATTAGATGAGGAAAGTGATGGAGAGGTTGGCTTGGTGAAGGAAGTAAAAGCACAGGCTTGAACTGATGGCAAATTTTGGTCTAGGTTGAGTGGATTTTGGAGAGTGAGATTTGGGGTTTGGTTTATGCTTGCCTGATTTAGCATGTCTTGGACATCATTTAGTATGGCCTCCTTATAGGCCTATAATTGGGTTTGAATTTAGGTTGTTTGTCTTTTCAACATCTCTTTTTATTGCTCTAGCAGTTTGGCTAGAATCTTATCTATGATATCTTTGTTGAATCTAGTAGACATCTAGCAACCTTTGAAAGGGAAAAGGAACTGGTTTGTATCAAGCTTTGGAAAAGATGGTTATGGTGGGGTATGACAAACCAAGAACCTTAGGTTTAATAATAATGGATGATGGTGTCTTATGGTTAGGTTGACGGTGTATGTACAAAGATGAGGGTGGAGGTGTATGATGTTAGCTAGGTTGGTGTTTAACTAGAAGAGCTAGGTTAGATTTTAGCTTTGGATAAGGATTTTGCTTTAAGTGGATAGGTTGGATTTTAACTTTGAATAGCTAGGTTAGATTTTAGCTTTGAGTAGCTAGATTGGATTTTAGCTTTGAGTAGCGAGGTCAGATTTTGGTTTTGGGTGGCTAGGTCAGATTTTAACTTTAAGTCGCTAGGTCTGATTTTAACTTTGAGTAGCTAGGTTAGATTTTAGTTTTGAGTAACCAAAGTTTAGTTAGGAAGGCTAGGTTAGAGTTTAGCCTCAAGTAATTAAATTTTCAATTTATAGATGGTTTAGTATAAGCTTAAGGATAGAAGGACCATGGGTTTTGCGATTGGGTTATGGATGTACTATAGATTTAGAGGTTGGGTGGACCATGGGTTTGGTGATAGTTGGATAATGGTGGACTAGACCATAAGCATAGATGGGCCATGGGTTTGGATGGTAATGTAAAAGATGAAACCAAGTCAGCATTTAGCTTGAGTAAGGACTATGGATAAGGATGAAACTAGATCAGTGTTTAGCTTAGGTAAGTATTATGAAGGATGAAAGCTAGGGTAATGTTTAGCTTAGGTAAGGATTATGGATAAGGATGAAGCTAGGTTTAGTGTTTAGCTTAGGTAAGGATTATGGATAAGGATGAAGCTAGGTTTAGTGTCTAGCTTAGGTAAGGATTATGGATAAGGATGAAGCTAGGTTAGTGTTTATCTTAGGTATGAGTTGTGAAGGATGAAAGCTAGGTTAATGTTTTGCTTGGGTGAGAATTGTGAAAGATGAAAGCTAGGCCAGTGTTTAGCTTAGGTAACAATTATAAAAAGTAGAGCTAGGTTAGTATTTAGCTTGGATAAGGATTGTGGATAAGGATAAGGGTACCATAGTATTTTTACCATGAGTTTTGGATTTTGACCATGAGTTTAGGTAGGAATGGACCATGGGTTTAGGAGAAACCATTATTTTTGGGTTTTGACCATGGGTTTAGGTAGACCATAGGTTTTGAGTTTTGACCATGGGTTTAGGTGAACTATGACTTTTAGGCTTTGACCATGAGTTTAGGTGAACCATGAATTTTGGGCTTTGACCATGGGTTTAGGTGGACCATGGGTTTTGGATTTTAACATTGGGTTTAGGTGGACTATGGGTTTTGGTGGACTATGGGTTTTGGGTGTGAAGATGTTTGGATAGGTTTTTGATTCTTTACAAGGTTCAAGCTATACATGCATGTATGCATGAATGATTGAAAAAGGTTTCATGAAATACCAAGTTCAGTATTATAATGCACACAATCCTAAAGGAAAGTTTTATGAGTCATTACATGAAATGGTTAAAGTGGTTTGAAGGGAACCCATCACAGTGGAGATGTGATATACCTAACCATGTGCGAGACAAAGAGCCTCATGTGGGTCCAATGATATGTGAATACTCGTTATACCTCTAAAAGGATTAGAGGATACTTCATGGGCTAGATGATTCTACTATCAGCAAGTAGACCTAAGGAAGGTTGCCCACTCGATGTTATTTTCTATCCTTTATTTTCCTAGGAAGCTAGGGTTTTTTTGGACAAGGAGTTCGATGTAGTGATGCATGAAAAGAGTTGTTTTGTATTAAAGCCAAACTTAGTATTTTACCAAAAGTAATCCACTTTATCCTTTATTTGAATAAGATTTTGAAGTCCTTAGTGGAGTCGTCAATTGTGAGACTTTGCCTGAGCACTAGTCCAATCCACTAAGAGGAATCAAAATACTCTTCGAAAGAAACTCCACGATTGGAACTTGCTATGAGTTTAGAAAATTGGATTTTCCAATTTGTTATTTGTAAAAGGGAGTTGCTACTTTAATTTACTTATTTTAATTAGGAAAATTAAAGGAAAACCCAAAATGATTGACTTAAAAAATGTTTGATTTATCCCAATGGAAAAGCACATAATCCGTAAGAGACCAAAGAGGGCTCAAGGATTAGGTTTTGGTATTTAAACAAATGTTTGGCTAAGAGTTGCGAAATAACTCTTTAAAAAAGGGTAATTTTAGTGTATGCATGAATAGGAAAAAATGATGAATGAAATAGTTATAGATGATAAAAATGAAATGACAGTTGTAAATAAATAAGCAAAAGTAAATCCTACTTAATTATTACAAAACCAAAATAAATGAAATAGAGAGGATCTTTCCTCTAGCCCTTATGGGTACTATGAAAAGCACACATTCCTTAATTAAAGTAAAGAAATGAACATATAAAATTAGAAATAAGTGCGAATTCAAATAAATAACAAAGTAAAGGGGAAAATGTTATTGAAAAAGATTTTGGAGTTGATGTCTTATAGAATGGCAGCCAGCATATCCTATTAAATGGGAATTAAACTCCATGCAGTTCTTTCGTCTTGCGAAGGAGGGGTTTATGAAAAAGGTTGGTTTAGTTTATTAATTTAATTCTAACTTTTAAATTAATAAATTTTAGATTTTTCCATTTTAGACTTAAAGAAAGATAGGATAGAGTGAATTCTAGATATGAATTTAGAATCTTAAAAATGGAAAGAAGAAAAGGGATTATACCTTTATTTTCCTTGACCTTCAGATGAATGGGACAAGCTTAAGGCCGAATCGAAGCTCCACCTTGGATTTGGGAACCCTGAAGTTGAACATTAAATAGAAAAGGTTAGCAACATAGAGTAATAATTGCAAATTGAAAAGAATTTGAATGATAGATTTTAGTATCAATTTTTAAATAGAATTTTAGCATAAAAAGCAATATGGGTGAATTTCTGCCTCAAAAAAATCGTCTCAAAAATCCCCCCCAAAATCCATCCTAAGAGAGTTGAATGGAAGCTCTATTTATATAGAGGGTGGAAGGGCGCTGCTGGGTGCCGATGGAAGGGTGCCGCAGGTGTGGCACCCGATGTGGTGGCACTCCGCTGACTCACCGAATGAACTTGGTTTCACACTATTTTGGCTGGTTTTGGTCCGTTTTTGATCCAATTTAAGCCTAGTTTGATTCTATGGGTTTGTAATTAAGTGCTAGTCGTTTGAAGGTGAAAGATTTAGGAATTTTATTTTTCAATGGGACTGCCGTATTGGCTCTGGATAGCACACTAATCTTAGCATGTGTCAAGTTGCAGCAAAATCCCAAGGGTGCAAATTTGAGGGTTCACAATATCATGATATGATATATCAGTCCCATGGGAGCGTATTATCCATTGTTGGGACAACACCAATCTGGGAGGTATGCATCATGCTTGTTAGACGATATCTTTTGTCACACCATGGTAGTTTTTTTTTTTTTTTTTTTTATGCCTTTGTGTTGTAGATGTGGCCTATGAGTACTTCCATTTTACCTCTCCTTGATTGATCGAGTAGTGAGTACAAGGCTTCCTAGTAGGGAAAAGATGGGCGGAGTTGAACTAAGATTCCCCTCATCCACATGGTGTTCTGACATTTAGATCCTTTTTTGACCAGTTGATTGACAAACATGTATTCCTCTTGTCTTTCATTCTTCCGCTATTACTTTCTATGGTATGCTTATTGGTTGCTTGTGGTAGATTGTAAGGCCTTTTAGGGAGAGTATGTTGTTCACTCCTTTCGTAAATTTTATAGAAGGCCTTTCCTATAGAAGAATGCCATTGTGATATCTTTATTTTTGCTTGTACTATCTAAGTGAAAGGTTGAACTTCTATATTGGGGTCATGGCGTATGCCCAGATCTCCGCTAGTGGACATGAGATTCGTTTTATACATCTAAGTTACTTTAGATATTTTCATCGGCAGGGAGGCATGCCATTTTCAGCTCCCTGACTCTCCCTATGACGACTTCTGCTAGCAGTTTCTGATGTGTAAGATCACACCACATGGGCACTCTTCCATTGCCCTTGGCATTCAAAGAGAGAGCATTCCTTTGGCTATTTTTGAGATTCCTAGTGCCAGTACTTCCAAGGGCCATGCTTAAGGAGTGGGCGCTAGCGCTGCCTAGTGCCTTTGTAGGCATGCCTGTTGGAAATTTGATCTTTGCTTAGGTTAGATTCTACAACTTTTGGGTATGTTTCTGGGAGTTTTAGAGTTCAAAAAATTAATCGGTCAATTTTGATAAACTCAAAATTAATTTTAGAATAATTAAACAATCAATCTGAGAAAAAATTTAGTTAGTTTTGAAAAAATACTATCTGATACAAAAGGTCCAATCAAGGTAGGAAAGGTGGCAAATTGTGCCAAAAATACTTTGGTTAATTCTGAAGAGTTTAGAATTAATTTTGGAGGTGCTGAAATGAGGGTTCACTTGAGGTTGATTTTACTTTTCATGTTGCAATATGACTAGTCTATCGCAGCCTCTTATGTAGACTATCAGGTAGAATCCTCTACAAATTTTCGTGAAGACCCTTAGGCACCCTTTTGGTAGATTTAGATTATTTCCTTTGAGTAGCAACATAGGGAAGGTGAGTCTAAAGCATGATTTTCTTTTCTCCATGAGTATCTTGCCTAGTCTCTAGTTGATCCTTGTTGAGACTTTTAGGAACCCACCTTTGCTTTGCCTTTCCCTTATAGGCTCCTTACTGAATTTTCTTTTTCTCATTAAGATGGTCCACTATAATAGCATTGACAGTAGCCATAGGAGGGAAAGAGTCTTCATCAATTAGCATAGCCTCTTTCTTTTTCTCAAGGAACTTGGATTGCATTTTTAAAAGACCAGCATGCATTAGTTGTATGGTTCCACAATGCCATGATACTTACAGTACTCTTTCCTTTTAACTTCGTCCTTTGTCGGTATGCTAGTACTGAAGTCTTCTTTAAGGAGGAAATCAAAGATATCTTCAGTCTTGCTTAGATCAAAATTGTATTACGTTGAAGAAGATTGAGTCTTCTTCCAAGTATCACTAGACTTTAGTAGTGGTGGCCTCATCAAAATGGGATAGATTTGTGATATAGCGTAAGCCAAATTAGCAATGGCAGCAATCTCTTAGGGAATCACCTCTTAAGAGTAAGTTCCTATGGCTTTCTCTTTTATTTTGTTATCATCTCTTAATAACTGTTCATATTCTGCTACTTTTTCAACCAGCTAATATAAGTCTCTGAATTCCATTCCCTGAAATTTCTTTTTGAGTTTGATGTCAAGCCCACTTTGTGCCACTTTCACAAATTCAATTTTCACAAAAAGAATTTCCATCTACTTCTCATTTTCTTGAAGTGGGATATAAACATATCAATGGTCTCCCTACTCCTCTGAGTCATTCTTGATAGCTCAGCAACACAGACCTCAGACACAGTTTTGAAAAATTGTGTATGAAATTTCCTCTCAATTTCTTGCCATGAATAGATTGAGTCCCTTAGTAATGTTGAATACCAAGTAAATGCTTGGCTCATCAAGAAATTTGGGAATGACCTTAGTTTATAAAAACCAAAATTTTCATAGTTTGCTAGCTCTTCACATTGAATTGTAAACCTAGCAATGTGTTCTAATATGGAATGTCCCTCTTTTCAAGAAAACAAGGTGAAGTTTGGAATACGATATTCCTTTGGTAAGGATTTTTTGATCGATGGCTAAGGGATATGGCTTGTAGAACTCATGTCTCCTAATTTGATGGAAGCCTAGACCATATAACTTATATACAACATCTCTAACAACCTCTAGATTCATTTGAGCTATAGGAGGCATAAGTGGGGCTGGAGAGATCTGACTAGCAATGACATCAAGTGTGTAAACTCCTACTCCCATCCTTTGGTTGCCTTATGAACTTAAGACTTATGCATGTGTTTCTTCCTCTCCATTATATGCTACGGGGTTAGTCCTTGGGGTGGTATGCCTACGGAATTATTATGAAAGTTATTGTAAAAGCAATGGGTGTGTTGGTGTAGTTTGTGTAGGCCTATCATTATGAGGTTGACTAGTGTTGATTGTAGTTTTTGCCCGAAAACTACCTTCTCCAAAAGAGTCTTAATATCTACCATGATCTTTCCCATAAAACATATTATCTTATTTAGGGAATCTAGGTGTCCATCAATGTTTTAAGAAGCAGCATGTGTTGGAACCCCTTGAGTCATTTTTTATAAAAGATCATTAGCCTACTAGAGACTGTGAGTTTTCTCAATTTGCTCAATCGTCTAAAGTTTGTATCCAAGCTCTTCTACAATACCCAAGGTTTCTCTTTTCTATTAGAGTTAACAATGGTGCCATAGGAGATTTATTTTAAAGAGTATTGTGATGGTCAAATTAAATTGAAAATTGGGAGGGATTCAATGTGACTAAGTGAACTACCTGCTCAAATGGTGACAGTATGATGTTGATGTACTAAACCATTCAAGACTTTTCTAGCATATTAAGAACTATAAGAATATCATAAAATGTGATTTTAATGAGCAATGTGACAATGAATGGAAAGTGAAATCAATTTTGATAAACATTTTAATAGTTAAATGAAAGTTAAATTGAGTTTGACTTAATGTGACTAAGTTAATTATTTTCTTATGATGTGATGCTAAAGTGCAAGTGAATGGGCATGAACATAATACGTAAACATCTCCTAAGTCATTAGAGATAATAAGTGACATAAGAAGTTGATTTTAATCAAAGCTACAATAGTAAAATAGAAGTCAAACTTAGTTTGACCTAGTGAGCTTACATGATTTACTTACTTGAATAATGCTATTAAAGGGCTAGTAAATGTGCATTATAAAGTGAATAAAATTTATCTAGTAATGTTTAGAGTGTTTAGTGAAATTAGAAGATAGAAATATGTATACTAAAGTGAAAGAAAAGAAATGAAAAATTTATTAATTTACTAGGTATGAAATGTGCATATATGGATTTGTTAATGGGCTTTTGGACTCTAAGACCCAAGCCCATTAGATGGGTAGCCCATAAGGCCTATGAATAGGTGAATATATAGTTAACTAAAGTTAGGAATAGCAAACTAAGGTTAAAATGGGTGTAGGATGTGTTAGCCATCAAATTTGACTTATTAGCCACTAAAATTGGCTAAGTCAAATCATTAAACAACTTGAATTACCCTTTTTACTACATAAAGTCTAGATGCATATCTATTATTTCCACACCATATGATGAACATCACCAACTTAGATAAAATTCTATCCATCCAATTTGATTAAATCATCACCATCCATTGTGATTAAATCTTTGCCATTGGATTAAGTATGATCAAATCCTCACCATTCAACATTTCATATATAAGTAAAATTTGTGTCCATCTTCATCATTTGGTAAACTCTACACCAAAACTCCACACCAACTAAGAAAAACCTCTTCACACTAGCATCAATATGGAATCTCAAAAATCAAAGTATTTCAAGGTAAGAAATTAAGCTCATCTTTTCCTTTCCTTGTTCTAAGCATAATTTTGATGTTATAGTTGCAAAACTTTCCTATTTTTTCATTTATATAATTCGGCCAAACAAGGGTACAAATAAGAAATATTTGTTTTGGATATGATTTGATTAAATATGAGAATTTTGCTTGAGAATTTAAGGTTTAATATGTGAAAATAAGTAAAGGAAGCATGACAGTCACATAAGCCTCACCATAAGGGGGGTTCAATCACTTTGTTAAATAACCAAGGGAAGTGTTCAAAATTTTATTTGAAAATATCTAAGGTTATTTTGGATGGAGGAGAATGGTATAGAAGTGTCAAAATGAATTATGGAAGCTTGGTTTAAGACTTGAGTATTTTGAAGGCGTAAACTTAGCTAAAAAAGAGACCTTGTGTTCTAATACTTGTTTTTAATATTTGATTGATCATATAAGATCATTATCATGCCAATTTTATATATCTATGATTAATTTGAAGATTTGATAATGAATTATAGGTTTTTCCCAAGTTTTTCCTAAGTGGGACAAATTAGAGTTTTATGAATCAAAGTGATTCAATTTCAATTAATTAATGGGAGTTGATTGTCTAAGTATTAATTTGATGAATCTATGATCAATTAGAGGATTGGATGAGGAATTAATGGTTTTCCCCAATTCTAGGGTTAGGGGACAAATTGAAAATTTTGAGAATTGAACTTGAATTCATAAAATTGAAGGGTAATTAAGCTTAAATATGGTGTAACATGATTTGTATAATGTTCATTTCAAAATTCAATTGACAAAAATAATTTTCCCCAAATTTAATGAATTAGGCTCATTTATGGAATTGGAAGGTGAAAGTGGAATTAATTCCATGGAATATTAGGATATTTTTAAATTGATTTTAATTGAGTAATATGAAATTGAAATGGAAAATTGGGAGAAAAGGAATTATTTTTCCTTAAGCGAATATATTTGGCCATTTAGAAAGCCCATTTGGAAAGCAATTAAGGAAAAATGTTAAATTAGTAATATATATATATGTAGTGTGTGTTGACTTTAAATTAATAATTTAATACTATAATAGACAAGATAAAAATTGTTAACAAAGTTAAGCTAAATATAAATTAACAACATAACAAGGTAGTGATTAATGTGTAATTGAAATGCAAATGTATAGAATTTAAAGACAAGGATAAGGATATTGTCTGAGAATATAAGGAGCACCACTAACATTATGGTTAAATGTAAATAGAAGCATATGACATGTGCTATATTCTTTGAACCATTACTATTCAAACCATTTTCATTGAAAAATTCCAATTCCAAGTTGAGCATGAATTGCCTATTGAATGTTGAGCCATTGGAAATGATACGTCTTTATGGGATTTGACCATTGTGAGCCCTTTCATATTGATTTCATAATATGACCACTGATGAGAACTATTCTTATTTTGGCATATTTTCTATTGAACCCCTATTGTGAATGCCATATGAACCTTGTTATTGATATCTATTATTAAGTAGAAATACCCTTCTGATGTGGGGTAATACATTAGCCTTGTGCACTTGGTATAAGCCTGTGGGTAGGGCGAGAGTACCTTAATAGTGTTGTATGCTCTAGAGCAATGTACATATTATATAAATGTAAATGAAATCCTTAATTGGCAATAAAATATATATGTTATTTAAATGAATTTGTTCTTTTGCAATATGTTTCTTAAGTATTCTATGAGAGGATCTATTCTCAAATCGTTGAGAATATAAAAGATAGATCACTCTTATACAAATACTTTAAATTTGTTCATGGTCATAGGATAATTGATTGGGCATCATTAATTTGGAAGACCATCACCTCTATCGTCTTCCATGATAAGCATGTGATACTTATAGTAATGGAGGTAATGAGTCTCATGCTGTAGACAAATGATGTCGTGATAATATATGAACTCTTATAGAAATGAGTGAGTTGAAGATGACATCAGATGATGAATACATGGGGTTTTACCACTAGTCAACATTTTATCGTCTAGGTCATAATTGCATATATGGTCCTTTAACTTAAGGTGATACATTACCTAACACTACTTACATACCGATGTTATTCATGCTAAGGTATATGGCATGTTGTGGCCCTAACTAGTGATATGTGGAGGTAAGAGATCTCCAAGAAAGAATATCTTCACTTAGGTAAACAAGGAAGGAATCCTATAACATCTAGTTGTTCTTGATATGCAAGTCCTTAGTGAAGGTAAATGAGATTCACTAGAAAAGAGTTCACAGTAGGAATCGAGTTTAATAAGAACTAGAACAGAGATGAAATCATATGATTGAAGCATATAGGGTTTGACTTAATGGAGGGATTTGAGTGCATTATAATTATGATCAAAGGTCCATGTAATGTTTGTGTATATGTTCACTGACATTTATTTCTAATTAGGTAGTCATGATACGTTATGCTAGGCATCCTTTATGACTTATGGGACTAAGTGTGAAATGGGGATTTTACATCAGGTGAGAAAAGGAGTTTTCTCTATCCCATTGCTAATTAGAACATGAACCTAATAAGTCACATAATATAGAGCATTCACCAATCAAAGTTATAGAATTATATTAATAATTAATTAAAGTGTTTAATTAATTCATTAATGATAATTGAATTAAGCTTGTAATTAAATTTACAAAGACCCTAGTATGTCTTGAAGTTTAATTCACAAAGGATTTATTTCAATTAAGTCTTGATTTGTATATAATACAAATAGTGAGGACTAAATTGAAATAGTTTTGGACTAAATTTAATTGGGTTTGGACATTTGATGGGAGACCAAACAACATTTGATGAAGCAATAGATGCATATAGGCCTAGTAATAAACTTTATCCATATGATGGATTTAGGGGTTGTACCAATTAAAACCCTAGTCCATATAAGACATGGAAGATAGAGAGTTTAGGGGTTAGAGATAACCCACTAACTCTTTTGGGCATCTTTTTATTTTCCTCTCATATAGTGGTGGTAAGACAATCAACTTATCTTTGTTTCCCACTTTCTCAATAGCTATCTTAGTTGTGAGAGGACATAATACATGCATGAGAAGAGAAAAATTTGATAAGTAAGTGGACATATATAGATTTTTCCATTAACAAAAGAAAAGGCTACTATTATATGCATGAGAGTGAGAACAGAGCTTGAGAGGGAGATTGAAGAAAGTGTTCTCCAATCCTTCATCTTCTTCTTATCTTCTTGTTTTTGAGAAAAACAATACTTGGTTATAGTAGAAGTAAGCCCAAAATAGCAAGAACCCTTAATCCATACTTGGTAAAGCTTGGTGTAAGCAAGCTAGAGGCTTTACATTTAGGGAGCTAAAAGAAATAGGAGCTAAAGAGAAAGGTATATGATACTTCTTCTTCTTCTTTCTTTCTTGTATGTGTTTTGCATACAATTAATGAACATATTGCATGGATAATAGACCTACCATAATTGGTGGAGCAAAATCTTTGAAATGTTTGAAGATTTTCCTTACCCATTATGCTTTTGCTTTTGGTGCCATTAATCCCTTCAATTAGTATCAAAGCCACCTAATTTTAGTGCAAAACCATTGCAAGTGTTGTTTTGGAGCTTTTGATTTGATTTAAAAAGAGTTGGTGCACAAATGTTAAATGTTGTACTCATGGACATATAAATCGTGACCGCGATTTTGATTTTGCTATCGCGAATGAGTACATCAAAACAAGTGTTGCTCTATCTATCATGATTTCTCCACCATGATTTCTATTTCATGATCGCAATTTTGATTTCATAGCAGTTATTATGCCTTTGAAATAGGTCATAATTTTCACTGTGTTTTTACCCAACTTTTAATTTTTTAAAATTTTTTTGGATCTATTTTTCAATTAAATAAATTTCTATAACTTAAAATATGATTTTAAGCTATAGAAACATTGAATATATGATATTCAAAATGGTTTTTTAGAAATGTTTCAAAAATTTTTGAAATATTCTAAAAGGTAAAAGAACAAGACATGAATAATTCTAATTGTTATGTTTATGGTATGTGTTTGAGAGGCATAAATGGGTGATCATGGACTAGAACCATAATGTATGTTTCTTATGATGGGCATGTAATATTCTTTTATATATGAAAGGGTTGTAATTAATCATTAATTCCTAGTTTAGGTTGTATATTCAATTCATTGAGCCTTTGAGCTCTCTTTATTTGTAATCTTACCTTAGTATGCCAAGGATAACAATGTACATATGAAAGATGTAGAGATGTAAAATCAAGACGAGGCTCAACCTATTAAGATGCCTGTGGGAGCATGAAGACTCATTAGTTGCAGTCTTTTGAATGTTTGTAATTTGATAAACCTAAACCCCTTACCCATTCCTTATGGCTAGGAATTAGGCCCATTAGTCCATGATCATACCTATGTTAAATGTCCATTTTATGATATATATGTGATATATATGATGCATGAAATATATGTAAAATGGATAATGTGCAAAGTGAGACCTAATAATTAAAGCCCAAGAAAATCTTCCAAATCAAAAATTAAGTCATGGCTCTCCATTAGAGCAATGATTCATGGAAATTGTTTCCTTAAAGTCATTGTAAAGCATATGATATTGCAAGTATAGGACACATTTTGTGTTAATGACTGCAATGTATACTTGAGCCATAAATGTTTAAATCTTTATACTTGTTGGTCCAATGGTGTTGACTTAACTAATGTGAAAGACCAATAATGATAATGGGTATTTGAGGTCGAAAGCATTAGGAGTCAAAATGATTGACCTCACAAATAGTTATAATGAACAAGAGTTATTTAATTGTAAAATATTAAAATCTCAATAATGACAATGTGTATATGAGGGAATTTGATAGTTTTATGAGAATTCAATCACCCATTAGAAATCCACACTAATGGGATTTTTGCCTCCTATTTGGAAGTATAAGATTCGCCAAGTTAGTGGAAGTACCATTTTGATTAAAGGTCAAATCAACATGGTGGTTACATTTCATATAGACTCATCAGTCTTATTATTTTTTTATAGTAAATCTGATAAAAGTAAGCACATTATGCCCTATTGGAAGCATACTTAGTGATAAAAAACTAATGGGACCACTCTATGAATTGGTTAAGAAACCTTAAATTAGTCCTTGCTTACGAAAAAAATTTATATGTTCTTGATTCGAATGTTCTTAGACCTTTACCTGAAAAGGCCTCTCCCAAGGAACATGCCACTTTAGAGAAGTGGACAGATGATCATACAAAAGCAAGGTGCATCATATTAGGATCAATGAGTCCAGAGTTACATAAGCAACAAGAAAACATACTTGAGGTTATAGACATTATCACTCACCTGTAAGAGTTGCAAGGTGAAGAGAGTAGGATTGTTAGATATGAGATATCTAAGCAGTTGTTCCAAACCAAAATGAGTGAGGGAGAGAAGGTTGGGCATCATGTTCATAAGATTATTGGTTAATTAAGCAATTGGAGAATTTAGACTTCTCTATGGATGTCAAACTTCAAATAGATTTGATCCTTTAATCCTTACTAGACTCATTTTCTAATTTCATTATGAATTTTCACATGAACAAGATTGAGTGTACTCTTATAGAATTGCTTAACTTGCTTAACAAACTTAAGACTTCCTAAAATAATATGAAGGGCAAGAGTAAGGAAGTAGCTCTTATTAAATCTTCTTCTAGTAAGACTAAGAAGAAGGAAGTCAAAAAGAAGACTTCCCAACTCAAGCCAAGTGAGAAAAATCTACAAAGGTAGCTTTTGAAGACAAAGGAAAGTGTTTCCATTGTGATGAGGTTGGACATTGGAGGTAAAATTTCCCAAAGTATTTGGAATCCTTAAAGGACAAGAAGAAAAACAAGAATAAGGATAAGCCTTGTGAAGGTATGTCTTTCAATTATGCCATCTCTAATATGTCTAATAGTTCATCAATGTTTGGATACTTGATAGTAGTGTAAGTTCTCATATTTGTGCTTCAATGTAGGTGATGAAAAGTAGTAGAGGCTTGGAAATGGGAGAGGTGATCCTAAAACTTGGAAATGGAGCAAGCATTGCGGCAAAGGCTATTGGATCTACTTTTATTGATATTATTGATCATATTTTGTTATTAAAAGATATTTTGTATGTACCTAATGCTTTTAAGAACATTATTTCTATAACTAGTATGACTAGCATAGGTTATGAACTCTTGTTTAAGAAATATGTTTGTGAAATTTAATATGGTAATAGAATTATTGGCATGGGTTATGTACTTAATGGTCTATATTATTTGGATAATGGTAATGACAAAATGACCACTGAGATTAAAGTCTCTTAAAGATTGCAAACCATTCTCAGCTTAATCCTCTTAAATTTATGCAAACATATCAAAAGGGCAAACCCTCATCCATGAGCCTACAACCAAAATCTTTAGCACCATACCTAAGAAAAAGTAACCATCTTCCAAAGAGGTCTAAAGTATCCTCGTAGAAAAACCCGAGTTGACAAACTATCCTTAAAGCTTGAAAGCTTTTTAACCAAAAACTTTTAAGCCTTCACGATAAAGCCTTTATTATGAATCCCACTCCCAAAAAGCCTTCACCATATAGCCCACTCCCAAAAACCTTCATCATGAAGCCCAAGCCTAAAAGCCTTCATTATGAAGCCTAAACCAAGAAGCCCTAACTATGAAGCCCAAACTAAAAACCCATTGCTATGAAACCCAAACCAAAAGCCTTCATCATGAAGCTCAAGCCTGAAAGCTTTCACCATGAGGCCCACTCCCAAAAAGCTTTCATTTATAAAGGCCATAATCTCCTTTAAGGCCAAATCTAACTGAACCTTCCTAAGCTAGTTTCCTAGCCTGACCTTTCCTCTAATTTAGACTTAGCCTCCCAGTATGACCTTCTACAAAGTCTAGCATCCCAGCCTAATCTTAAGGAAAAATCTAATCGAGCCTTCTAAATGAACTCCCTAAAGGCCATAACTAGATCGAGTTTTTAAACCTGATCAAGCCTAAGACTAAGCCTTCCAAATGAACTCCCTAAAGGTTGCAACTTAACCGAGCCAAAGTGCCAGACTTGACTAATCCTTCCATATGAATTTCTTTGAGGACAAGCCCCACAAACTAACCTTTGCTAAAGCTTCCAACCTAATCATCTCTAAAGATCTAACCCTCTTTATCAAGCTTTCTAATCCAGCCTTAAACATTTTCCAAAGTCATACCTATTTAAGTCTTTTAAACTGAATATCTTGATCTTTTCTAAGTCCACACTTTGCTTAACTTCCCAGAATGACTTCTTCCTAGGCCAAACTAATAGCCATTGACCAACTAGCCTTATACCTACTATGCCCACTTCACCTCTAAGCTGGCAATCAACCAAAGATTAAATGACCAAACCATTTTCCTTTATTAGGGGCACCTCCTTCCATATATTTACCTTTCTGAAATAGGGGCATCTTTCTCCCAAAGATCAGCACTTTTATATTAGGTTAACCCTTCACAAGTTTAAGGTATCTAATCATTATATAATTATCAAGAATTTTTGCACTAAAACAATCTCATGAATCAAGACAAATCATTAAACTCTCGACATAAGATAGATCATCAACCCAATCAATCTAAATTAACCTCTTTTCAAAAATCAATCTCAATCTCAAGATCACTACTTTTATTATTCCTACTAGAAAGGACCACTACTTTTACTGTTTCTACCAGAGAGGACAATTATCATTACCATTATCAAACAGGATGGTCATCTTTTTTATCCTACCAGATAGGATCATCACTCTTCATTCCTACTAGAGAGGACCATTACTTTTAATGTTCCTACCAGACAAGATGGTTATCTTTATCATTCATACCAGATAGGATGGTTATCTTTTTATCCTACCAAGCAGGATAATCACTTTTTGTTCCTACTAGAAAGGTCCATTACTTTTACTGTTCCTACTAGATAGGATAGTTATCTTTACCATTCTTACCAAATAAGACCATTATCTTTTTTATCCAACCAGATAGGATCATCTTTTTTTGTGTCTACCAGAAATGACCATCTTTTACTATTTCTACTAGATAGGATAGATATCTTTGCTATTCCTACTAGATACGATGGTCATCTTTTTGATACTACCAGACAGGATCATCACGTTTCATTCCTACCAAAAAGGACCACTACTTTTACTGTTCCTACCAGGCATGACAATTATCTTTACCATTCCTACTCGATAAGATAGTAATCTTTTTGATCCTACCAAACAAGATCATCACTTTTTATTCCTACTATAAAGTACCACTACTTTTACTGTTCATACTAGACAGGATAATTATCTTTATCATTCCGACCAAACAGGATGGTCATCTTTTTTTTTTCCCTACCAGATAGGATCAACACTTTTCATTCCTACCATATAGGATTAATACTTTGCTATTCCTACCAAATAGGATAGGTATCTTTACTATTCCTACCAGACATGATGGTCGTCTTTTTTATTCTACCAGACAGGATCATCATTTTTCATTCCTACCAGATAGGATCAGCACTTTGTCAATTCCTACCAGATAGAGTCATCATCATTCCTATCATATAGGATCACCACTTTGTCGATTCCTACCAAATAAGTTCGCTTTCTTTCCTATTAGACAAGAACATCATGTTTAGCTCCTACCAAATGCTACCAGCTGTCAGATCTCCCAAATATATTGGGAGCATCTTCCTTAAAATTCAACTACATCTTTCACCTAAATGTCAAAAATCTGAGTTAGACATTAATTTGGTTCCTTTTACCATCTCGCATCTTCAATTTCACTATCAATAAAATCACCTTTTAATTAAGACAATTTTGATGAAAAGGTAGCTATGAGCCCTTAATTTTACATCATCCAGTATGCGTTTAAACTTTAGAAACACCTAGACTTGGTAAACAAACATGCAGAAGCAAAAAGAAAAAAAAATTATCAAAATGGAAAAATTAAGAAAACCAAAACATATCTTTTGGACATTTGAACCCTTTCAAATTATCCAAGCCTGAGTTATGAATACAACATAGTTGAAATCATGAAAAATGGATGAGAAATGAGTAAGAATGGAGTGAAAAAGGCAAAACAGATCTGGCTATTACACAGGCCTCTGTATCATAACAGTAGATTGTGCAGCTGTGGTACTACCGTAGAGCTAGTACGGCACTGCCGCATAACACTTAATGGTTCTGTAGAGGCCTGTACTGCAGCTCATGCAATTTCCCCTATTTTTGCATGATCCTCTGTCGAAAGTTTATGCATTTTGTATCGAAAGTTGATCCTATATATAAAGGACCTCTCCAGACTCCAATGGATAAACTTTAGGAGCTTAAAGGCCTTTACATCAAGCAAACCACTCTAGTTCTAAAGTTTTTTCTTTTCTTTCACTTTGCATTTGCTCCTTGCTTCACAAAGCGAGTTGGAGGGGTTTTCTCCTTAATTCCTACCTGACAAGTCAAAGGCTTTTTGCCTGCCTATTACAGGCAAGTTTATTGCCTTATGCTTATGTCTGTTATTTAAGGCTAGCTGCTGCTTGCCATTCAAGGCAAGCTGCTACCTGCCATCTGAGGCTAGCTGCCACGTTGTCCAAGGCTAGTCATCGCCTGCCGTTTGAGGTAAGCCTGCTACACAGTCTAAGGCTAGTCGTCGCTGGCCATCCAAGATAAGTTTCTTTTCCTTTTCTTTATTTTATTTACTATTTCACTTCTTAGGATTTGTGTTCTAAGGCTCCTTACCTAATTCTTGATTCACTATGGTAGTTAATTAGAATCTAACTTGATTAACTCCATTTGGTAATCAATTGGTTAAATTAGTAAACTCAACCCTCTTTTAATCAATAAAAAATGGCTAAGCTAAACTAACCCCTTTATAAAAAGGGAAAACTGCATGGGTTCTGATTCTCATTCAAATGGATACACATGCATGCTTGGTTCAAGTATCGAATATAATTAAAACTAACTAACTATCCTCCCCTATCACCCTCTTCACTTGCTTCTATTTTATTTTTTCTTTTTTATTAGGCTTAATTTAGGGAATGTGTGACTTCTCTAGAATCCATAAGGGCTAGAGGAGGCATTCCTTAAGTTTGGGATTTTTATTATAATGTTAACTTTCTTTTGAACTTTACTTATATATTTACCTTGTTGTTGAATGGATGAGTTGAATGATCATGCATATTATAAATTGTTCATGCATTTTAGATTGTTCATGAAATATATTTTAAGTCACTCTTATATTGGCCAAACTTATTTTGCTAAAGTAAACTGAAAACCTAGTCTTTGGATCCTAGTTGGTTTTGAGGCTAGTGATCTTTTTTCATTTGGGTAATAATTAGAGTCAAATGGGTTTTTTTCTTATATTTTCTCAAATAAAAATAAATTAAGGTGGTGATTCTAAGAAATAATTTTCAAATCTATCAAAGATAAGCCTGAGGGCTTCCCCATGAGTTCTTTCCCAAATGAGCATTTTGATTCCCTTTAGTGAATCAAATTAGTGCTCGGGTAAGGCCTCAAAATGGCTGCAGCCTAACACTTGTTAAGTTTAAGAGCAGTAGTTGAAATTATTGTTGTTTGATAATTGTTGTGTGTGTCCATTCTGTTGAGGAGTCATCTGGCTTTTATAGTCTTTGGCAGTAGTGGCTTCCTACATTTCAACTCGACCTTCTCCATTAAGTCATATTCCCTTTTCTCTTGGCTCAAGCCACACTTAGCCCCCATGTCTCATACTAGTGGGCTATTTTTACTCTAATAAGTTAGTCTCACATCTAGCAACCTTTCTACCATTTTTTCTTCTAGAAGCCTCTAGAATTAGTTAAGAATTTAACCAATTCTCTTAAGGATCTATTGGATACTATTCTTCACGAACTCTAAGTCCTTAATTTGCAGGTCTAAATTAATTAATTATTATCTGGCCCAAAAAAATGCCGCCAGCTACAAATATGATTGTCACATCCTAATTTTAGAGACATGACAGGCCTAGAACATGGGGAGACATAAGGTCACCCATGCCCATAAAATCCACTCATACATATGCAAAAATTGCCTAGGATTGTACCAAACCTCGTACATTAACATAATAAAACCTTTTATAAAGGAAAAACCATAAGTTGCAAAAGCTAAAAATATACTTTAGTACAAACCATAAGGAAATAATAATAAGACTCCAAATAAATTCACCAACATAATGTTCTAAAATAAAGTTCTCATAATAACTCCCAGAGTGTCTAAGGACTCAACAAAGTGGTATTATATGACTTTGACAAGGGTATTTCCTAAGTAGTGTAGGTAGCCTGAGCGATCACCTTGCCTCCTCATACTGCTCACCTAGAACCACACAAGGAAAAAGGGGTGAGATATATGATCTCAAGGAGTAAACAATACGACTTATATGATAACATATATCCCTTAAAAGGTTTCATAGCTCATAGTTCATAATTTATGACTCACAGTTCATGGCTTGCGATTTAACTACGTTTATAGAAATTAACTTATAACTCATAACATATAGAGTGGAGGTTACTACCTTGTCCACTCGTAACATAATATAGAGTGAAGGCTGCTGCCTTGTCCGCTCATAACATAACATAGAGTGAAGGCTGCTGCCTTGTCCGCTCATAACATAACATAGAGTGAAGGCTGCTGCCTTGTTCGCTTGTAACATAATATAGAGTGAAGGCTGCTGCCTTGTCCACTCATAACATAATATAGAGTGAAAGCTGCTGCCTTGTCCACTCCTAACATAATATAGAGTGAAGGGTGCTGCCTTGTCCACACATAACTCATAACATATAAAGTGAAGGTTGCTGCCATGTTCACACATAACTCATAACATAATTCATAACATATAAAGATAACAGTAGCATTGAAGGATACAATCACATGTAACATAATAGTAATAGAAGTTTAGCTTATTTAACAAAAGATGAACTACAATATAATTCTAGAAAAAAATATAAGTTAGGGCAATGTCACAAAGGTATTATCATTGGATAATCAAAAATGGTTTTGGACCAATTATCCTTTGGCAACCGAACCTTACAAAGAAATCCTTAAAATAGAAAAAAACTTGGGTTTCAAGATATCAAAGGTTCACAAAAAACAAGATAGCTTGCACCTGTAACTTGAAATATAATGTTTACTCACACTGATAGCATGAATACAATGTTTACTCACCTTGTGGTTCTTTTGCTCCTAGTACACGTAGCCTTTTCAAATCTCTAAAGCTCCTTAAGATCTAAGATAATATTTAATTCAATACTTAGTATTTATTTATTCATGATGCTATTCTATCCCATAACTACCCCATGCACATATAACATTCACATATACTTAGAGTTGCACATATAAGTGCACTCCATCACTTGCACAAAACATGTTGACTTTAAAAGTCTTGTACACTTAGCCATTATAGTCCCATATGAAAACACATTATAATTCATGTCAATACCTTTCTAAGGTCAACACATTATCATAATCTTAATACTAATGCACTTTAACAATCATCTTAGTATACCTTTAAGTGTCATGCTTATCTTTTATGACTAATTCATTCAATCAATCTTTTCATCAATTCAAGATCACTAATTCATTATCATGTCATCTTAAAACCTATTTTCATATTATCCAATCACATTCACGTATTGATCATAACATAAGATTAAGATACCTTAAGTATACCAAATTGCCTCTAGCCCTATCTAGGCTCATTCCTTCAACCAACATGCAATTTAACCATTTATCATACATATGTACATGTCAATAATCATCAAAATACATCACATAAAAATTGTAGACATTGGGATAAAAATCCCAATGCAGGCTGAATACCCCATTCAAAGAAAAACCTAAATTTTCTCATTTTTTGCATTTTCCGTCTATTATAGTAATATGTAAAAACATGATTTGAACCAAGATTTTTCATGTAATCAAATCAAAAATTATTTTAGAACATAAAGATATAGGAATTGGCACATATATAAATCCATATGCATGAAAAATTTTCAACTTTAAATTTTAGGATGAAAAACCATGAGTTTTCTTGTTTCTGGTACTTTTTAATCATTACAGCAATATGTAAACATGTGGTTTAAACCCTTATTTTTCATTCAATCATAAAAAATATCAGTTTAGAACATTAATGTACACAAATCATCAGCCATAGATGTTTCTTATGCATGAAAATTCCAAGTTTAGGGTTTAGAGTGAAAATCATGAGTTTTCTTGCTTTTTGCGCTTTTTGTTTGTTATAGTAATATGTAAACACATGATTTAAATCATTTTTCAACCAAATAAAACAAACATCAATTTACAACTCCATCATACACAAATCGGCAACCACATGTATATATAACCATAGAATTTTCCAACTTTCAAGTTCTAGAATGAAAACTTTGAATTTCCTAGTTTTCTGAAACTTTTCGGTCATTATAGTAATATGTAGAAATATGATTTAATTCAATATTTTTCATCTAAACATATTAAAAATAAGTTTAGAATAGAAGCATGTAAAAATTTTCCCCCTTGGTAATGATTATGCATGAAAATTTTAATTTTGAGTTGTAGGATTCACCTTTGGAAAAAATCGCATAGAGAGATTAGTGTTGTCGATAGAAAAATTGATATTTCTCTCAAGAAATCACCTATGCCAAATTTTATCAGTAAAAATTAGTAAACTTTTAGTTCAAAATAACTTTCTCATAATTTATTTCATAGAAATCAGATAAGAAATTAGAAGGAAGGAAAAACTTACGAATACGATTAAGAAATTGCAAAGTTAAAGGTATTTTGTGAATTTCGGTAGAGAGAATGATTTTTGAAGAATGGTTCTGCTAAAATAATCAAATAATAGAGTGATGGCTATTGGAATGAATGGCTGGCTGAATTTTAGGTATTTATATGTAGGGTTTTGGACAATTTCCAAGATTACCCTTAATAAGATAGGTTAGGAGTGTTTTAGTGTAGTAGGCTTTAGGGTATTTGGGCTTTTAAATTAATTTTGGGGCTGATTATAAGCAATTAAAATAAAATATTTTTCTTATTATTTTCATTAAAATTTCCTCCAAAACATTTATTTAAAATTACTCATAAAATTAATTTGTGCTTAAAAATCGTCTTTTTGCATGAAAATTCATTTTATGAAAAATAAATTATTTCTTGCTAATGCACTTCATTTAAATCGTTTATTTCACAATAATAATTCATATTAGGCATATTAAAATTAATTTAACATGCCACATACCCATAAATCACATCACACATGAATTTTTATAAAATCACACATTTTGTCATAATAACCCTAAATTCAAACAATTTGTCATGAAAACTCCTAGGGTAGATGTGGGTTGTTACATTCTCCCCTCTTTAAAAAAATTCATCCTCAAATTTTGAAATCCAATAGCACATTCTCTGCTTAACTTCTCTGCCATGCTTCTGCTATGCCACTTAAACACAATATCTAACTACAATTAACATATTGAATACAATAAGGCAAATACTCGCAATCTATCAAAATCACACTGATAAATCTTCAGCTTAAGTTATACTTATGTTAATCTCTTTTTTCAAACAAATCTTAAAACTAATCCTTAATAATTTTGTATCCCTTAACCTTAAAAAAATATTAATAAAACCTTTAATTTCACCTTTAATCAAATATAATCCCAAATATTTCTTTTCCTTATATCTCTATTAATATTAACATCTATACTAATGCCTTAATTACCACTTCTGTTTGTTATTTATCGCATTAGTCATATAAGAATCCAACAGATAATTTCAAATTAATAACTCCAACTGATATTTGGTAATTCTCTTTCCATATTAATAATTATTACTTAATCTATTACAACCACTAATAAATATTCTCATGTTTAATACCTTGCCAACATTACAATTTCTACACTTTGCTCATTCATCAATTAAAACCTATTTAAGCTTAACAAACATTCCTATATATATCATATCCTAAATGAACTTGCATTCTATTAATTTATAATCCCAAATAAACTTTTTATAACAATTTCAGACTTACTCTCTTTCTGTATAATATATACATCATTACCATGACTTAATTACCTAATGCCTCATAATTTTTTTTTTTTTTACCTTTAGCTCATAATGTTATCTCACTTTAGGTTTTCCACTTACATCTCTCTATATTTCACATTCCTAATTATTTAATCTATCCATATTAAAATAATAAACCTTCTAATACCATTGATATTCAATGAAATCTATGTGCATCTGCTTATGTCTTTCCAAATCTATGCCATCTAGGTTATCTCAATAAAAATTCTTCCTGTACTAAAGATCACTACCAAAGGTTCTAGTAACCTTAATTGAACATTATTGTATCTAAAACCTTAAAACATTTCTCATCAAGAGGACTCAAAGCCCTTTTAGGTATATTCAAAACTATTAAATTTTCAAAACTGCATAGCATCATACTTATCCTTTTATCATCATTACAAGTCTTGAGAATACTTATCCTTTTATGTCTCCTCCTCTTTAAAAGAAATTCGTCCTCGAATTTCAATACTTACTCACGTGTTCTTGAGAAATTGGGGATGCTTCTACCGCATCCCTTCCTTAACTTCCTAAGTATACTCATCCATTTTATGGTCACGCTAGTAAACCTTAATTATAAGTATCTCCCTGACACATAATTTCTCCTCATCCTTAATTCAGAATTCTACTTTCTTTTTCTCTACAGTCAATACAAGCTCCATACTCGTATAACCAATCCATTCCCAAGATCATATCAAATCCTAGGATGCCAAGTTCTATCAACTCTATAGGAAGTTTTCATTCATCAATGTTTACCTCACAGTCTTTAAACATATACTTCACCTACCTCATAATACCAATTTATTTATATATAATGTAACTAATTTGTTTCATTCTCTTACTAATCATCACTAACTATCATTTCTCTTCTTATGGCATCAATCTCAATTATCACTTAATAACTCCATATAATTCATATTATCAAACCATTGTAACATGTAAGCATTTCATGCCTTATAACATTACACCCATCCATCATTAATCTCAGTTGGATCAAAACTTAGTCAATTTCTCTTTGTAACCCACTTAACCCCACAATTAAAATATCATACTTATCATGCATTTTAATGAGTACTGATGCGTATTCTGCAAGTATATAGATCGCACAAGCAATACAGTAGTGAATGAGTTATCGTTCCATTGGAGACTTTAGTAAGTACTAGCTCAAATGTTTGCTAATGTCTAGTTAATCAAATTGGTGTTGATGAGAATGATTATAATTATATTCAAACTAAACTAAAATCTAATTTAATCAAAATAACAAGAAGGAAAAAGGTGATGAAATAAGGGATAAAGGCCCATTCAGGTATTGAATCCTTTTAGCCCCTAATTATATATCATGAACTACACATCAATCAAATTCATTCCATAAGTTGAATTGTCATTTCACTAAATTAGATAAAAATCTCTCTCGAGTAATTAAATCCCTATTTCCCAAGAGGAATGCAAGGAATCTCTTCTCAAGCAAACTCAATTAGGTCATGCTTTTGATTTGAGAAACTATCTACCAAAGAAGTCTTATAAGCCTATCTCTAATGCCCTAATCGACCCTCAATCTCTATGAGTGATCAATTCACATAAAGCTATCTCTAGTAAATTATATGAAAATAATCCCCAATTAATAAACATGCAATTATCAATTGGTATTTAAGCAATAATAATCATAAAGATAAAATAACTCAAGGAATGATTTAATTGAATAAAAAGTAATTTAATCTATACAAAAGGTTCTAAGGTTCATCAATACCCAAATTGGAAAGAATTAGTTCAGATCACACATTAAACCTAAAGAAAGATTAAAAGAAATAAGAAATCCCAAACAATTCATGAATTAAGTGTAGAGAAATCCTATTCTTTAATCCGCAATCTTCAATGTCTTATTTCCCTTATTATTCTCTTTGTAATCTCTAGGCCACCCCCTCAAAACGCTGTTAGATCTAGTTTATATTTCTAAAATTTTTAATGCACACCACTGGACCCACAGTTGGGGTTCCAGCCGTGGCTACAGAAGAATAAAAAAAAATGTAACTTCCTATGGGTGAGACCTCAGCCATGCCTCTATCTGTGGGAGGCTATTGGATAATTTTTCACTTTGCTCTTATCACACGGCTAGAATCCCAACTGTGGCTCAACCCGTGGCAGCCCATATTCTTCCAAAAATCAGCATTTTTGCTTGGATCTTTCACCATCCTGGGTCATATTCAGATCATGGCATCCTTTGACACTGGATTAACTAAAAGAACTGTGAAAGCACTAAAACAAACAAATTAAACTCAATTGGAGGCATAAAATACATTAAGAACAAGGACCAAAATATAGTGTTTTCAACACTTATCAAGTACCCATCATATCATATCACAAGACACATATCATATATCACTTATCACACAGCATATGTCAAATAGCATGTATCATATATCATAATCATGTAACATATAACTTATAGCATCATGAATTCTCCTATCATATAGAAGTGAATCATGCCATAAGCAAAGAGAATCAATGCACACTAAGTCACTAAGCAATCAATTAATGTCATTCGCATCGTAGGAGTCTTATACACCTAAGCCAATATTTATCGACTACTAGCGCAAACCTCAACTGTGCCCCTCATTTAGACTAATGTCAGGTAGTTTCCATGGTCACTCAAGTGAGTAAGTAATAAGAGGGTAATTTGCAAAAATTTGACAGAAACCATAACACTTATAACAGAGTAAATCTTTATTTGGTAGGCAACTCATCAAGGACAAATCCTAGATGGTGAATAGTCCAAATCTCCAAGTGTACAATCTCCCATCTGCTCAAAATCTATGGTCTTAAGTTGCTCTACATCCTTCCTCAAGGCATGAACTAACATCCTAAGACATCAATTTTCCTCCCTCAAATATGAGCAGTCACTCTGTAATTTATGAATCTTACCATAAACCTAATCACAGTCTAAATACCCCTAAGAGTCCTCCTCTTCAAGCATCTTCTCTTCCTTGTGGTGAATCATAGGCATGACTTTCTCGAACATCTCTCGCCACATCCTCTTGCATGCTATACACAGTGCTCTAGGTCGCAGTCCTCTAGCAGGGGTAATCTTCTTGGTCATATGATAAAGAAATCAAAAAGCACATAAGCAAACAAGAAGAAAGAGTACTATAGCATAGTAAGATTTCGCAGAACTAAACTAGCGATAGAAAGCAAGTGACATGACAGGAAGATTCCTATGCTCCAGGAATATACTTAACCAACCTAATATATAGTCAAGTCTATACTAGACTTTAAAAACCTGACTCTGATACTACCTTTGTCACATCCCAATTTTAGAGACACGATGGTCCTAGAACATGGGGAGACATAAGGTCACCCACTCCTATAGATCCCACTCATACATATATAAAAATTGCCTAGGATCATACCGAACCTTATACATTAACTTAATAAAACCTTTTATATAAGAAAAACCTTAAGTTTTGGAAGCTAAAAATATACTTCAATACAATCCATAAGGAAATAATAATAAGACTACAAATAAAGTCACCAATATAATGTTTTAAAATAAAGTTCCCATAATAACTCCTGGAGTGTCTAAGGACTCAACACAGTATGGTATTATTATGACTTTGACAAAGGTATTTCCCAAGTGGAGTAGGTAGGTTGAATGATCACATTGCCTCCTCATACTTTTCACTTAGAACCATACAAGGAAAAGGGGGGAGATAGATGATCTCAATGAGTAAACAATATGACTTATATGATAACATATATTCCTTAGAAGGTTTCATAGCTCATAGTTCACAATTTATGATTCACATTTTGTGGCTTGTGATTTAACTAGGTTTACAGAAATCAACTTATAACTTATAACATATAGAGTGGAGGCTACTGCATTGTCCACTCATAACATAATATAGAGTGAAGGTTGCTACCTTATCCACTCAAATCATAACATAGAGTGAAGGTTGCCGCCTTGTCTGCTCCTAACATAATATAGAGTGAAGGTTATTGCCTTGTCCACTCATAACATAATATAGAGTGAAAGTTGCTGCCTTGTCCACTTGTAACATAATATAGAGTGAAGGCTGCTGCTTTGTCCGCACATAACGCATAACACGTAAAGTAAAGGCTGCTGCCATGTTCACATATAACTCATAACATAATTCATAACATATAAAGGTAACAGTAGCATTGAAGGATACAATCACATGTAACATAATAGCAATAGAAGTTTAGCTTATTTAAAAAAAGATGAACAACAATGTAGTTCCAGAAAAATATATAAGTTAGGGCAATATCACAAAGGTATTATCATTGGATAATCAAAAATAGCTTTGGACCAATTATCTTTGGCAACCCAAGCCTACAAAGAAATCCTTAAAATAGAAAAGAAATTAGGTTTCAGGATATCAAAGGTTCATAAAAAATATGATGGCTTGCATAGGTAACTTGAAACATAATATTTACTCACACTTGTAGCATGAATATAGTGTTTACTCACCTTGTGGTTCCTTTGCTCCTAGTACATATAGCCCTTTTGAATCTCTAAAGCTCCTCAAGCTCTAACATCATATTTAATTCAATACTTAGTATTTATTTATTCATGATGTGATCCTATCCCATAACTACCCCATACACATATAACATTCACATATACTTAGAGTTGCACATATAAGTGCACTCCATCACTTGTCTTGTACATTTAGCGTTTATAGGCCCATATGAAAACACATTATAATTCATGTCAATACCTTTCTAAGATCAACAGATTATCATAATCTTAATACAAATTCACTTTAACAATCATCTTAGTACATATAACACTTCCATATATGTCAACTCAATAATAACCTTTCATGTATCATACTTATCTCTTATGACTGATTCATTCAATCAATCTCTCTATCAATTTGAGATCATTAATTCATTATCATGTCATCATAAAACCTATTTTCATATTATCCAATCACATTCACATATTGATCATAGCATAAGGTTAAGATACCTTAAGTATACCAGATTGCCTCTGGCCTTATCTAGGCTCATTCCTTCAACCCATATGTAATTTAACCATTTATCATTCATACATACATGTCAATAATCAACAAAATACATAATATAAAAATTATAGATATTGGGATAAAAATCCTAGTGCAGGCCGAATGCCCCAATCAAAGAAAAACCTGAATTTTTTTATTTTTCGCACTTTCCATCTATTACAGTAATATGTAAAAACATGATTCGAACCAAGATTTTTTATGTAATCAAAACAAAAATCATTTTAGAACATAAAGATATAGGAATTGGCACATATATAAATCCACATGCATGAAAAATTTTCAACTTTAGATTTTAGGATGAAAAACCATGAGTTTTCTTGTTTCCGGTACTTTCCGGTCTTTATAGCAATATGTAAACATGTGGTTTAAATCATTATTTTTCATTCAATCATAAAAAATATCATTTTAGAACATCAATGTACACAAATTAGTAGTTTAGAACATCAATGTACACAAATCAGCAGCCATAGATGTTTCTTATGCATGAAAAATTCCAAGTTTAGGGTTTAGAGTGAAAATCATGAGTTTTCTTGCTTTCTGCGTTTTCCGTTTGTTACAATAATATATAAATACATGATTTAAATCATTATTTTTCATCCAAATAAAACAAAAATCAGTTTTGAACTCCATCATACATAAATTGGTAGCCACATGTATATATAACCATAGAATTTTCTAACTTTCAAGTTCTAGAACGAAAATCTTGAATTTCCTAGTTTTCTGAATTTTTTTGGTCATTACAGTAATGTTCAGAAATATGATTTAATTCAATATTTTTCATCTACACACATCAAAAGTTAGTTTACAATATAAGCATGTAAAAATCTCCCCCTTGGTAATGTTTATGCATGAAAATTTCAATTTTGAGTTGTAGGATTCAGCTTTGGAGAAAATCGTGTAGAGAGGTTGGTGTTTTCAGTAGAAAAATTAATTTTTCTCTCAAGAAATCACCTAGGCTGAATTTTATCAGTAAAAATCTAGTTTAAAATAATTTTCTCATAATTTATTTCATACAAATCAGATAAGAAATTGAAAGGAATGAAAAACTTACGAATACGGTCAAGAAATTGCAAAGTTGAAGGTGTTTTGTGAATTTTGGTAGAGAGAATAATTTTAGGAGAATTTTTCTGCCAAAATAATCAAATAACATAGTGATGGCTTCTAGAATGAAAGGCTAGCTAAATTTTAGGTATTTATATGTAGGATTTTTGACAATTTCTAAGATTACCCTTAATGAGTTAGGTTAGAAGTGTTTTAACGTAGTGGGCTTTTGGGTATTTGGAATTTTTAATTAATTTTGGGGATGATTATAAGCAATTAAAAATTAAATATTTTTCTTATTATTTTCATTAAAATTTCCCCCTAAACATTTTTTTAAAAATACTCATAAAATTAATTTATGCTTAAAAATCACCTTTTTGCATGAAAATTCATTTTACGAAAAATAAATTATTTCATGCTAATTCACTTCATTTAAATAATTTATTTCACAATAATAATTCATATTAGACATATTAAAATTAATTTAACATGCCACATACCTATAAATCACATCACATATGAATTTTCATAAAGTCACACATTTTGTCACAATAACCCTAAATTCAAACAATTTGTTATGAAAACTCGTAGGGTAGATGTGAGTTGTTACAATAATGCCAACAACTCTTTAAAAATTTCATTTTGTCTCTCTCCAAACTATTTGTAATTAACAATGTTTTAGTGGTGGTTCTCACCTTCTAATTTTAGGGTGAAATTATATTTATACAAAAAATAACAACTTATTCAATTAAAATATTTTTATTTAAACAAGTAATGAAACATTTTTTACATATCAAATATAAATAATAATTTTCAACCAATAGAATAACATATTTGTCTTTCCTTCTCAAAGGATAACTACACTAGTTTTCCTTTCTTTGTTCTTGTATCCAATACTTGAAGACCAATAAAAAACCCAGAAAATACAAAAAAACCTACAAACCTTCAGGAAGATGACTCAACATGATGAAGAACCACCACCTCTACCTCCATAAGAGCCAATAACATCTATGCAAGCACTTCCTCATGCTTTTATGAGTCAAGACTCATTAAGAGTACCATCATCAATAATATTAGCTCATTTATTTACTCCCATGCAAATGTCACAAGCTATTCCTATGGATTTAGCGGCTTTCATGCAATATTTGAGTAATTTGATGTCACATAATGTTCTAACTCCTTTAACTATTACTTCCACTTCCTTACCCCAAATAGATATTCCATCATCTTTATGATTCATTAACTCTATTGTCTCACACCAATGTTCCACCATATTAGCCTTGATTGTTGCTTAACCAAATACCTTTATCTCTTATGTATGAAATTTCTACACTTTCAGAACATGTAGCAAGAGGTAACGTAAATGAACCTCTACCTCAAGAACTTAATACTCATATTGGCATAGAGTTAGAGAGAAGTCAAAGGAAAAGATTGAAATTAATGTAATGAGTATGGACATGGATGAGTTTATTAGAGATGAAGAGGATAATGGAAGAATTCCTTCCCTATGAAAGGATAGGAGACATGAATGTAATAAAAATCTACATATTGATAATAAAAGATTATCTCATGATGGAGAGCAATCACAATGTGTAGATGAAAGAGGAAAGGGGCAAAGCGATCTAAGAAGAAGATATCAATATGACTAGGATAAAAGAAAGTAGACTTTTAGCTGCGAGGGACATTATAAGAAGGAGGTAGAAGGACCTCGATCGGTCTCTTCCCATCATAAAAAGTATGAGCCAAAATAGCCAATAAGCCATAAGTCAACATCATGTAGAAGGGATGAGAGAGATGAAGAAAAAGTTATTTAAAGAGATGGGCAAAGATAGCAATAAGAATGTGATAGATAAATATTTGACACTTGCTCTAAAATCACCCTTTGTAAAAAGAAAAACTAATTACAAAATGCCAAAAAAGTTTAAGTCACCATAAATTAAGTGGTATAATGGAGAATCTAATTTAAAGACCTGTGTCATAGACTATAAGCACGATGTGGAGTTGCAAACCATGAGTGATGCTATCCTGTATAGAGCTTTCCAAGGATCCCTAGAAGGAGCAACCACCAAATGGTTTGATGGGTTAAAAGAAGGAATTATAAGTTCTTTTAAATAACTTACTGAGAACTTCATTTATAGGTTCACTATAAGTAGCCTAATAGAAAAAAGAACTCAGTTGTTAGAATAGATCATCTAAGAAGATAATAAATCACTTCAAAATTATATTACACATTTTAATAGACATGATTTGAAAATGATGAACCTGGATCTGTCAAGAGCTGTCTAAGCACTTTAAAATGGAATCACTCATAGAGATTACTTTAAAGCCTTGAGCAGGCACGCACCACAGACTCTACAAAAAACCATGGCTATGGCTTAAAAGTATATGAGGTAAGATGATACTTACTACTGTAGCCTAATTTCAAAGGGGAAAAGAACAAAAGTTGTAGCACTACAAGAAATTATAAATAAGCATAAGAAAGAAATTGAGACTACTTCACCAGTAGAGAAGAATCAATAAGAAATAACCACTTTTTGGTGAAAAGGTCTTAGAAGGCCAAGATAATTGCGTTTTGATCCTTTGAAGTTTATACCTGTTAATGTTAGTTTAACTAAAGTGTTCGCAGCATTTTAAGATCAAAGCATATGGATGAGACTAAGACCAATGAGAAGATCTATTAAATCAAGAGATAAAACTATATATTGCCTCTTTTGTGATATATATGGGTATAACACTAATAAATGCAAATAACTGATGGAAGAAATTGAAAGGCTTATCGGAGAAGGTTATTTTGGAAGGTTCATAAAGGAGAAGAAAGTTAGTAGAGAAGAACTAAAAGTTGCTAAAGACAAAAGCAAACAACTTGCAAATAAGGGCATAACAGGTACTATACTCTTTGGCTAGGAGACAAGAGTTACTAGAATTTGTGTTTTGCACTGGAACTAAGATATGGGTTAATAGAAGTGCATCTGAAGTTTCATGCAAGCCTTATGGTGATCTAAGCTATAATAACAAATTTGCAAACTTCATAATGAAAAGAATATTAGTTAATGATGGAATCTGATCACTTTAGAAGCATATCAAAAATGGGGTTAAAAAGAGAAGACTTAGAGGAGTTGAATAGCCCCATTCACATATTGGATGGCTCTAAAGTCCCATTAAGAGGAGTAATATAATTACCTTTTACTATAGGCACAACATCAGTGTGTGTTATAATAATGGCCACCTTTCTCATTATTAAGACACCACTTGCCTATAATGTATTGATGGGAAGACCATTATTATATGTCTTTGTGTGTGACCTTGCTCAAACGCGCTTCCCTTACTCAAGAGATTTTTAAGGAGGTTATGGAACAAGTTTTAGTCCTCACGATTTGAATGACTATTATTCAAAAAAATGATTTTTGATTTTGAAAAGGAAAAACCCATTTATGACTCTAATTCATTAATTTTAGTTAAGTAATTTACCCAAGGATAAAATCACTAGTCTTTGAACCAAGTTGAGATTAGGACTAGGTTTTTAGTTAAATAATCTAAATTTGGCTCTTAAGTTTAATTTGATTTTGAAAATTAATTTCATGGATGACATTTATAAGATGATAATTATAAGTGAAATTCATGTACATGCCATAATATGAATGTATGAGAAAATTTAAGAAATAAAGCAAATAAGCATTCACAAGCCAAAAAGAGTGTTTCTTCTAATCCTTATGGATTCTAGGGGAACTACAGAATCACTCATTGACTCTAAATTAATAAGGTAACTAATTACACAAATGCTCTTACAAAAAGTATAAAAATAGATAATTACAATTGAAAGTAAAAGGAAAATGGAATTAATTTGGAATTGGATTTGAGGTTTAGATTTAAATTCTAAACTTGCCTACATACCCTATTGAATGGGGATTAAAACCCATGTAGTTCATTCCACAATTAAATGGAGAGGTTAATAGATTGATTGATTCAGTTTGATTTGATTTGGGGATTATATGGTGAGAGAAGGTGTTTATACCTTTGTGTGAGTTGGGCAAAGGATTTTTCCTGACTGAAGTTTTATTTTATTGATACTAGAGAATTGGATTGATTGATGGAATGATTAATTAATTAATTAATGTGATGAAAAAGATGGATGAATTAATTAACTAAAATGATTAATTAATTAATTAAGATGAAGGGTGGATTAACTAAGAAAGATTAATTTGACTTTGAAAGAAAGTTATTAATTAGTTAATTAAAAGGATTAATTAATTGAGTGATTAATTTTTGAAAGAATGATTGGTTTACTAAAAAAAATTAATTAAATTAGGTCAGGGTGTAGTAATTAATTGAAGAGAGTTATTAGAGGGAGAAAAAGAAGAGAAAACTTATGGATAGCATATCAACATAAGTTTTGAGGTGAAGTGAAATGAAGAATTTGAAGCACTATTTATTGGAAAATATGAGTGAAGGCAATTTAGAACATGGAAGAGTGAAAAGACCAAGAGGGTATCGGTAAAAAGTGACAAAAAATTAGGCTAGAAAGAGCAAATATGGAATTTTTAGGCTGGACAGGGGACCATTGGGATGGATCCTCGTAGAGAGGCATTTTTTTTAAGAGATTGATGTTAGTCCATGTTGGAAAATTGAGTGTTTAGTTAGCAATGTATTTGAATGTTAAAATTCTCTTTCAGGGGCATTGCCACTGAACCCTTGCTTGCTAACCGGCTAGCAAAACTGTCATACTAGCTTTATGTAGTACATTAAACTCAATAGGTGTTAGGCTGCTACCGCATGATGAGGGTGTAAAATTAAGGGTTCATAGCTACCCCCTTATCATAATTGTCTTATTTGTCATGCAATTTTGATGATAGTGAACCCAGTACTTAAGATGGTATAAGGAACCAAAGGGATATCTAGGTCTATGCTTAGACATGTTTGGGTAAGAGATATGGTGTCACATCCCAACCTTATGAGATACGACGGTCCTAGAACATGAGGAGACATAAGGTCACCCACGACCGTAAAACCCATTAACATACAACAATCATGCCTAGGATCTTACCGAACCTCTTTCATTAACTCATTTAAAACATTTAGATAAATACCATAATTTGCAGAAGACTTAAAGTAAATCGTTACATATAAAATCCATAAGGAAAAATAATATAAATTTCTATAAGTATCAATTAACATTCTCGGAGCATCTAAAGACAAGACTTCATAAACATAGTATTATTGATAACTCGGACAAGGAATTCCCCAAGCGAAGTAGGATGCTTGAGCCATCACCTTGCCTTCTCACATTTGCTCACCTGGAACCACACAAGGAAAAGGGGTGAGATAGATGATCTCAATGAGTAAACAAAAAGGGCTAACACATTATCACATATTCCTTTGAAAGGAAACACATAGCTTATACACATAGTCCATGGTTTATAACTCATGAATTAGGTTGCAATTTTAGCAAGGTTCAATTTAGCAAGTTTGCAGAAATCACACTTATAACACTTATAGAGTGGAGACACTACTCAATCCACTCTAAACACATCGAGGAGAGGTGGCCTTTGCTAAATTCCAACTCCCATCACTTATAAAGCGTGAAACTGATTAGGCTCCACGGCTAGAACCACCCCATCTAGCTGAGGTGTATACACTACCCCTATCCATCGGGTTAAGACTATGTGCATAGGTTCCGATGATTACCCGCATCAGCATCAGGATTCTGCATAAAAGGTAAAGGTACCATAGCTAGAGCTATTGGTAAAAGCAATTAACAATATCACATATGGCAACAATAACATGTATTTCAATATCAATAGCAGTTTGGCTTTCAACAATAATACAATGAAAGTGTAGTTCCAAAAAGAATACAAGTTAGGGTGTTTATCACAAAAAAGTTCTCATTGGACAAGCAAAATAGTTTTGGACCAAATGCCCTTTGGCAACCCAAGCTTAACAAAGAAATCATAAAATTTAAAATAGAAAGAACTTGGGTTTCAAAGATCACAAAGGTTCACACATCAATATATCACATTCTTGTAACATAACAAAATGTTACTTGCACTTGTAGCATGAACATAGTGTTTACTCACACTTGTATCAAAAGCATTGGGTTTACTCACGCTCATGAACATAGTGTTTACTCACACTTGTAGAATGAATACGATGTTTACTCACCTTGGAGTTCCTTTGCTCCTAGTACTCGTAGTCCCCTTTGCACTTCTAAGGCTCCTCAAACTCTAACATAATATTTGATTTAATACTTAGTATTTATTTACTCATGATGTTCCTATCCCATAACTATCCATACACATATAGCATACACATTAGAGTTCACTCATAGGTGTACTCATCACTTGCATATATCACGTTGACTTAAAAGTCTTGCATACTTAGGCCTTATAGGCTCACATGAAAACACATTGCAATCATATCGATACCTTTTTAAGGTCATCACATTATCATTACCTTAATATCAATTCACTTATCAATTATCTTAGTTCACTTTACACTTCCATACATGTCAGCTTAATAATTAATCCTTCAAATGTCATGCTTAACTCTTATGATCTCTTTCACTTCATTAACTCATAACCATATATTCATCATCAAGTCATCATGACATCTAGTTCCAAATTCCTTAATCACATTTGCATTCTAACCACAATATGATATCAAGATACCTTAAGTATACCTTAAGTATACCAAAACACGTTTAAGCTTATCTAGGATCATACCTTCAATAAACATGCAATTTCATCATTTATTATACATACATACATGTCAACAATCACTAATACACATCACATAAAATTTATAAACATTTGAACACAATTGTTCATGTAGCCGAATGCATCTTTAAGGTGAAAACCAAATTCTTCTTCTTTTCGTGTTTTTTCATCTATTTCAAAAATATGTAAAAACATGGTTTAAACCAAGATTTTTCCTGTAAGCATCACAAAAATCATTTTAGAACTCAAATCCATAAGAATCGGCCACTATTGGTGCCATTGATATATAAAAATTCAATTTTTTGCATTACAGTGCACAAAACATGAGTTTTCTTATTTTCGATATTTTTCGATCATTTCAGAAATATGCAAACAGGTTGTTTAAACCATTATTTTTCATTCAATCATTGAAAATATTAGTTTAGATCACATTATCTCACAAATCGGCAGCCATAGCTAAGGTTTATACAAAAAAAATTCCAAGTTCAAAGGCTTAGGTGAAAAATCATGAGTTTTGCGCTTTCCTCGCATTTCGTTTATTTCAGCGATAAACAGACACATGATTCAAATCATTATTTTTCATCTAAACAAAACAAATATCATGTTAGAACACCAATTCACACAAATCAACAGCCATGTATTCATGAAAGAATAGAATTTTCTAATTTCCAATCCTAACACGAAAACCTTGAATTCCTTTGTTTTTTGAAACTTTTTGGTCATCACAGAAATATACAGAAATATTATTTCATGCAATATTTTTTATCAAAACAAATCAAAAATCAGTTTAAAATGCAAATAAACACAAATCACCCCCCCCCCCCCCCCCCTCTTATGATGTCTATGCAATAAAATTGTGATTTTAAGTTATAGAATTCACCTTTGGAGAAATCTTGCGGAAAGAATCGTGTTTTCGTTAGAAAATAAATTTTCTCTCCCAAAAATTCACTCAAATAGAATTGAATCTGTAGAAATTAGTAATAAAATAGTTCAAAATAATTTTCCCCATAATTTATTTCATAAAGAACAGTTTAGAAATCGAAAGAGATTAAAAACTTACAATTACGATCACGAAATCGTGAAACGGTAAGGTGTTTTCGATATTTCAGTAGAGAGAATTATTTTGAGAGTTTTTTCTGCCAGAATATAGAAAGAATGAGGGAGTAGCTGCTGGAAAACCCTTGCTGGCTGAAAATTTGAATATATATTAGGGTTGGAGTAGAATTTCCACTATTACCCTTAATGAAATAAGTTAGGAGCATTTTTGTGTAGTGGGCTTTTGGGTATTGTGTCTTTTTCTTTAAAAATTTCGGCTGAAGTGTTTAGAAATAAAAATGATATTTTTATTTTTATTTCTGGGGTATTTCCCTCAAAATATTTATTTAAAAATATTTTAAAAATACCTATAAAATTATTTTATGCTTAAAAATTGTTTTATGTATGAAAATTCATTTTATTTAAAATAAATTCTTTTATGCAAATGTACTTCATGTAAGTCATTTATTTCACAATAGCAACACATATTATGCATATTAAAATTAATTTAATATGCCACATACTCATCAATCACTTAGATCACAAACATTCACACAAGCACACACTTAACTTTATAGATTTTAATTCAAGCAATTTATCACGAAAATTCCTAGGGTGGGTGTGGGTTGTCACATTCTCCCCCCTTAAAGAAATTTGTGCTTGAATTTAAACCCTACCTAGTTACTCTTGAAAAGCTGAGGATGCTTTTGTCGTATTTCCTCCTCCGCTTCCCAAGTGCACTCGTCTATCCCATGATTTCGCCATTGAACCTTAATCATGGGTATCTCCTTATTTCTTAACTTCTTTACTTGTCAATCCACTATAGCTATTGGTGACTCCTCATAAGATAGTTGTTCATCTAACGAAATTTCTGGAGGTAAAAGAACATGCGATGGATCCGACACATATTTCCTTAACATGGAAATGTGGAACACTGGGTATACATGCGTTAAAGTTCGAGGCAGGGTAAGTCTATAAGACACTTCTCCAACCATATCTAAGATTTCGAAAGGACCTATAAAATGAGATGATAACTTTCCTTTCTTGCCAAATGTCATAACTCCTTTCATTGGCGAAACCTTTAAGAACACGTGATCTCCCATGGCAAATTGGACTTCTTTTTGCTTAGGGTCCGCGTAACTCTTTTGTCGACTGAATGCCGTCTTTAGTCTATCTTGAATTATTGGTAGTTTTTCTATGGTCTCCTTAAGCAATTTAGGCATTTCTATATGCTTGTCTCTAGGTTCAATCCAACAAATTGGAGAACGACACTCTCTTCCATACAACGCTTCGTATGGCGCCATGCCAATGGATGAATGATAGCTATTGTTGTAGGCGAATTCCATCAGGGGTAAATACTTATCCCAGCTACCACCAAAATCCAAAACACACATCCTTAGCATGTCCTAGAGTGTCTGAATCATTCTTTCAGACTGGCCATCCGTTTAAGGATGAAACACCGTACTAAAATCTAATTGTGTTCCTAATGCTTCTTGCAACTTTTGCCAGAACCTTGAGGTGAATTGCGTTCCTCGATCGGAGATGATGGAAATTGGCACACCATGTAGTTTCATGATCTCATCTATATATAACTACGCATACTGAGTGGCAGAATATGTGGTCTTAACTCCTAGGAAATGGGCAGACTTAGTCAATCTATCTACTATGACCCATATAGAATCATATCCTTTGGAGGTCCTAGGTAAACCAACAACGAAATCCATAGTGATGCGCTCCCACTTCCATTCGGGTAATCAAATCTCTTGTAGCAATCCTGAGGGTCGTTGATGTTCGTACTTGACTTATTGGCAAGTCAGGCAGGATGCTACAAACTTAGCTACATCTTTCTTCAATCTAGGCCACCAATAATTAGCTTTCACATCATGGTACATCTTGGTAGTTCCAAGATGAGCGTAGTAAGGTGTCTGATGTGCTTCCTTTAATATCCTTTCCTTTAGTCCATCCACATCAAGCACGCATACTCTATTCTTACACTTTAAAACTCCATTGACTATATCAAATTCAGGATTCTTTCCTTCTCTCATCTCATCCTTCAACTTCACCAAGTATGGATCTCTATCTTGTGCATTCCTTATTTCTTCCATTAATTTAGATCTTACTTAGAAATGAGCCAATAGAACTCTTGATCCTCCAATCTCCAGTCTCAATCCTTGATTAAACAATTCCTTTAGCTACTTCACAATTGGCTTTTTTCTCACATCCACATAGGCTAGGCTTCCCATCGACTTTCGACTCAAGGCATCTGCCACTACATTTGCCTTCCTGGGATGATAGAGAATCTGACAGTCATAATCTTTCAATAGTTCAATCCATCTCCTTTGTCTTAGATTGAGGTCTCTTTGGCTCAAGATATATTGAAGACTCTTATGATCCGTGTAAATCTCACACTTTGTCCCATACATGTAATGTCTCCAAATCTTTAGAGCAAACACTATCGCAGCTAATTCTAAATTGTGAGTAAGGTAATTCACTTCATGTCTCTTTAGTTGTTGTGATGCATAGGCGATGACTTTTCCTCTTTGCATTAGAATGCACCCAAGACCTACTCTCGAAGCATCGCAATATACCATGAATCCTTCCTCTCCTTCAAGTAATGTCAAAACTGGTGCCGATACCAAACACTCTTTGAGTTTCTGAAAACTCTTCTCATAGGACTCTTCCCAATTGAACTTAACTTGTTTTCTTGTCAACTTGGTCAATGGGGCTGCTATCTTAGAAAAGTCCTGCACGAATCTACGATAATATCTTGCCATGCCCAAGAAACTTCATACTTTAGAAACTATTGTGGGCCTTGGCCAATTCGCTACTGCTTCAACTTTCTTAGGATCAACTTGAATTCCTTCCTTACTTACTACATGTCTAAGAAAGTTAACTGACTCCATCCAAAACTCGCACTTAGATAACTTAGCGTAGAGTTGGTGATCATGTAACGTTTGTAGTACGATCCTCAGATGTTCTTCGTGTTACTCTTTATTCTTTGAATAGATTAGGATATTATCGACGAATACGATCACGAACTTGTCAAGGAATGGCTTGAAAACTCGATTCATCAAGTCCATGAAAGCAGCAGGAGCATTCGTCAAACCAAATGGCAAAACCGTGAACTCGTAGTGTCCATATCTAGTACGGAAAGAGGTCTTGCAGATATCTTCTCCTCGAATCGTTAGTTGATGATAGTTAGACCTTAAGTCAATCTTGGAGAAGTGACTAGCTCCTTGCAGTTGATCAAAAAGATCATCAATCCTGGGCAATAGGTATTTATTCTTCACAGTGACTTTGTTAAGTTGATGATCAGGGGGTAATCCAGGTAAATCTTTTGGAAAGACGTCCATGAACTCATCCACTACTAGAATGCTCTTGTCTCGAACGGTAGTTTCTTTGTCGGTGTCGACTACATGGGCTAAATACACTTGACATCCTTTCCTTAACATCCGCCTCGCTCCTACGGTCGATATCAAGTTTGAAGGATTCTCATTCCTATCTCTTTGGTACACGAACTCCTTCCCATCTCTAGTTCAAAACTCGACAAGTTTCTTCCTACAATGGATACGAGCTCCATGCTCATACAACCAGTCCATCCCTAATATCACATCGAATTCTAGTATGTCCAATTCTAGCAATGCTACTGGAAGTGTTTGTCCATTAATGTCTACATCACATCCCTTATACTCATACTTCACTTTCATCACTTCCCCTAAAGGAGTTGCTATTACTAACAGTTCACTCATCAATTCCTTATCTATATCCAAATACTTAGCAAAACAAGGTGACACAAATGAATGGGTAGCACCAGAATCAATTAAACATTTTGCGCTAGAACTTTGGATGGGGATGATACCTGTGATGGCGGTGTGCAAATCGTGAGCCTCTTATGGATTTAACGTGAAGACTCGACCCTTGCCTTTATTCTCTGTCGTTGGTGCATTCCCAACCGTTGGTCCTTTGTCCTTGACTCCTTATCCTTACGTTTGGAAGTCATTGGTGCATTCCCAACCATTGGTCCTTTGTCCTTGACTCCTTATCCTTACGTTTGGAACAGCTTGGGTTATGGTCGTATCGTGGTCCCATTCCCTTGGCTCCTCATTTGAGGGCAGTCCTTTATGAAGTGTCCCATTTGCCCACACTTAAGTTAAGTGCCAGTTTCTTTTCGGTAGACTCCAGGATGTTTCCTTCCACATTTGCCACATGTGGGGATCTCTTGCCTAGTTTGACCATTTCATGGTCCAGATGATGGAAACTCCTTCCTTTGCTCCCCTCCATTTCCATGTTGTCCTTTATGACCTTTGTTCTTATGCCTTCCCTTCTGGTCTCGTTCAGCTCGTTCGGCTCTCTCCACCTTGTATCTCTTTTCCATGACCTTGGCCTTATCTATGAGCTTGGCTAAGGTTGAAAACTTGGTTGCTGCCAACGAGTTAAATAGAGGCGTAATCAATCCTCTAAGGAAATGATTGACGCGACTTGCTTTGGTAGGGACGATGTTGACAGCAAAATGACTAAGTCAGTTAAACTCAGTAGCATAATCCGACACAGACAACCTTGGTCTTTACTTCAGTTGTTCGAACTACAATGCCCTATCTTGCCTTTCTCCTTCTAGCAAGAACTTATCCATTACTTCTTGCTTAAATTCTGCCCACATAGGTGGGTCAGCGCCATAAAGTCGTTCCTCGATATTCCTCTCATACCAATACCAAGCTTCTTTCTTGAGTTGGAGTCCTACCAACTCAATCACTCGGGCATCTGAGCAAGATAAACAACGGACTAGCTTATCCATCTCATCCAAGAATTTATGAGGGTCATCTCCTTCCTCACCATAAAAAGTAGGCGGTTGTAGCTTCTTAAATTCCACTATGGTCATTCCCTCATCAGGTAGTCATTTCCTCTCTTTCCGAGCAGGTGTCACCACCGCAGGTGGCTCAACTCCATTCCTTTCTTGAGTCAGCGGCACTTCCCACCTTTGTGCTCGTAGCTCATCCAGTTCTTTGCGCAAATCTCTCATTGCATCACACATGGCGTGCACTTCTTGTGAAGTCACTTGCTCACTAGAGCCCTTGGTCAATGCCCTCGAGTTAGATCTTTCTCTTTTGATGCGGTGTCCGATATAACATCATCGTTAGCCTTAACGGATTGGGCGACTATATAAACCTTCTTCTTGGGAGGCATTCTATCTATCATAATAAGGGAATTTAGTACTAATCCCCTATCCTAACCCATTTAACCTCCCCTTATCCTAGCACACATTATCATGCATTTATCATGTCACATCACTAAACACATGTCATATACAAATCACATATCACATAGTTGCACATATCACATATCATAGTCATATAGCATATATCTCATAATATCACACTATAGCATGATAATGAAAGAAATCATCTCATCCTAGGTAACTAGGCAATCAAGGAAAAAAAATCATTCATATCATATAAGGTGCTAAGCCGTTACGTTGATTATCATATCTACTCAACCTAATTATCATGTCCATCTCCCGAGCAATCAAGAGCGATATGGCCACTATTGCCACATCGATAGCAAAGGAGATCTCTATCTTGACGGCGATTAGCTGAAGATGCAGACCTCACTGGTGAGTAGTCTCCTCTATGCTCGACAATCCCTAGTCTGAGCCGCTTCGTATCCTCTCTTAGTGCTGGAATCATTACCTTAAGACGTCGGTTTTCCTTTTTCAAGTACGAACAATTATCCTCTAATTCTTGAACCTTACTATATACCCAATCAGGGTCTAAGCACTCCTTAGGGTCCTCTCCTTCATCAGGGGTCTTCTCTCTCATGGGGCGAATCACAGTTACAACTTTCTCGAGCTTCTCTGGCTAAGTCCTCTTACAAGTCACACGGGGTGCTCTAGGTCGCGGTCCTCGAGCAAGCGTAATCTTCTTGGTCATCTGTCAGAAGAATCATAAGGCAAGCAAACAATAACAAGGATTACTAGTCTACTAGGATTTCGCGGAACTATGCTAGCGATAAACTACAAGTGATATGACAGGAAAATTCCTATGCTTTAGGATTTTACTTAAGCAACTCACACAAACAAGCCTAAACTAGACTTTTAAAACTACGGCTCTGATACCACTTTTGTCATATCCCAACCTTATGAGATACGACGGTCCTAGAACATGGGGAGACATAAGGTCACCCACGCCTGTAGAACCCATTAACATACAACAATCATGCCTAGGATCTTACCGAACCTCTTTCATTAACTCATTTAAAACATTTAGATAAATACCATATTTTGCGGAAGACTTAAAGTAAATCATTACATATAAAATCCATAAGGAAAAATAATGTAAATTTCTATAAGTATCAATTAACATTCCTAGAGCATCTAAAGACAGGACTTCATAAACATAGTATTATTGATAACTCGGATAAGGAATTCCCCAAGCGAAGTAGGATGCTTGAGCCATCATCTTGCCTTCTCACATTTGCTCACCTGGAACCACACAAGGAAAAGGGGTGAGATAGATGATCTTAATGAGTAAACAAAAAGGGCTCACACATTATCACATATTCCTTTGAAAGGAAACATATAGCTTATACACATAGTCCATGGTTTATAACTCATGAATTAGGTTGCAATTTTAGGAAGGTTCAATTTAGCAAGTTTGCAGAAATCACACTTATAACACTTATAGAGTGGAGACACTACTCAATCCACTCTAAACACATCAAGGAGAGGTGGCCTTTGCCAAATTCCAACTCCTATCACTTATAAAGCATGAAGCTGATTAGGCTCCACGGCTAGAACTGCCCCTTCTAGCTGAGGTGGATACACTACCCCTATCCATCGAGTTAAAACCATGTGCACAGGTTTCGATGATTACCTAGATCGGCACGAGGATTCTACATAAAGGGTAAAGGTACCATAGCTAGAGCTATTGGTAAACATAATTAATAATATCACATATGGCAACAATAACATGTATTTCAATATCAATAGCAGTTTGGCTTTCAACAATAATACAATGAAAGTGTAGTTCTAGAAAGAATACAAGTTAGGGTGTTTATCACAAAAAAGTTCTCATTGGACAAGCAAAATAGTTTTGGATCAAATGTCCTTTGGCAACCCAAGCTTAACAAAGAAATCATAAAATTTAAAATAGAAAGAACTTGGGTTTCAAATATCACAAAGGTTCACATATCAATATATCACATTCTTGTAACATAACAAAATGTTACATGCACTTGTAGCATGAACATAGTGTTTACTCACACTTGTATCAAAAGCATTGGGTTTACTCACGTTCATGAAAATAGTGTTTACTCACACTTGTAGAATGAATATGATGTTTACTCACCTTGGGATTCCTTTGCTCCTAGTACTCGTAGTCCCCTTTGCACTTCTAAGGCTCCTTAAACTCTAACATAATATTTGATTTAATACTTAGTATTTATTTACTCATGATGTTCCTATCCCATAACTACCCATACACATATAGCATACACATTAGAGTTCACTCATAGGTGTACTCATCACTTGCACATATCACGTTGACTGAAAAGTCTTGCATACTTAGGCCTTATAGGCTTACATGAAAACACATTGCAATCATATCAATACCTTTTTAAGGTCATCACATTATCATTACCTTAATATCAATTCACTTATCAATTATCTTAGTTCACTTTACACTTCCATACATGTCAGTTTAATAATTAATCCTTCAAACGTCATGCTTAACTCTTATGATCTCTTTCACTTCATTAACTCATAACCATATGTTCATCATCAAGTCATCATGACATCTAGTTCCAAATTCCTCAATCACATTTGCATTCTAACCACAATATGATATCAAGATACCTTAAGTATACCAAAACACGTTTAAGCTTATCTAGGATCATACCTTCAATAAATATGCAATTTCATCATTTATTATACATACATACATGTCAACAATCACCAATACACATCACATAAAATTTATAAACATTTGAATACAATTGTTCATGTAGGCCGAATGCATCTTTAAGGTGAAAACCAAATTCTTCTTCTTTTCGTGTTTTTCCGTCTATTTCAGAAATATGTAAAAACATGGTTTAAACCAAGATTTTTCATGTAAGCATGACAAAAATCATTTTGGAACTCAAATCCATAAGAATCGGCCACTATTGGTGCCATTGATATATAAAAATTCAATCTTTTGCATTACAGTGCACAAAACATGAGTTTTCTTATTTTTGATATTTTTCGATCATTTCAGAAATATGCAAACAGGTTGTTTAAACCATTATTTTTCATTCAATCATTGAAAATATTAGTTTAGAGCACATTATCTCACAAATCGGCAGCCATAGCTAAGGTTTATACAAAAAAAATTCCAAGTTCAAAGGCTTAGGTGAAAAATCATGAGTTTCCGCGCTTTCCGCGCATTTTGTTTATTTCAGCGATAAACAGACACATGATTCAAATCATTATTTTTCATCTAAACAAAACAAATATCATGTTAGAACACCAATTCACACAAATCAGCAGCCATGAATTCATGAAAGAATAGAATTTTCCAATTTCCAAATCCTAACATGAAAACCTTGAATTCCTTTGTTTTTCGAAACTTTTCGGTCATCACAGAAATATACAAAAATATTATTTCATGCAATATTTTTTATCAAAACAAATCAAAAATCAGTTTAGAATTAAAGTAAACACAAATTGCCCCCCCTTATGATGTCTATGCAATAAAATTGTGATTTTAAGTTATAGAATTCACCTTTAGAGAAATCTTGCGGAAAGAATTGTGTTTTCGGAATAAATTTTCTCTCCCAAAAATTCACTCAAACAGAATTGAATCTGTAGAAATCAGCAATAAAATAGTTCAAAATAATTTTCCCATAATTTATTTCATAGAAAACAGTTTAGAAATCAAAAGAGATTAAAAACTTATGATTACGGTCACGAAATCGCGAAACGGTAAGGTGTTTTCGATATTTCGGTAGAGAGAATTATTTTGAGAGTTTTTTTTGCTAGAATACAGAAAGAATGAGGGAGTGGCTGCTGGAAAACCCTTGCTGGCTGAAAATTTGAATATATATTAGGGTTGGAGTGGAATTTCCACTATTACCCTTAATGAAATAAGTTAGGAGCATTTTTGTGTAGTGGGCTTTTGGGTATTGGGCCTTTTTCTTTAAAAATTTCAGCTGAAGTGTTTAGAAATAAAAATAATATTTTTCTTTTTATTTCTGGGATATTTCCCTCAAAATATTTATTTAAAAATATTTTAAAAATACCCATAAAATTATTTTATGCTTAAAAATTATTTTATGCATGAAAATTCATTTTATTTAAAATAAATTCTTTTATGCAAATGTACTTCATGCAAGTCATTTATTTCACAATAGCAACACATATTATGCATATTAAAATTAATTTAATATGCCACATACTCATCAATCACTTAGATCACAAACTTTCACACAAGCACACACTTAACCTTATAGATTCTAATTCAAGCAATTTATCACGAAAATTCCTTGGGTGGGTGTGGGTTGTTACATATGGTTAAAAAGGAAGGTGATAAAAAGAACCATAGGGATGTTTAAGCAATCGTTCCTAAACATTTATAGGTGGAACATGTGGCCAATAAATGAAAGTGAGAAATGGAACCAATGGGATACCTATACTAGTGGCTAGATATTTTTGGGTGAATTGATAGATTTAGTTGATTTAGATGAAAGGTAGTGAATGGAATTAGAGGGATGCCTAGATTAAACATATCTAGGTGAAGCACATGGACAAATTTTTGATAAAAGAGGCAGAAAAAGGAACTAGAAGGAAGTAAGTGTTTAGACATTTCTAGGTGAAGGACTTAGATGGATTTTTGATAAAAGGGGGGACAAGGGAAGCAATTTGACATCTGAGTGAGATTTAGACATTTATGGGTGGAGGACATAATTGATTTAAAGGGACCACAGGGATGCCTAGGTGACTGTTACTAGACATTTATGGGTGAAAATGATTTTGCTAAGAGAGGTGGGATAAAAAACCATAGGGAAGTCTAGATTATCATATCTAAACATATATGGGTGAATTGATTGATAAAGGAAGATGTCCCCGATATCTTTAGGGAGGTTTTTAGTGACTGGGATAAAAGAGATGCCCCAGCATCTCTATCAATAATGTTGATGCCCCTAATCTTTATTCGAGAAGTCTATTTGGTTGATGATCCTAGTCTTTGTTTATAAGGTCTGTTTGGTTGATGATCCTTATTTTGGCTCAAGAAGTTTATTTAGTTGATGATCCCAGTCTTAGTTTGGGAAGTCTATTTGATCGATGATTCTTGTTTTGGCTTAGGAGGTTTTGAGAGGAACTTAATTGTGTCAAGGAATCTTGGGCTTCTGAAGGTGAAGGATTAAGCCTTTTCGAAGGCTTTAAAGGATTTTGCTAGGATTAATGGACTTTATAAGTCACACTTTGGTGGTATGATTTTGTAGGATTGCCACTCAAGTTGATGGGTTTTTGAAAATGGAGAGGGGTTTGCTTGGCTTTATGCAATGAGCATTTGACTTATGTTTCACTGATGAGGGATAAGGGTCATTTAGCTACTTTAGTAATGTTATAGATGACTTGATGATTTTGAAGGTAAGGCCTCTAATAAGAGATAAAGACAACTCAAGTGAAAACTAGCAGAAAATGATGACGTAGGGGTTTGCCCTTTATGAGATCTTCCTTTTGGCTTTTGAAAATCCTTGGCGAAAATGAAGGTGGTGCCCCATGATAGGACATACTTTTTTACTTTCAAAAAGGATCCTCATTAAAAATTATTTTTGTCTTCTCCAATAGATTATCTTATATTATGCTAGGTGAACTCATAGGATGGTTCATCGGATGGAGAGTGACTAATTGTTTGATGGAGGTGACCATCTTTAGTTTCTTAACTCAGTTTAATATCACTTGGCAGATGACATTTGGCAAGTATAAAGGAGGGGAGGCCATTAGCTTGGCATATATATGGTGGTGCATGATTACAAATGATTGCATAGATGGTGTTGCACAGATGATGCATGTTTATGTATGCATGTTCTGAGATTCATGAGCTTTTTGTTTAGTTTCTATATTATAGATGTTTTTATGATGATGAATGTAATGGATGCAAGAGGGTGGATTCATAAGTTTGCTCTATGCATGTAATTAATGCAATTTGCATGCAATGCCAATTCTTAAATGTGACCTTGGAACAAAGTGGCATATAAGTTGCAAATTTTTTTCTTGGTGGATTCTTAAGGCTGTCCTAGGAAGGTCTAACAATTTTATGATATTTTCTGAATGATGAGCATGATAGGTAATCTAGACCTTAAGCAAAAAGTCATTTATGCAAACTAGGTTCCTTAAACTAATGATTGGGTATCTGAAAAGGTGATTTTAGGAAGATGCCCTATTTTTTGAGGGCAACAATTTAGTTATTTTGACATAGGTTGTAGCTTGGCATGGCAACAGGACAGCTGGGTTGGTTTGTAATGGATTTAGTGGGTAAATGGCTTATTTTAGGTTCAAAAGGGAATTTGTCTATTTAGACTTCTCAAAACTTTGGAGGAAAGACTAGTTTTGGTAATGGGGTGTTAAGGGTTTACTCTAGGTTTGATTTCAGGAGCTTGTGGCTATGACAAGATTTATAGGCTACCATAGATGACATGAGTCTATGGTTTACTCCATATGGCTCAATGTTTCCTTTTGTCCTTTTAGCTTGGTTGGGTTACTTAGGTAATTAATTAGGTAGTCTAGGCTTAGACTTTTTTCAGTGTTTGGTTTTGGTTTTGTTAAGAGGGTTGAACAAATGGTTTCATAGGTATTAGGATTCGGTTAATCTTAGCTCTAGTTCTATGCTTGGTACAATAAGGTTTTAGTTACAAGGATAAATGACTTGGATAAGTTTGGATGGTTCACTTGGGTTTTGGAGATTGGGCTTTCTTTAAGTAGATGAGAGGGTTTGCCTTGATTTTGGTCTGTGGTGAGACCCTTTAGGTGTGTTGGATTCATCAAGGTGTTGGGGCTTTGTGGTTTTATTGCAATGCTTCATGGAAAGGAAAGAATGCTTTATTTGGACTAGGAAGACTCTTAGGATGATGCTTTTTAGGTTTAACTGGATTCACAGAGAGATCAAGATGGACTTTTAGGAATAAGGGAGAGCCATCTAGCTTTAGCCTTTCAGTGACTCAAGCACTTTGATGGAAAGACACGACATAGAGATCATGCACTTAATAAGGGATGATAGATTGACCGAAGGTTACTCAAAAGAATGGACATGCCCCCAATGATGGGTAAAGGCAACTTTTATTCATGACAACAGAATATTCAACTTGATGACTAAGGAAAGATAAGGGTTGGAATAAAGGAAGGATGACTCTGAGGAGGATAAAATAGTTTGACTAATCGTGTAATAGAAGAAGGATGATAAATTATTTAGACCAACTCAATAGGTTCAAATAGATGGATTTTGACATGACTCATAATAGAATTCAATTCGAATGTCACATCTCTTTATTTTTGTTTAAAGAACATGAGGGGATAATGCCTTATAAGACAAAAGATATTTTTACTATGATTTGGACTGCATGTGGGTTAGGTTTCCTACATATTCCTTACATTGCATTTATTCTTTTTTTTTCTTAGGAAGAATTAGGTCCACGTAGTTCTTATTACAGTATGGAAAAAATTTAAGCATGACAATCTTGTTAGCCATTTGATCTATTTTGTAGCTTCTCATTAGTCCTTTCCCTATTTTGGCAAATTGATTACTTCAAAACTTGACATTGCCCTTCTTTGATCCTCTTTGTGAAGTGACATACAGTTGCTAAGATATTCTCATGTCTGATTGAGGATTTTGAATTTGATTGCCCTAAATAAATACCTAGCTTGGCTCTGCTTAAGGATGGATAACCTTGATGCTCATAATAATTTTGTAGCTGAATTCTAAGAGTTATTCCATCTTTAATCTCAAACTTGGCATCTTTAAATTTATTTTTTTCTTTTAATTTTATGGTGTTCCATTTAGGTTGGATTCAAAAAAGAATACGCATCAAAAAATCTAAACTTTTATTAAGACAAGCTAGAAAAGCCATTACATACTTAAAAGGAAAGAAATGCATGACAAACTCTAACCTTGACTTTGGACAATTAGGATTGAAAAGAAAAGAAATAAGTATAGTACTTTATAGACTCAAATTAAGAGAAAGATTCAACGGACTCAAAAGACTCCAACTTGGACCTTAGATGACTCAAAATCAGGATTGATTGGACTCAACTTGATTGTAGGACTTGAACAAGGGCATGTTAGCTAAGCCAATGTTCTCCTTAAAGTGCTAGTCATTGGGTAAAGCTTGAGATGGTTGGATGAATTTAGTGGTTTGAAAGAGGATTGGTGGCAATATTAGGCTTTAGCCTAGGGGCAACGGTGTCTCCTTTATTGATGACGTCCTGAATTTTGTGTCTCAAAGCGTTACATGCATTGTTCATGTGCCCTGCTTATTAGTGATAATCACAATGCTCATTAGCATTATAGCCCTTGGATAAAAGGTCTAAAAGAGGTCATGGTTCTAGGGGTTTAACTAGGTGAGCTTCTAGGGCTTTCTTGTAAACAACACTGACGGGCATGCCTAGCTTAAAGAACATCCTCCTTGTTTCTAACCTTATTGGCTTGTGATAAAAGATGACATTTACCTCCCCTCCTTTTTGGGTGGTGGTGGTGGGATTGGCAATTTTAGTAGTGTAATTATTATTCTTGTGATACCTAAATTAGAGGATTCATCTTTGATTTGTTTTGATTGGATAAGATCCTCAATCTTGATGGTAGTGGTAATGAGAGTTTTAAAGTTAGGCAGGTACTGTCTTTATAGGTAAGTTTAGTATTAGAGGAGATTAGTTTTTACAATGACATCAATTTACACTACTTTCAAAGGGTGATTCACCATTTGTGTTGATTTTGCCCTCCACTTTGTAAGGGACATGGTGAAAGACTTTCTTTGGCCTTGCTTACTAGTCTCTTAATCTTGACAGGTGACATTCATCTCAATATTATTGTGGCATTACTTTACAAATGCATTGCAAATGTCATCTCATGTTTTCTTATAGTTTTGGTCGAGATCTAAGAGCTACTTGATGATAGTCCCTATTAGATATTGCTGGAATAACTGAGCAAGGAGCTCATTATCTACACCAAACAGTCTCATTGCATCCATGTACATTTTAAGGTAGGTTTTATGGCAAGTTGTGCTATTAGATTTGCCATCACAGGTATCATAAACTTTGGTGGAACTTGAGCATTTGGGAAGAGAGTCTGGGAATCAACATCTATCATATCTTCATATTTTTTGATGTTTTTAAGTGTTTGTTCCACATCCTTGAATTTTTCCATCAGTTTTTAGTCATAGCCTCAAATTTCTCTATCAGTTTTCTAGTTTTGGGAAAACTAGAGAAATCTTTACTTTGAAAAGGATCCACAGTGGGATATGGAGCATTGGTGTTTAAATCCAAGGCAGGAGTTAAAGTTTTCGGTGCCTTTCCTTTATCGTGAGATCGATAATGGGACGAGTAAAAATAGGGGAATCACTAGTACTGGCTTGGGTGGAAGTGTGTTCAATATGAGTAGGAGGAAGAGTGGAGGTAATGGTGGCGTTAGTCATTTTCTTAACCTTATTGATGATGGATTATCATTGGGAGTTGAGAGCATTAGTAAAGGTGGCAAATTGAGCATTAAGAGCATTGGTGAATGAGTCAGCTTTAGTCTTAAGGGCAATGGTGAGTGCAGCTTAGAAGGTTTCCTCTTATTTCTTAAGGAGGCTAGTGAAGAAAGCACTTATGGCATATTAGTCAAAGGGGTTGGAAGTGTGGGCCATTGGTACCTTCAAGGCAAAACAAAAAAGAAAGGGTAAATGTATGAGTAAGGCATGAAAAAGTGATGAAAGGATGCAAACTTTAAGGAAAAAAAGGACTTCCTAAGGCATTTTAGGTCGAACATTCTAGACTTAAAGTGTTTATGAGAGAGGTGTTCATTAGCCTAGAGGTATTGGGCATAAGGATTAAGTCTTAGGTTAGGCCCTAAAAGGTTTTTGGGATTAAAGATTAGGTCTTAGGTTAAGGACCAAAAGGTTTTGGGCTTAAAGGTTAAGTATTAGGTTGGGCACCAAAAGGTTCTTTGGCTTAATGATTAGGTTTCTAGGTTATGGGTAAAAAACTTTTGGGCTTTAAGGATTAAGTTTTAAGGTTGGGGACCAAAGGTTTTGGGTTTAAGGATGATGGTGGGCCAAATATATTAGGCTTAAAAGAGGTAAGGTGTCAAAGAGTTAAGGTGCTAAAGATTTTGGGCTTGAGGGAGATAATGGGCCAAAAATCTTAGGCAAAACATGTTTGGTGATAGAAAGTTGATGTTCAACTTGGTTCAAGGGATAAACTATACTTAGGTTTCTTGGTCTTATAATATGTATGCATAGTCATATTATGATGCATGCCAAAATGGTTTCGCGAATGTATGTACAAAGTTATTGATTATTATGGTACATGGAACCTAGAGTCAAAGGCTAAGGCAACTATATGCACAAGGATGAAAGGGTGGCCCATTTAGGGTCCCTGTCCCACTAGAGCATCAACATACCTAACCATATGTGAAGCAAGGAGCATCATATAGGTCCAACAGTACTAATTAATCATTACACCACAAAATGATCAAGATTCACCACGGGGTGGAATGCTTTTGCTATCTCCCAACATACTTAAAGAGAGTTGTTGAGCCAATGCTTTCCAAAAATTTTCCTAAAACTAAGGTTAGGTAAAGATTTTAAAACTAAGGTTAGGCAGAGATTTTACTGAGTAAAGTGATGCATGAAAGTCAAATTATACTTAATGAGCCAAATGGAGATTAGTTTGGAAAATTTTTTCTTAACCAAATAGTAATCCTCTTATTTGCTTTCCTTTCAAAAGGTGGCAACCAAACCCCAATGGAGTTGCCAATCATGAGATTTTGCTCGAATGCCCCTCCCTCACTTGGAAAATTACAAGTAATTTTTAAGAAGGTCATGGAATGAGTTTTGGTGCTAATGATTGGAATGACTATTGTTTGGAAAAATGATTTTTGATTTTGAAAAAAATTCGGGAGTTGCCACTCTAATTTATTTTTTTAAAATATTGAAATTAAGGAAAAATCCATTTATGACTCCAATTCATTAATTTAGTTAATTAATTTACCTAAGAATAAAATCACTAGTCTCCGAAACAAGTTGAACTTGGGGACTAGGTTTTTGGTAGAATAATCTAAATTTGGTTATGAAGTTTAATTTAACTTTGAAAGTAATTTCATGGATGACATTTATAAGATGATAATTATAAGTAAAATGCATGAACATGCCATAATATGAATGCATGAGAAAATTTAAGAAATAAAGCAAATAAGCATCCACAAGTTGAAGAGAGTGTTCCCTCTACTCCTTATAGATTATAGGGAAACCACAGAATTGCTCCTTGACTCCAAAGTAATAAAGAAACTAATTACACAAATTCTCTTACAAAAAGTATAAAAATAGATAATTACAATTGAAAATAAATGGAAAATGAAATTAATTTGGAATTGGATTTGAGGATTAGATTTAAATTCTAAATTTGCCTTCATATCACATTGCATGGTGATCAAAACCCATATAATTCATTCCACGATTAAGTAGAGAGATTTACAGATTGATTGATTTGGTTTAATTTAATTTGGGGATTGTGTGATGAAAGAAGGTTTTTATACCTTTGCGTGAGTTGGGAGAAGAGTTTTGCTAGACCGAAGTTCCATTTTATCGATACCGAAGGATTAGATTGATTGATGACTTAATTAATTAATTAATTAATTAATTAAAATGATTAATTAATTAAAATGATTAATTAATTAATTAAGATGAAGGGTACATTATTTAAGAAAGATTAATTTGATTTTGAAAAAAAAAGTAATTAATTAATTAATTAGAGTGGAGTAATTAATTAATTAAAGAGATTAATCAATTAGTTAAAGAGAGTGATTGGAGGGAGAAGAAGAAGTGAAAACTTGTGGATAGCCTATCAACACAAGTTTTAGGGTGAAGTGAAATAAAAAATTTGAAGGGCTATTTATAGGAAAATAGGGGTAAGGATAATTTGAGAAGTGGAAGAGTGAAAAGACCAAAAGAGTATGGATAAAAAATGGCTGAAAATTGCACTTAAAAGGTCAAAAATGGAATTTTTAGGCTGAGTAAGGGATCACAAGGCAGATTCGCACCAGGCTTGTTTGGCAACCATGCAAATAAGGCATGGATTAATGCTAACCAGCTCAACATGGTAGACAACTGGCTTTTCTTTTTAAGAAATAAAGCAAATAAGCATCCATAAGTTGAAGAGAGTGTTCTCTCTACTCCTTATAGATTGCAGGGAAACCACAGAATCACTCCTTAACTCCAAAGTAATAAACTAACTAATTACTCAAATTCTCTTACACAAATTATGAAAATAAATAATTACAATTGAAAGTAAATGGAAAATTGAATTAATTTGGAATTGGATTTAAGGTTTAGATTTAAATTCTAAATTTGCCCATCTATCCCATTGAATGGTAATCAAAACCCCCATAGTTCATTCCATGATTAAGTGGAGAAATTTACATATTGATTGATTTAGTTTAATTTAATTTGGGGATTGTGTGATGAGAGAAGGTTTTTATACCTTTGTGTGAGTTGGGAGGAGAGTTTTGTTGGACCAAAGTTCCATTTTATCGATACTAGAAGATTAGATTGATTGATGGATGGATTATTAATTAAAATGATTAATTAATTAATTAAGATGAAGGGTACATTATTTAAGAAAGATTAATTTGATTTTGAAAAAAAAAAGGTGATTAGTTAATTAATTAGGGTGGAGTAATTAATTAATTAGGATGGAGTAATCAATTAGTCAAGGAGAGTGATTGGAGGGAGAAGAAGAAGAAGTAAAAACTTGTGGATAGCCTATCAACACAAGTTTTAGGGTGAAGTTAAATGAAAAATTTGAAGGGCTATTTATAGGAAAATGGGGGTAAGGATAATTTGGGAAGTAGAAGAGTGCAAAGACCAAAAAGGTATGGATAAAAAATAGTTGAAAAATACGCTTAAAAGGTTGAAAATGGAATTTTCAGGCTGAATAAGGGATCACAGGGCAGATTTGCACTAGGCATGCCCTGTAACCATGCAAATAAGGCATGGATTAGTGCCAACCCTACCCGGCTCGACATTGTAGACAACTAGCTTTTCTTTTTTTTTTTTTTTTTTTTTCTAGAGATTGATGTTGGTTCACATTAGAAAATTGAGTGTCTGAGTAGCAATGTATTAAGGTTAAAATTTTCTTTTGGGGGTGCTACCTTCAAACCCCTGTCACTAACCTACTAGTAGGACTGTTATACCAGCTTTGCATAATGCATTAAATTTAGTAGGTGTTAGGCTTTGGCCGCATGAAGAGGGTGCAAAATTAAGGGTTCACACCTTCATGCTTTAATCAACATTAAAAGACTAAATATGGCCATACCAAAATCATCATGTCGAGAGTTCAATGTCTTTAGAAACCCTATAATGAAGTGAAATAATTAAGTAAAGATTAGAAGAAGAGGAAGTAGCCCTCTAAAGAAATAGTTAATGGTAGGAAGCAAATTTCAAATTGTAGAATCAAAGCTAGCTTAAAGAACTGAGCTAGTAGACAAGTTAGAGAAGTTTGTTCTTCAACAAAAGGAACCTAAGAACTTTTTATTAATCAACTCCTCATTAAGTGAAGAAGAGAAGAAAGGTGCTTAACATTTCCTAAGGGAAAGCCTATCTAGCTTTACTTAGATCTCAGTTGAGATGATAGGAGTCAATCCTGAAATCATCATGCATCAGCTCAATGTTGACCCAAATTTCAAAACTCATCATGCAGAAGAAGAGGTTCTTCAGAGTGGAAAGGCAAGTGGTTATTAATGAAGAAGTTGACAAGCTAATAGGAGAGGTTCACTATCCTGAATGGTTAGCTAATGTTGTTTTTGTAAAAAAGTCTAATGGTATTACAAAATTTGTGTTAACTTCACTGACCTCAACAAAGTTTTTCCCAAAGACTCCTTCCTATTATCAATGATAGACAAACTAGTAGATTTGATAACTAGCTATAGCTTTCTATTCTCATTAGATGCAAAGTAAGGCTACCATAAGATCAGGATACACCCTGGTGATGAAGAGAAGACATCTTTCATCATTATGAATGGTACCTACTATTACATTTTCACGTCCTTTGGTCTAAAAAATGTTGGAGCCACTTATCAATAGGTCATCAACATGATCTTTAAAAACTTGTTAGGAAAGAACTTGGAAGTATAAATTGATGATATGATAATCAAAAGCAAGAGTTTTGAAGATTATATCCAAGACCTTATGGAAGTGTTTGCAATAATGAATGACTATGGAATGAAGTTGAATATAGAGAAGTGTGCCTTCTTCATCAAAGGAGGAAGTTCCTCAGATTTATGGTCAGTGAATAATGAATAGAGCAAAATCTTGGTCAAAGCCATACTTGGCATGTCTCAATTGAAGAACGTGAAAGAAGTTTAAAGGTTGATAAGAAAAATAGCAGTTTTCAATAGGTTTCTATCTTAAACTATAGAAAAGTATATGCCTTTCTTTAAAAAATTAAGAAAGACAGATGCTTTTGAATGGACATTTGAATGTGAATTTACCTTTGAATAACTCAGAGCTTTCCTTGGCTCTAAACAGATATTGAGCAAGCCATTGCTAGGAGAACAAGTCTTAATCTATCTCTTTACTTCATACCAAGCTATACGTTTAGTTTTAATTCGAGAAGAATGCTTGTTGTAAAAGCCAATTTACTACTTCAACAAAGTCTTGCAAGGAGCCGAATTGAACTATATTCCAATAGAAAAATTGGCTTGTGCATCACTCCTATCAACTAAGAAGTATGAAGTTTATTTACAAGTACATCAAAGAGTGGTCCCCATTGATCAAACCACTTCAAAGAGTTTTTCACAGCTAAGAGACCTTAGGGTGAATGCTATATTGGTCCATTGTGGTAAACCAATATGGGTTGAAGTATAAGCCACGATTAGCCATAAAAGAATAAGCCCTAGCTAATTTCATCTCTGAATGTTGCTTCTCCATTTAGTACCTTTAGTAGAGTAAACCACACTAAGTGAAATGGTACAACAAGTCGAACTAAGTTCTTAACTGACTCATAACAATTCCTTCTGGGAATTCTATGTGGATGCGACAAGTAATATAAGAAGCATTGGTGCAGGCATAGTACTCAAGAAAGAAAATGGTATTCTACTAGAATATGCCTTAAGATTGGATTTTTCAACTATAAATAATATAGCTAAATATGAAGCAATGATCCAAAGGTTATTGTTTAGTGATTGTTTGTTTTAGGGACATTGAATATCTTTAATGATTCTTAACTGATAATTAGTCAAATTGAAAGAGAATTTAAAGAAAAAGATGAAATCATACTGACGAACTTGGACAAGGCTAAGGACTTAGTACAAAAAATGAAAGATAGAGAACTAGATGTTTAGTTATACAAAGTCCCTTAGATTGATAATTGCCAAACTGAAAGTCTTAACAGAATGGCAGCTACTCATCTAGCTGAATTTCCTTAAAAGATCTTTATAGGATCACTTCCTCACCAAAGAATTTAAAAGGGTAAGGAGGTTATACAAATTTATGAAGAGCCAAGCTAGGTAGATCCTATTAGGGCTTACTTGGATAAGGGAGAACTATTAGATTTGAAATTGGCAAGAAAGGTACAATACTGAAGTGCTCACTTTTTGTTACATAATGAAGTACTTTATAAGAGAGCCCATTCCTTGCCACAGTTAAAGTGTCTTAAGCTAACTAAAGTTGATTATGTGTTGTAAGAGATACATAAAGGATTATGTTGAATGCATATAGGAGGTAAAGCACTGGCAGTAAAGGTAATAAGAAAAAGATACTTCTGGCCAACAATCAAACAAGATGCAATTAAGTTGGTATGAGGTTGTCCTATTTGCCAAAAATATGCTTGTGGCCAATGCACTCCAGCAGCATAATAGATCCCAATCATGGGCTCTTGGCCATTTGCTAAGTAGGGAGTGGACATTTTGGGGCCTTCCCAATAGCTTTTGGAAAAAGACTGTTCTTGTTAATAATTACACAATACTTCACCAAATAAGTAGAGGTTGAAGCACTTGCCATTATTACAGCAGAGAAGATCATTAACTTTCTATGAAGGAACATCCTATGCTAATTTAGTGTTCCACGCCAATTTGTCAGTGATAATGGAATACAATTCAATAATACTAAGTTCGAGCCTTTTCTGCAATGGCCTCTAGATCATGCAACACTTCTCATCTATTGCTCATCTATAGTTAAATGGGTAAGTCAAAGTAGTTAATTGAACCATTCTCTAAGGTCTGACGAAGTAGTTAAACGATCATGGAAGAGGTTAGGCAAATGAACTTGACCATGTCCTTTAAGCATACTAGATAACGTTAAGAGAAATGATAGATGAAACCTTTTCAGCCTAACTTATGGAATAAAAGCTGTGATCCTAATCGATATTGGTATGCCAAGTGGAAGGATCAACTTTCTTAGAGAAGAACTAAGTGACCAAGAAAGAAGAGTTGATCTAGATCTCTTTGAATAGCCAACTACTTCTTTCTTAGTCAAGTCTTCCAAGAGATTTAGATCAACTCTTCTTTCTTGGTCACTTAGTTCACCTTTAAGAAAGTTGATCTAGAATTGTGGCCAAGATGAAAGTAGCCAACTACTTTAACAAAAAAGTCAAAATTTAGGGATTCACTAAAGAGGGCCTAGTGATAAGATACCTCAAAGCCATGCTACAAAGAAGGAATGGGAAAGCTGGCTCCAACATGGTAATAATTATATCAAGTGTAGAAAGTGATAGGTCTAGCAATATATTTAGTTTTTCACATATCAAATATTTAACACATTAAGCTATATTACAGATAGTTTTAAAATAAAGAAGTATCTTCAAGCATGTCTAACTTCATAAAACACACATTTTACATTCTTCATCAAGATGAAATATGTTCTTTGCCAAGGTGAAGAAAAAGTCCTTGATTAAATCCTAACCATGGGATTAAGTGTAATTAAATCACCACCATCCATCTTCCCTATACAAACAAAAAGATGTGCAAGTTTCTTCATTTTTACAAAACCTATCACAAATACACATCCTAATAGAGAAAGACACTCTAAATTTCATGCCACCACCATGGACTTTAAACCAGCTTTCCAAGGTAAGAGTTTATGCTCATCTCTTTCTTTATGTGTTCAAAGCATAACTTCGGTGTTATAGTTATAAAAAACTTTCTTTTCTTCCATCTATATGAATCATGAAAAAGGATGTATAACTAGGAAATGTTTATTTTATATGTCTTTTGATTAAATATGAGATTTAGACTTGGAAATCAAAGTATAACAAGTGAAAATGAGCAAGAAAAGCATGAAGCTCACCTAAGCAAGCATAGAGCAAAGTTTCAACAACTTTAATGAAATTGTGAAGGAAGTGTTTTAAATTTTATTGGATGTTATCTAAGGTTATTTGGGATGGAGAATAGTAGTTCAAAAGTGTCAAATTAAATTATAGAAGCTTATTTCAATACTTGAAATACTAAGGGCATAACTTAGGGTGAAAGAGAAAGTTTAAGATCTAATGGTTGTTTTCCATGTTTAACTGATGATATAGACTTTTTAACATGATAACTTCATGATTCTATGATCAATTTGAAGATTGGATAAGGAATTTATGGTTTTCCCCAAAATCTAGGGTTTATGGAAAAATTAGGGATTTTGAATATTAAACTTGAATTCATGAAATTGAAGGGGGAATTAAGTTGAAAAATGGTCTAGCATGATTTGTATAATGTTAATTTTGAAATTGAATAGGTAGAAATGATTTTTCCCAAATTTAACAAACTAGGTTCATTTATGAAATTACAAGGTGAAAGTGGAATTAGTTTCATTGAATATTGAAAATTCTAGAATTTTAATTGACTATCAAGAAGTTGAAATGTGAAATTGGAAGGAAAGGAATTATCTTTCCTTAAGTGAATACTTTTGGCTATTTGGAAAATAATTAAGGGAAAGTGTTAAAATTAGTAACAAGTATATGTATAGAGTGTCTTGACTTTAAAAGTAACAAGTTAGTACTACAATGAATAAGTTAAGCTAAATTTAAACTAATGACATAATAAAGAAGTGATTAATGTGTAATCGAAATACAATATGGAGAATCTAAAGACAAGGGCAAGGATATTGTTTAAGAGTGCAAGGAGCACTACTAGTATCAAAGTTAAATGTAAATAAGAGCAATAGAGTCTAAGGTGAGTACTTAATAATATGATATAATAATACCTTATTGCTTGCAACCATTGCTTGTATTGCCATCCTTTGGTATGTACTTGAAATGACATTTGATATGTGATTACACATTGATTGTTGAGCCTTTAGAAATCCATATCTTTCTTATATGATATTTGACTATGATGAGCCTTTTACCTTGGTCCTATGTTATGCTCAATGATGAGAATGATCAATATGCCAAACTACTTTTCATTGAATTCCTATTGTAGACCTTTGATATGTCTTTCATTGATACCTATGAATAAGCAAAATCCTCTCTGATGTGAGGAAATACAATAGACCTTGTGCACTTAGTATAAACCTGCGAGTAGGGCGAGAGTACCCAACCTCTATTAGGGTGAATGCCTAACTAGAATACCTTATCGTCTTGCGTAATGTAATACATATGAGTGAGTAAGGCTTAGGCCACTACTGTTTAATTTATATATGTGGGAAGCATTCCACTTCTAAGAAATTATTGTTTCTGCTAAAGATATTATTCCTATCTTAAATGAGAAATTAATCCATAAGGACAATTTTGTTTAACATTGCTCCACTGATATAATGAGCCACCTTGACAATGATCCTTATACTCCTAATATATATTACATTATTATGTACTCACTGAACTTAATCTCATTCCCTAGTTGTTTAAAATTTTTTAGGTAAGATTAATGAGTCAGTAAGGTAAATTCCAAGCCCTATTCTTCCGCTTGGAAGTTGCTCTGCTAATTTCAAGTGTTGTGATTCTTCACAATGAAGACCATCATTTTAGAGCTCCATGGTTACCGAAGGTTTAGCACAAAAATGTCATTGGATTACATATATTGTAATTATATTATAATTACTATTACAATAGTATATTGAGTTATGAACATTTGGATAATGACATGAAATGCAAATCTAGATATTTTATGAGTTGAGTATGTAAAGGGTATTGGCATGTAAGCAATTAGCAATATGTAAAATGATAAATTAGCAATGGGCTATCAGAAAAGGTAATCAGATTCCAATATTAGGATAAGGTTCAACATGATAAATGATGAAGAAATATAAGTTAAAGGAGTTTTACAAGTTCAGGTGACTTTATGTCTTCCTATGCCCAAGGACCGTCATGGCTTAATAAGTGGGTCATGACATTTCTTGATAGGTTATGGAGGTGGCAAAGATACAAAGAGGTAATGTTCTGTGGATGGCCATGTTCTTTGACTGACCTCTTTGACCTTTTTGACTTCTTATACTAGACCTTACTTTTAGGCTTTAGGTGAAGTCCATTAAATTCCTTGATAGCTCTATATTCTTAATGGCCTAAAGCTTAAGCTCTCTTAAGGCTAAATTTATTACTATCACACCTACGGTTTTCCTAACTCATTAGAGTTAGCAAAGGTGCCATAGGAGATCTATTTCAATGAGTATTGTAATGGTGAAATTAAATTAAAATTAAAAGGGATTCAATGTGACTAAATGACCTACTTACTCAAAATTTGACACTAAAATGTTCATGTACTATACTATCTAAGGCTTTTCTTAGCATATTAAGAATCATAAAAATATTATAAGAATTGATTTTAATAAATAATATGATAATGAATGAAAAATAAAATCAATTTGATAAATATTTTAAAAACAAAAGTCAAACTCAGTTTGACTTAACTTGAATAAGTTAATTATTTTCTTGTGATGTAATGCTAAAGTGCTAGTAAATGTATATTATAAAGTGAATATAATTTATCTAGTAATACTTAAAGTGTGTAGTGAAATTAGAAAGTAAAAATATGTATTATGCTAAAGTGAAATTAAAGAAATGAAAACTTTATTAAGTTACTAAGTATGAAATGTACATATATGGATTTGATAATGGGCTTTTGGACTCTAAGGCCCAAGCCTATGAATGTTCAGCCCATGAAGGCCCACTAAGATGTAAAAATTAAAATTTACTAATGTTAAAAAGAGTTACCTAAGGTTAACTATAGTGAATAGGTGAATAACCATTAAATTTGACTTGGAAGCCACCAATTTCGACTAAGTCAAATCCTTTTCCAATTTGAATTTTCACTTTTCCAACACTAAATTATATATTCATTTTTGCTCTTTCCATGCCATCCATCTAAAGGAGATCCTAGCTACCAATTCAATTTAATCATGGCCATCTATCCTAATAAAATTCTAGCCATTGAAATAGGTGTGATTAAATCACCACTATTCAACTTTCATATATAAGCAATGCGATAAGCATAATTTGTCCATTTTATGAAACCTAACACAAAATGCAATTCCTAAAGGAAATACACTCCAAATTTTTGGCTTCCACCATAGGAATTAAAAATCAAGGCTTTCCAAGGTAAGAAAGCATACTCATCTCCTCCTTTCTTTATTCTAAGCATGTATTTGGTGATTTAGTTGTAAAAACTTCTCTTTTCTTTCACCTATATGGATCGGCATGGGGAAAACATAACTAAGAAATATTTGTTTTGCATATTAATTGATAAAATATGGAATTTAGGCTTAAGAACATAAAGATTAATAAGTGAAAATAAGCAAAGAAAGTATAAGCTCATTTAAGGGAACACAAGGGCAAGGTTCAATGATAAGTGCATATTTGATTAAATTTTATTCATTATTCTTACTATGTCTTATCATTAAATTGGGTTTAATTTGTTTGTTAAGTGGTTTATCAAAATATTTTGAGGGATTTAGCTAATTTAGAGGCCACATATTAATTTGTTTTAAAATTGCAAAGCTAAGGAGCGAATTTTGTGAATTTTAGACAAAGCATTGGAGACACAGTAGCCAACACACCTTGGAACATAGGCATGTTCCACATCGTGTTGAGTGAAAATTACAACTTTAAAAGACATTCTTAGGAGAAAGAGAAGGGGAGAGAGATCTTTTTGGAGAGTTTTGCTTTGGAAGAACTTTTTGAGAAGAAAGGGATAGATCACAGCCAAAATCAAGGTGAAGACCAAGATTTGAGTAGATTTGAATTGGGTGATTCAAGATCAAAGAGAAGTTTTTTAAGAACTTATCTATTGGTTGTTTGAGATATCATTCCCCTTTTTCTTATTCATTATTCTTTAGAGTTAACATGGATTAAACTTTATTTATCTAGATGGGACAAACCCTAGTTTTGATTGTATGGACTGAATAATTGGGTTTTCAATCAAATAATCCTTGAGTGGAGTTATATTCAAGATTTATTATGATAAAGTCTAATTAGCAATTGCTAGCTTATTGATTTGATATTTGATTTCTTATTAAGGAGTAGAGACACCCTTGATTTGATATGATCACTCATGAATATTGGGGATTGATTGGAACACTAGAGATAGGTTTACAAAATCCTTTGGCTTTTATTCCTTGATCTTAATGCTTTGCCTAACCAATTGAATAAGAAGAGATTCTATTTAATTTTTTAAGGAAAGGGATTAACTCACTTAAGAAAGGTTTAATTCTAATTTTAGGATTGTCAACTTGATTCGTTGTTTAATTTGATTGATTTTGTAATTCATGACATACATGAGGAGCTAGGGGGAGTTTTTATCTAGATTACTTTCTATTGATTTTTCCAATTAACTAATATAGTTTAATTTTCAATTTAATTTAATTTTAGTTTTCCTTAGAATTTGATTTACTAAATAGTAGTTAACATTTGAGCTGATAGTTTCCTATGGGATCGACCTCTTTTGTGCTATACTACCCGAATGATAAGTGCATTTGCTTATAGCTAGGGTATAATAGACTTCGAGTTTATTTAACCTAGTGGAAGTATAAAGCTAATATCAAGTTTTTGGAAACATTGCTGGGAAATATTTTTATATAATATTAACAAAATAATGGAGACTATTACTTTAGTTCTTTGATTTTTCTCTAAATATTGTTCTTGGTCTTTAATATTTTAGGTAATCTAATTCTTGTATGACCAAAGCTAGTTCATCCAACTTGATAGAAATAGATCCTGAAATAGAAAGAACTTTGCACAAGAGACTAAAGGAAAGAGAACAAGCTGTGGTTAAGAAAATTGAGGAGCAAGAAGAACTTGAAACAATGTGAGACTAAAGAACAATGTCAGATTATGCTAGGCCTAACTGGGGCTGATTCTAGCAATAGAAGACTGATAGTTGCTGCTAATAATTTTGAGATCAAGCCAAATGTTATTTAGATGGTTTAATGGTCCTGTCAATTTGATGGATTTCCTTATGAAGATCCTAATGCATATTTGGCAAATTTTCTAGAAATTTATGATACATATAAGATCAATAGAGTTTCAGAGGATGCTATTAGGTTGAGGTTGTTTTTATTTTCTCTGAAGGATTGACCTAAGTAGTGGTTGAAATCATTTTCTGCCAGCACTTTTACTACTTGGGAGGGTTTGGCTGAAAAGTTTTTGGAAAAATATTTCCATCCTTCTAAGATAGTGAAATTAAGGAATGATATTTCTTCATTTATGCATAATGACTCTAAGACTTTGTATGACACTTAGGAGAGATTCAAGGATTTACTAAGAAAGTGTCCATACCATGGCTTACTACTTTGGTTGCAAGTTCAAACTTTTTACAGTGGTTTAATTTATACAAGCAAATAAGCAATTAATGCAGCTGCTGGGGGTTCAATTTATTATAAGACACCAAAGTAGGCTAGGGATTTAATAGAGGACATGACAATTACTAACTACTAATAACAACCCACTTGAGACCAAAGAAGAACAAGGACTACTGGTGTTCATCAATTGGATCCTATTGTAGCTTTGGCAGCACAAAATTGAGGCTTTTAATAGAAAGATTGACATCTTAGCCTTCTCAGCTAACCCCGCCCATGTTATTTATTATGAATGGTGTGGGGGAGGATATCAAAATCAAGATTGCCAAAATGGTGACAATTTTGTGAAGCCTAAGTAACTGGAATATGTAGGTAATGGGCTAAGACAATAAGATAGTCCATATAGTAACACCTACAACCCTGGGTGGAGGAATCACCTAAATTTTTCTTAGAATAACTAGTCCAATATGAGAGCTCCACCTAGATTCCAATCTCAACCTCAGCAAGAGAATAAAACAATTTGGAAAAGATGTTAGGAAAATTTACTACAGCTTCAGAGAATAGATTTCAAACCACAGAGATAGCTTTAAAGAACCAATAGGCTTCCATTTATAATTTGGAAAATCAAGTTGGGCAAATTGCAAAAGTACTATCTAAGAAATCTCAAGGTAGCTTGCCTAGCAATATTGAAGTTAACCCTACAAATCAACTCAAAGCCATTATAATGAGAAGTGGGAAGGAGTTGAAGGCTCCTGAGAAGCAAAATGGGAAACTAATAATTGAGGATGATGGTGGCAAGGATGAAGAAGTCAATGAGAAAGAGAAAGTGAACCCAACAACTATGGTTAAGGAGTTCCAACCATGCATTCCATACCCTGTGAGGTTGAAGAAGGACAAAATGGATGAACATTTCAGTAAGTTTCTCAAACTCTTAAAATTGAATATTCCCTTTTATGGAAGCTCTTTTGTAAATGGCAAAGTATGCTAAATTCCTTGAAGAGCTACTCTCTAACAAAAGGAAACTTGATGAGGCATCAATGGTTCAACTGCTTAAGGAGTGGTCAGCAATCACTCAAAAGAAGCTTCCTAAAAAACTCAAGGATCCAGGGAGTTTTCTATCCCTTGTCTCATAGGTAGTTTAGATATCAATAAAGCACTAGCTGATTTAGGGTCTAGCATTAATGTTATGCACTATAAAATGTTTAAAAAATTAGGTCTAGGTGAACCTATACCAACATGCATGAGTATTCAATTAGCTAATAGATATATCACTTACCCTAAAGTTATTATTGAGGATGTGTTAGTTAAGGTTAGTGAATTTATATTCCCTATGAATTTTCCAATATTAGATATTGATGAGGATGTTGGTGTGTCACTTATCCTATGTAGACCATTTCTAGCTATTGCCGAAGCCATTATTGATATGCATGATGGTAAATTGATACTTAGGGTAAGGAATGAGCAGATGGTTTTGCAAACATCCAATGTTATGAAGCACCCACTTGCACTTGAAGATATGGATGCTTGTGATGATGTAATTAATCTTAAGACTTTACATTTCATTTCTAACATTGTTTATAAGGATCCTTTGGAGTTGTGTCTTGTGTAGGGACACGAACATATTAAGACACCTGAGGCTATTAAGAATGTGGCCTATATTGAGGCTACTATGCCATTGAAGAAGAGCAAGGCATTTAAGTGCATTGAGATGCCTAAGGGTGAAAGAATGAAACCATCCATTATTGACTCGCACAATTTGGAGCTCAAGTAATTCCCTTCTCATTTGGAGTATGCCTTCTTAGTGGAAAAGTCTAAGTTGCTTATGATTGTGAATGCTAACCTGCCTAGGAAATAAAAGGTGAGGTTATTAGAGGTCTTGGGAAAACATAAGAAGGCTATAGCATGGCAACGGCATGAAGCTCGCGTTAAGCATAGTCGAGAGTTTCACATTGGTGATCAGGTTTTGTTATATAACTTTCAGCTTAGACTTTTTCCTCGTAAGCTAAAATCTAGATGGTTAGGATAATTAATAGTGAAACAAGTCTTTTCCTATGGAACTATGGAACTTTCTCACTCAAAAAAAGGTGATTTTAAGGTAAATGAGCAAAGATTAAAACTTTATTTTAAAGGAGAAGTGGAAAGTGCAAAGGAGATCCTTCATCTCTAAGTTTTAGAGTGAGACATCACTCCTAACCTTCTAGCTAATACAATGTTAAAGAAGCACTGAATAAGAGGCAGTCGATTATTATTTTAGTTTTTCTTTAATTTTGCTTGTTTTTGTTTTTGGGTGATTTAATCTTGGCTAAGTGTTTTTGCAAGAAATAGGGATGAAAATGCTTCAATTTTGATAAAGGCAGAAGCGAACACACCTAGGGACATGTCTAGATACATAGGCATGCCCAGTAAAAACAAAAGTTTGGTTTTACACAGAAAGCTATAAGCCTTGAAAAATGATCGTGGCCCACAAACTCCATCAGTATTTCATCCCAACTAATTTCTTTGGGAAATAGAAGCTGAGCATCAAAATTGAGAATCAATTCATGCATAAATTTTTCAGGGCAATACCCTTTTCTCTTTTCTTTCTATGTACTTTATCTCTAACACATTTAGGACAATGTGTTCATTTAGTGTAGGGGAGGGATATATTTGGCTCACATTTGTGGCTTAGCAAATTGAATTAAGATAATAGTGTGAAGTGAGATCGAGTCACTTAATGAATGGATTTTCATTTAAGTGACAATAACTTGCTGATGCATTGATTAATTAGCTTAATCATCTATCAAGAATTGGATGTGGTAGTTGTATTAGGGAGTTGGTTTGATAGATTGGAGTTTGAACTCTTAGTTAAATTTTTGTGCTTATTTTATTCCATTGTGACTTTTGTTTAAGGTTTGGTAGAAATTCCTGATATCCTAGGGAGCTTGATTATTTCTCTTGAAAAATAAAGTAAGTTGAGTTAAATGAGCATTTCACAACCCACATCTACCTTAGGTGTTTTATTGAAAAATTATTTGAATTTAGGCTTATTGTGACAAATTGTGTTACTATATGAAAATTCATGTGTGACATGATTTATGAGTTTGGGGCACATTAAATTAATTTTAATATGCCTAATATGAATTATTATTGTGCAATAAATTATTTGAATAAAATACATTACCATGAAATAATTTATTTTCCGTAAAATAAATTTTCATGTAAAAAGGCAATTTTTAAGCATAAAATAATTTTATGAGTATTTTTAAATAAATGTTTTGGGGAAAATTTTAATGAAAATAATAAGAAAAATTTTTTATTTTTAATTACTTATAATCAGCCCTAAATTAATTAAAAAGCCCAAATACCCAAAAACCCACTACAGTAAAACACTCCTAATCTAGCTCATTAAGGGCAAACTTGGAAATTGCACCCCAAACCCTAATATATAATGAAAATTTTGGCCAGCACTCTCATTCTAGTAGCCATCACTCCCTTTTTCTATATATTGACAGAAAAATTCTCTCAAAATATTTCTCTCTACCGAAATTCATAAAAAAAATCCTTCAAACTTGCGATTTCGCGACCATTTCATAAGTTTTTCTTTTCCTTTCAATTTGCTATTTGATTTTTATGAAACTAATCTTGGGAAAATTATTTTGAACTAAATATTTACTGATTTTTATTGATAAAATTTGGGATAGGTTATTTCTTAAGAGAAAAATCAAATTTTCCACTGAAAGCACCAACCTCTCTAAGCGATTTCTCCAAAGGTGAATCCTATAATTCAAAATTGAAATTTTTATGCATAGACCATATCAAGGGGGGGGGGGGGGGGGGGGTGATTCTTGCATAAATGATTTCTAAACTGATTTTTGATGTGTTTTGATGAAAATATTGGATTAAATTATATTTCTGCGATGACCGAAAAGTTTTAGGAAAACAAAAGAATTCAAGGTTTTTGTGCTAGAACTTAGAAGTTGGAAAATTCCATGATTTCTTGAACATGTGGTTGCCAATTTGCATATGGATGATTATAAACTGATATTTATTTTGTTTAGATGAAAAATGATGATTTAAATCATGTATTTATATATTATTGTAATGAACAAAAAGCGCGAAAAGTGCAAAACTCATGATTTTCACTTAAGTCTTAAAACCTGGAATTTTTTTGTATAAACATTATCTATGGCTGCCGAATCATGTATGGCCACATTCTAAACTGATATTTGCTATGATTGAATGAAAAATAACGTCTTAAACAACCTATTTACATATCTCTGAAATGACCAAAAAATACCAAAAATAAGAAAACTCATGGTTTTGTACCCTATAACCCAAAAGTTGAATTTTCATGTATGAGAAATACCATGTATGGCTGATTCATGTAAATTAAAATTATACAATGATTTTTTTTGTGTTTAAATGAAAATCCTTGGTTCAAATCATATTTTTACATATTACTAAAATAGACAGAAAGTGCAAAAAGAAAGAAAATTTAGTTTTTCCTTTTGGTAATGCATTCGGCCTACATTAATATTTTTATCCCAATGTTTATAATTTTTAAGTGATGTGTTTTGATGCTTATTCACATGTATGTATGTATAATAAATGATAAAATTGCGAGTTAGTTGAAGGTATGACCTTAGATAAGCTTAAAGGCATTTTGGTATACATAAGGTATACTTAAGGTTTCTTAACCTTATGTTGTGATTAGAATGTAAATGTGATTAGGAAATTTGGAACTAGATTTTATGATGACTTGATGATGAACACATGGTTTTGAGTTGATGAAGTGACAATTGTACAAAAAGGATCATAAGAGTTAAGCATGACACTTAAAAGGTTAATTGTTAAGTTGACATGTATGGAAGTGTGAAGTGAATTAAGATAATTATTAAAGTGAGATGATATTGAGATAATAATATTGTGATGACCTTAGAAAGGTATTGATATGATCGTAATGTGTACTCATGTGAGCCAATAAGGCCTAAGTATGCAAGACTTTTAAAGTCAATGCGTTATGTGCAAGTGATGAGTACACCTATATGTGAACTCTAAGTGTATGTGTATTCTATATGTGCATGGGTAGTTATGGGATAGGAGCATCATGAGTTAATAAATACCAAGTATTAAACTAAATATTATGTTAGAATTTGAGGAGCTTTAGAAGTGCAAAGGGACTACATATATTAGGAGCAAAGGAACCCCAAGGTGAGTAATCAATATGTTTCAAATTATAAGTGCAAGCTATTATGACATGTGTACCTTTGACATTCTTGAAACCCAAGTTCACTTCCATTTTTAAATTGACTATGTGATTTCTTGTTAAGCTTGGATTGCCAAAGGACATTTGGTCCAAAACCATTTTTGACTATCCAGTGATAATACCTTTATGATTATTGCCCCAACGTATATTCTTTCTGGAACTACATTATCATTGTATCTTTTATTTGAAAGTTAAACCACTATTGTTATTGAGATACATGTTATTGTTGCCTTATGTGATATTATTAATTGTGATTACTATTAGCTCTAGCTATGGTACTTTTTTTTATGTAGAAATCCTTGTACCAATGCGAGTAATCATCGGCTATGTACTCCTCGTACCAATGCAAGTAATCATCGGCTATGTGCTCCTCGTATTGATATGAGTGATCATTAGCTATGTGATTCTTATACTGATGCGAGTAATTATTGGCTATGTGTTCGAGTGATTATGGTAATAGCCTTTACTCTATGTGTTATGTTATTGAGTGATTATGGCAATAGCCTTCACTTTATGTGTTCGGGTGATTATGGTAGTAGCCTTCACTCTATATGTTATAAGTGTGATTTTTGTGAACCTTTCTAAATTGCAAACTATGAATCATGAGCTATAAGTTATGAGCTATGAGCCTTTTCTAAGGGATATGTGTTATTGTACAATCCCTATTGTTTACTCATTGAGATCATCTATCTCACCCATTTTCCTTTTGTGGTTCCAGGTGAGCATTATGAGGAGGCAAGATGATGGCTCAAGCATCCTACTTCACTTGGGGAATTCCTTGTCCAATAAAATTAGTTTAATATGTCATGAAGAGTTATCCTTAGACGCTCCGGGAATATTCATTTTCAGATGTTCATTTTGAAATGTTATCCTTCGAGGTTTTAATTCAATTCTAAATATTATTTTCTTATGGATTATGTTTAAAGTATATTTTAATTATGCTTTTACAACTTAAGGTTTTTAAAAAAAAAAAAAAAGGATTTATTTAAGTCAATGTAAGAGGTTTTTGGTACGATCCTAGGCAGTATTTGTATAAGTATAAGTGGGTTCTATAGACGTGGTTGACCTTATATCTCCCTATGTTCTAGAACCGTCATGTCTCCAAAGTTAGGATGTGACAAAGGTGGTATCAGAGCTGTAGTTTTAAATGTCTAGTTTAAACTTATCTATGTATTAGGTTAAATAAGTATAATCCTGGAGTGTAGGAATTTTTCCTATCATGTCATTTGCAGTTTATCGCTAGTATAGTTTTGTAGAATCCCAACAAGTTATAGTACTCTGTTGTTATTATTTGTTTGTATGCCTTATGATTCTTTTACCAGATGGCCAAGAAGACTATCCCTGGTCAAGGGCCGTGACCTAGAGCACCGCGTGTGGCATAAAAGAAGACATGGCGAGAGATGTTTGAGAACGCCGTGCCTGTGATCCACCACTAGAAAAAGAAGACTCCTGTGATGCAAATGATGTTAATTGATTGCCTAGCGACTTAGTATGCATTGATTTCTTTTATTGCCCATGACATGATTCACCTTGATATGATAGGAGAATTCATGATGCTATAGGTTATATGTTAAACGATTATGATGTATGATACATGCCTTGATATATATGCTATGTGATAAATGCTATCCAATATGTGATATTATATGATGGGTGCTAATGTTAAGGACATGCTGAGTATGACATTTTGATATTAGAGTTAAATAGATTAGAAAGAGAAGTGGATGAGGTTTTGATCCAACTAAGATTAATGATTGATAAGTATAATGTTATGAGGTATGAAATGCTTACATGATACAATGGTTTGATATATGAATTATATGGACTCATTAAATGATAATTGTGATAAATCTCATAAGAAGAGGAATGATAATTAGTGATGATTACTAGGAGAACGAAACAAATCAGTTACATTATATATACATAAGTATATGGTATGAAGTAAGTGAAGTATATTAAGGAATTTGTGGTTTAAATACTACCACATAGACTAGAATAACAAGAAAACTAGGGATTTCTCTATCACTTATGTAGATATCGAGTATAGTCAGGGAAGGAATATTTATCTAGTGTGATTTGAAAGAAGAAGGTATCATTCCCATTTGAATTTTTAGTGCAAGATGCTTATTGATTTTGGTGTTATGCAATTGTTTGCATCTCTATATTTTACTAAGAGTCTCAATAGAGATAAGGAATAAATTAATGAACCCTTAGTAGTGTTGACTCTTTTGGGAGAAATGATGGAAGTAAGGTATTGTTTAAGGATTGTGAGGTAGACATTAATGGACAGAAACTTCTTATAGAGTTATTAGAACTTAATGTCCTAGAATTCGATGTGATCTTAGGAATGGATTGGCTATATGACTATGGAGCTTATATTGACTGTAGAGGAAAGTAATTAAAGTTTTGAACTAAGGATGGGAGATATTGGTGTATCAAGGAGATATTTATGATTTAAGGTTTACTACTACAATTATGGAATGAATGGGTATACTTAGGAAGCTGAGGAAGAAATGTGGTAGAAGCATCCCCAGTTTTTTAGAACCTATGAGTAAGTATTGAAATTTGAGGATGAATTCTTTTAAAAAGGGGGAGACATAAAAGGATAAGTATTCTCAGACTTGTAATGATAATAAAAGGATAAGTATGATGCTACATAGTTTTGAAAATTTACAAAGTTTTGAATATACCTGAAAGGGATTTGTGTCCTCTGGATGAGAAATTTTTAAAGGTATTAGATACTATAATGTTCAATTGAGGTTACTGGAAAAATTTTGGTAGTGATCCTTAGTACGGAAAGAATTTTTATTGAGATAACATTGAATGGCATAGATTTGGAAAGATATAAGAGTTGCATAAAGATTTCATTTAAAGCAATGGTATATAAAGGTTTATTATTTTAATATGAATAAGTTAAATGATTAGGATTGTGAAATATAGTAAGATGTAAGTGGAAAATCTAAAGTTAGATGATATTATGAGCTAAATGTATAAAATTTCGAGGCATTAGGTAATTAAATCATGATAATGATGTATATATTATACAGAAAGAGAGTAAGTCTAAAATAGTTATGAGAAGTTTATTTAGGATCATAAATTAATAGAATGCAAGTTTGTTTGGGATATGATATATATAGGAATGTTTGTTAAGTTTAAATATGTTTTAATTGATGAATGATGGGAGTGTAGAAATCGTAATATTAGTAAGGTATTAAACACGAAAATATTTATTGAGGTTATAATAGATTAAGTAATAATTATTAATATGGAAAGTGAATTATCAAATATCAATTGGAGTTATTAATTTAGAATTTTCTATTGGATTCTTATATGACTAATGTGATAAATAATGAATGGAAGTGGTGATCAACGTATTAGTATAGATGTTAATAATAATAGAGATATAAGGAAAAACAATGCTTGGGATTATATTTGATTGAAGGTGAAATTAAAGGTTCTATTACTTTTGTTTGAGGTTAAGGGGATACAAAATTATTAAGGATTAGTTTTAAGATTTGTTTTAACAAGAAATTAACATAGGTACAGCTTAAACTGAAAGTTTATCAATGCGATTTTTTTTGATAGATTGCGAGTATGTGCCATAATGTATTTGATAAGTTAATTGTAGTTAAATATTGGGTTTGAGAGGCGCAGCAAAAGTGCAGCAAAGAAGTTAAGCAGAATGTGTTGTGCCACTAGAATTGAAAATTTGAGGATGAATTTTTTTTAAGGGGAGGAGAATGTAACAACCCACATCTACCCTAGGAGTTTTATTGAAAAATTATTTAAATTTAGGCTTATTGTGACAAATTGTGTGACCATATGAAAATTCATGTGTGACGTGATTTATGAGTTTGGGGCATGTTAAATTAATTTTAATATGCCTAATTTGAATTATTATTGTGAAATAAATGATTTGAATAAAATACATTAGCATGAAATAATTTATTTTTTGTAAAATAAATTTTCATGTAAAAAGGCGATTTTTAAGCATAAAATAATTTTATGAGTATTTTTAAAATATTTTTAAATAAATGTTTTAGGGGAAATTTTAATGAAAATAATAAGAAAAATATTTTATTTTTAATTACCTATAATTAGCCCTAAATTAATTAAAAAGTCCGAATACTAAAAGCCCACTACACTAAAACACTCCTAACCTAGCTCATTAAGGGCAAACTTGGAAATTGTACCTCAAACCCTAGTATATAATGAAAATTTCAGCCAGAACTTTCATTCCAGTAGCCATGACTCCATTTTTCAGTATCTTGAAAAAAAAATTCTCTCAAAATATTTTTCTCTACCAAAATTCATAAAAAAATCCTTCAAACTTGCGATTTCGCGATCGTTTCGTAAGTTTTTCTTTTCCTTTCAATTTGCTATTTGATTTTTATGAAACTAATCTTGGAAAAATTATTTTGAACTAAATATTTACTTATTTTTACTGATAAAATTTGGGATAGGTTATTTCTTGAGAGAAAAATCAAATTTTCCACTGAAAGCACCAACCTCCCTACGCGATTTCTCCAAAGGTGAATCCTGTAACTCAAAATTAAAATTTTTATGCATAGACCATATCAAGGGGGGGCGATTCCTACATAAATGATATCTAAACTGATTTTTGATGTGTTTTGATGAAAATTATTGGATTAAATTATATTTATGCGATGACCGAAAAGTTTCAGAAAAATAAAAGAATTCAAGTTTTTTGTGCTATAACTTAGAAGTTGGATAACTCTATGATTTCTTGAACATGTGGCTGCCAATTTGTGTATGGATGGATTCTAAACTGATATTTGTTTTTTTTAGATGAAAAATGATGATTTAAATCAAGTGTTTATATATTATTGTAATGAACGAAAAACGCAAAAAGCGTGAAAACTCATGATTTTCACCTAAGTCTTAAAACTTAGAATTTTTTCATATAAACATTATCTATGGCTACCAAATCATATATGGACATGTTATAAACTAATATTTGCTATGATTGAATAAAAAATAATGGTTTAAACAACCTGTTTACATATTTCTGAAATGATCAAAAAATACCGAAAACAAGAAAACTCATGGTTTTGTACCCTATAACACAAAAGTTGAATTTTCATGTATGAGAAATACCATATATGGCCAAGTCATGTGAATTAAAATTATAAAATGATTTTTGTTGTGTTTAAATGAAAAATCTTGGTTCAAACCATGTTTTTAGATATTACTGAAATAGACAGAAAGTGCGAAAAGAAAGAGAATTTAGTTTTTCCTTTTGGTAATGCATTCAGCCTACATTAATATTTTTATCACAATGTTTATAATTTTTATGTGATGTGTATTGATGCTTATTGATATGTATGTATGTATAATAAATGATAAAATTGCAAGTTAGTTGAAGGTATGACCCTAGATAAGCTTAAAGGTATTTTGGTATACTTAAGGTATACTTAAGGTATCTTAACCTTATATTGTAATTAGAATGTAAATGTGATTAAATTTGGAACTAGATGTTATGATGACTTGATGATGAACACATGGTTTTGAGTTGATGAAGTGAAAATTGTATAAAAAGGATCATAAGAGTTAAGCATGACACTTGAAAGGTTAATTGTTAAGTTGACATGTATGGAAGTGTAAAGTGAATTATGATAATTATTAAAGTGAGATGATATTGAGGTAATAATATTGTGATGACCTTAGAAAGGTATTGATATGATTGTATTGTGTACTCATGTGAGCCAATAAGGCCTAAGTATGCAAGACTTTTAAAGTCAATGTGTTATATGCAAGTGATGAGTACACCTATATGTGAACTCTAAGTGTATATGTATGCTATATGTGCATGGGTAGTTATGGGATAGGAGCATCATGAGTTAGTAAATACCAAGTATTAAACTGAATATTATGTTAGAGTTTGAGGAGCCTTAGAAGTGCAAAGGGATTACGTATATTAGGAGCAAAGGAACCCCAAGGTGAGTAAACATTATGTTTCAAATTATAAGTGCAAGCTATTATGATAAGTGTACCTTTGACATTCTTGAAATCCAAGTTCACTTCCATTTTTAAATTGACATTGTGATTTCTTGTTAAGCTTGGGTTACAAGAGAACTCATGGTTTTATGAAATGACATTCTTGGGTTACATATTTATGAAATGACCGGAAAATACCGAAAACAAGAGAACTCATGGTTTTATACTCTATAATGCAAAAGGTTGAATTTTTATGTATTAATAACATCAAGAGTGGCTGATTCTTATGAATTTAACTTCTAAAATGATTTTTGTTGCTTTTACATGAAAAATCTTGGTTCAAACCATATTTTCACATATTCTGAAATAGACAGAAAGTACGAAAAGAAGAAGAATTTGGTTTTTACCTTGATGATGCATTCGGCCTACATAAACATTTTTTTCCCAATGTTTATAAATTTTATGTGATGTGTTTTGGTGATTGTTGACATGTATGTATGTATAATAAATGATAAATTGCATGTTATTTGAAGGAATGATCCTAGATAAGCTTAAATGCATTATGGTATACTTAAGGTATCTTAACATGATATTGTGATAAGAATGCAAATGTGGTTGAGAAATATGGAACTAGATGTTATGATGACTTGATGATTGACATATGGTTATGAGTTGATAAAGTGAAAGGGATCATAAGAGTTAAGCATGATGCTTGAAAGGTAAATTATTAGGATGACATGTATGGAAGTGTAAAGTGAACTAAGATAATTGTTAAAGTGAATTGATATTGGGGTAATAATATTGTGATGACCTTAAAAAGGTATTGATATGATTATAATGTATTTTCATGTGAGCCTAAAAGGCTTAAGTGTGAAAGACTTCCAAAGTCAATGTGATATGTGCAAGTGATGAGTAGACCTATATGTGAACTCCAATGTGTATGCTATATGTGCATGGGTAGTTATAGGATAGGAGCATCATGAGTAAATAAGTACTAAGTATTAAATCAAATATTGTGTTAGTGTTTGAGGAGCTTTAGAAGTGCAAAGGGATTATGTGTACTAGGAGCAAAGGAACCCAAGGTGAGTAAACACTATGTTCATGCTACAAGTGTGAATAAACATTGTATTCGTTCTTCAAATGTGGGCAAATGCCACATTCATGTTATAAATGTGAACAACATCTTGTTTGTGTTATAAGAATGTGATATATTGTTATGTGAGCCTTGTGATCTTTGAAACCCAAGTTCTTTCTATTTTAAATATTATTATATGATTTCTGTTACAAGTTTGGGTTGCCAAGGGATATTTGGTCCAAAACCATTTTGTTATCCAACAAGAATTTCTTGTGATTAACACCCTAACTTATATTCTTTCTGGAACTACACTATCATTGTATCTTTACTTAAAAAGCTAAAACACTATTGTTATTGGAATACATGTTATTGTTGCCTTATGTGATATTGTTAATTGTGATTACCATTAGCTCTAGCTATGGTACCTTTTACCCTTTATGCAAAATCTTTGTGTTGATATGGGTAATCATCGGAACCTGTGCACATGGTCTTAACCTGATGGATAGGAGTGGTGTATCCAGCCCAGTTAGAAACGGGCGGTTCTAGCCATGGGGCCTGATAAACTTCATGCCTTCTATGTGATAAGAGTTGGAATTTGGTATAAGGCCACCTCTCCTCTATGTGTTCGAGTGATAGAGCAATAGCCTTCACTCACTATGTGTTATAAGTGTGATTTCAGCAAACTTGCCAAATTGAACCATTCCTAAATTGCAACCTGATTCATGAACTGTAATTCATGAACTATGTGTATAAGCTATGTGTTTCCTTTTCAAAGGAATATGTGACCTTCTATGTGCCTTTTCGTTTACTCATTGAGATCATCTATCTCACCCTTTTTTCCTTGTGTGGTTCAAGGTGAGCAAAAGTGAGGAGGCAAGGTGATGGCTCAAGCATTCTACTTCGCTTGGGGAATTCCTTGTCCAAGTTATCAATAATACTATTTTCATGAAGTCTTATCATTAGATGCTCTGGGAATGTTGATTGATACTTATTGAGATATCTTATTTTCCTTATGGATTTTATATGTAATGATTTACTTAGTCTTCTGCAATTTATGGTATTCATCCGAATGATTTAAATGAGTTAATGAAAGAGGTTTGGTAAGATCCTAGGTATGATTGTTTATATGTAAGTGGGTTCTATGAGAGTGGGTGACCTTATGTCTCCCCATGTTCTAGGACCGTCATATTAAGCCACTTATTAAGCAATGAGAGTGGGATGTGACACCTTAGGTCACGGTCACTATCATGACCCACTTATTAAGCCATGATAGTCCTAAGGTTGAAGGAGAGATAAAGTCACCTAAACTCGTAGAACCCTGTATAACTTATAATTCTTTATCATTCATCATGTTGAACCTTATGCCAAGATCAAAACCTGATTACCTTTCCTTATCACCCGTTACTAGTTTATCATTTTCCATATCACTAAATACTTACTTACTAATACCATTTTCGTACTCGACTCATAAAATTTCCAAATTCATAATTCATGTCATTATCCAAATGTTCATTTCTTATTACACTATCATAATAGTGATTACAATGCATATACACACAATAACATATTAGTACTAAACCTTCAGTAACCATGGAGTTGTAAAACTATAGTCTTCATAGTCATGAATCACAACACTTGAAATTAGTAGAGCAACTTTTAAGCAGAAGAATAGGGCTTGGAATTCACCTTGCTAATTCATCAACCTTACCTAAAAAATTTAAACAACTAGGGAATGAGACAAAGCTTACTGAGTACATAATAATAAAATATATGTGGTTAGTATGTGGTTCATTATTAAGATGGGCTCGTTATGGCAGTGGAGCAATGTTAATCAAAATTTTCCTTATGGATCAATTTCTCATTTAAGGTAGGAATAATATCTTTAGCAGAAATAGTAATTTCTTAGAAGTGGAATGCTTCCTATACATATAAATTAAATAGTGGTGGCCTAAGACTTGCTCACTCACATGCATCACATTACGCCAGACCGATCAATTCTTACAATTAAGTGTTCCCCCCAATAAAGGTTGGGTACTCCCGCCCTACTTACAGGCTTATACCAAGTGCACAAGGTCCAATGTATTACCCCATATCATAAGGATATTTTTGCTTATCAATAAGCATCAACAGAATGGTTCATATAAGTTTCACATAAGGAATTCAATGATTATATTATAAAATCAACATGAAGGGTTCACAATGGTCAAGTGCCATAAAGAAGCATCATATCAAATGGCTTAATATTCAATAGGCATTTCATGCTCGATATGAAATTAGGATATTTCAATGAAAATGGTTTCATCAATAATGGCTCATAGAACATGGCACATGACATATTATATTTTTAAATACTCATCTTGGACTCCTTGCTCCTATTTATGTTCAACTTTGATACTAGTGGTGCTCTTCGCACTATTGGACATTGTCTTTAGATTCTACACATTTGTATTTCAATTACACATCAATCACTTCCTTTTTATGACACTAGTTTAATTTAGCTTAACTTGTTAACACTTTTATCTTGTTCATTGTAGTACTAAATTGTTACTTTTAAGGTCAAGACACACTATAAATATTTAGGTTACTAATTTTAACACTTTCCCTTAATTATTTTCCAAATAGCTAAAAGTATTCACTTAAGAAAAGATAATTCATTTCCTTCCAATTTCACATTTCAACTTTCACAATGGTCAATTAGAATCAATATAAATAATTTCCAATATTTAATGGAACTAATTTCACTTTCTCCTTCTAATTCCATAAATGACCCTAGTTCATTAAATGTGGGGAAAATTATTTCTATCAGTTAAATTTTTAAAATTACATTATACAAATATGTTGTACTATTCTAAAGCTTGTTTTCCCCTTCGATTCCATAAATTCATGTTTAGGTCACAAATGCCTCAATTTGTCCATTAACCCTATTATTAAGGGAAAACCATTAATTCCTTATCCAATCTTCATATTAATCATAGATTCATCAAATTAACACTCAGACAACCAATTCCCATTAATTATTTTGAATTGATTCACTCTGATTCATAACAATACTAACTTGTCCCATTTAGATCAAATTTGGGAAAAACTTATAATTTTTCTTCAAATTTTCAAATTAATTATAGAAATATGAAATTATCATAACATAAAACCCATGTGATCATTCAATTATCAATATCTAGCATTAGAACACCAAGTTTTCTTTTAAACTAAATTCATCATACTAAGACTTTCAAATATTAAATCAAGCTTTCAAGATTCATTTTGACACTTTCATATCATATTTCTCCATCTAAAATAACCTTATAAGCTTTCAATTAGAATTTAGGACACTTCCTTCACTATTTTTCATGTAGGCCGAAACACATATACATAGTGTAAGAGGATTTTATGCAACTTAAATACCAAAATCATACTTGAAACATAGAAAGGAATGGATGAATATGATTTCTTACCTTGGGAAATTTTAGTTTGTTAAGACCCTTTTTGATGTTGGTGTAGAGAGATATCCTTTTTGGTAATATAAAGTTTTGGTGTAGAGATTTGTAAATTATATACATAACATGAATTAACATATATATATATATATATATATATATATATATATATATATATATATATATATATATATATATATATATATATATATATATATGATGGATTGGATGGTGAGGATTTAATCATCTATAATCAAATGGCTATCACTTAATCACAATGGATGGCTATGATTTATTTCAATGGATGGCTAGGATTTCATCTAATTTAATGATAGTCATGATATGGTGTGGGAATAGAAAAAATGAATGTAGACTTTAGTGTAGGAAAGGCGAGAATTCAAGTTAGAAAAGGATTTGTCTTAGTAAAAAATGGTGGCTTAGTCAAATTTTGTGGCTAGCTCATCCTACATCCATTTAATGACGGTTAACTATTTCTAACTCTTGTTAAGGCTTATATTCATCCATTTATGGGCATTATGGGTTGGCCATTTGTAATAACCCACACCTACCCTAGGAGTTTTCAGGACCAATTTGCTTGACTTAGAACTATTAAGACTAAGTGCATACTTTTATGAGAATATTTGTGCTATGTGATTGATGAGTATGTGGCATGTTAAATTAATTTTAATATGCATAATATGAGTTATTATTATGAAATAAATGATTTATATGAAGTACATTAGCATAAAATAAATTATTTTAAATAAAATGAATTTTCATGCATGAAGACAATTTTTAAGCATAAAATAATTTTATCAGTATTTCTTAAAATAATTTTAAATAAATATTTTGGGGGAAATTTTAATGGAAATAATAAAAAAAAAATTATTTTTAATTACCCATAGTCAGCCCAAAATTAAATAAAAAAGCCCAAATACCCAAAAGTCTACTACATCAAAACACTCCTAACCTAGCTCATTAAGGGTAAACTTAGAAATTCCACCCCCAACCCTAATATATAATGAAAATTTCGCCTAGCAATCTCATTCTAGCAGCCATCACTCCATTTTTCTATATCTTTAGAGAAAAATTCTCCCAAAATATTTCCCTCTACCGAAATTAAGAAAACACCTTTCAATTTTGCGATTTCTCGCCCGTATTCATAAGTTTTTCTTCTCTTTCAATTTCCTATATGATTTCTATAAAATAAATTATGAGAAAATTATTTTGAACTGGATGTTTACTGATTTTTACAAATTTAATTCTGTTTGGGTGAGTTTTTGAAAGAGAAATTTAATTCTCTACTGAAAACACAAATCTTTTTGCGCGATTTCTCCATAGGTGAATCTTGTAACCCAAAATTATAATTTTTATGTATAAACATAACTAAAGGGGAGCAATTTCTACACCATTGCATTCTAAACTAATTTTTGAAGTGTTTTAATGAAAATTATTGGATTAAATTATATTTTTGCATTTTACTATAATGACCAAAAAGTTTCAGAAAATAAAGGAATTTAAGGTTTTTGTGCAAGAACTTAGAAGTTGGAAAATTCTATGATTTCTTGTACATATGGATGCCAATTTGTGTATGGATGGATTCTAAACTGATATTTGTTTTATTTTTATGAAAAATAATGATTTAAATCATGTGTTTGCATATTACTATAATGAACGGAAAGCGCAGAAAGCGCGAAAACTCATGATTTTCACCCTAAGCCTTAAAACTTGGGATTTTCTTGCATAATTATGATCAATGGCTACCGGTTCATACATGGGAATGTTCTAAACTGATATATACTATGATTGAATGAAAAATAATAGTTTAAACCACTTGTTTACATATTATTGTAATGACTGGAAAATACCAAAGACAAGAAAACTCATGGTTTTTCATCCTAAAACTTAAAGTTAGAAATTTTCATGCATATGAATGTATATGTGAGCTGATTCATACATGTCTATGTTCTAAAATGATTTTTGTTTTGATTACATGAAAAATCTTAGTTCAAACCATGTTTTTACATATTACTGTAGTAGATAGAAAGTGCGAAGAATAAGAAAAATCAAGTTTATCTTTAAATAGGTCATTTGGCCTATATTGATATTTTTATCCCAATGTCTATAATTTTTATGTGATGCATTTTGATGATTATTGACATGCATGTATGTATGATAAATGGTTAAATTGCACGTTGGTAGAAGGAATGACTATAGACTAGCCTAAAGGCACTTTGGTATACTTAAGATATATTAACCTTATGTTGTGATTAGAATGTGAATGTGATTGGGAATATGGAAATAAATGTTATGATAACTTGATAATAAATTAATGGTCTTGAATTGATGAAGAGATTGATTGAATGAATGGATCATAAGAGTTAAGCATGACACTTGAAAGGCTATCCATAATTTGACATATAGGAAGTGTTAAGTGTACTAAGATGATTGTTAAAGTGAATTTGTATTAAGGTAATGATATTATGTTAACCTTAGAAAGGTATTGACATGATTGTAATGTGTTTTCATATGGGCTTATAAAGGCCAAGTGTACAAGAGTTTTAATGTCAATATGTTATGTGCAAGTGATGAGTGCATTTATATGTGCAACTGTAAGTGTATGTGAATGTTACATGTGCATGGGGTAGTCATAATTAAATAAATACTAAGTATTTAATTAAATATTATGTTAGAGCTTGAGGAGTTTTAGAGGATCAAAGGGGCTATGTGTACTAGGAGTAATGGAACAATAAGGTGAGTAAACACTGTATTCATACTACAAGTGTGAGTAAACATTATATTTCAAGTTACAAGTGCAAGCTATAATGTTTTGAGAACCTTTGAAATCTTGAAACCCAAGCTCTTTTCTATTTTAATGATTTCCTTATACGCTTGGGTTGCCAAAGGACAATTGGTCTAAAACCATTTTTTATTATCCAATGATAATACCTTTGCGATTATTGACTTATATTTTTCTGGAACTACATTGTTGTTCATCTTTTGTTGAAAAAGCTAAACTCCTATTGTTATTATGTTACATGTGATTGTATCGTTCAATGCTACTATTAGCTTCATATGTTATAAATTATGTTATGAGTTATGTGTGAACATGGTAGCAACCTTCACTTTACATGTTATGAGTTATGTGTGAACATGGCAGCAACCTTCACTTTATATGTTACGAGTTATATATGGACAAGACAGTTGCCTTCATTCTATATTATGTTATGAGTAGACAATGTAGCAGCCTTCACTTTATATTATGTTACGAGTGGACAAGGTAGCAACCTTCACTCTATATTATATTATGAATGGACAAGGCAGCAACCTTCACTTTATATTATGTCATGAGCGAACAAGGCAGCAGCCTCTACTCTATATGTGTTATAAGTTATAAGTTGATTTCTATAAACCTTGTTAAATTGCAAACCATGAACTGTGAATCAAAAATTTTGAATGATGAGCTATGAAATCTTCTAAGGGATATATGTTATTATGTAAGTCATATTTGTTTACTCATTGAAATCATTTATCTCACTCCTTTTTCCTTGTGTGGTTCTAGGTGAGCATTATGAGAAGGCAAGGTGATCACTCAAGCTACCTACTCCACTTGGGAAATTCTCTTGTCAAAGTTTTAACAATACCATGTTATAATGAGTCCTTAGACACTTTAGGAGTTGTTATGGGAACTTTACTCTAAGATATTATGTTGGAAAATTTACTTGGAGTCTTACTATTGTTTTCTTATCAATTGTAATAAAGTTTATTTTTAGCTTCCGCAACTTAAGGTTTTTCCTTTATAAAAGGTTTATTAAGTTAATGTATGAGGTTCGGTATGATCCTAGCAATTTTTTTTGCATATGTATGAGTGGGTGACCTTATATCTCCCTATGTTCTAGGACCATCATATCTCCAAAATTGGGATGTGACACCATTTAATGGGCTTAGGCCTTTGGACTCTAAAAGCCCATTAATAAATCCATATGTGCACATTTCAAACTTAGTAACTTAGCAAAATTTTCATTTCATTTTTTTTCTTTAGTATACATATTTCTTCATTCTAATGTCACTACACACTATATACATTACTAGATAAATTCTATAAACATTATAACACACATTTACCAGCCTTTCAATTACATTGTTCAGGTTTGTACATCATGTAGTCTCACTAGGTCAAACTAAATTTGACTTTTATTGTACCATTGTATCTTTGATTGGAATCAACTTCTCATATCATTAATATTATATTCCAATGACTTAGGAGATCCTAATACCCATTCACTAGCACATTAGATTCATATTTCAAAGAAATAATTAATGTGGTCATATAAAGTCAAACTCGGTTTGACTTTCATTTTATCATAAAAGCTTTTATCAAAATTGTTACCTTCTTTACTTATTGTCACATTATTCATTAAATTCATTTCTTATGATATTCTTATGGTTCTTGATGTGCTATGAAGGCCTTGAATGGCATAGTACATACAGTAGCCTATTGGCTATCATAATGGGTACTACAATTGCTGCAGAATATCTGCAGTTGCTGCAGCCCCTAATGAGTTACCGTAAAGCATTTTTCTTGATCCCATACTAAAAATTCACTATTTTAAGCTGCGAAACTCCCCTTATAAATTCCTTGCACCTCCTAACAACTTTCACACATAATTACATGCTTTTATACTCTCCCTAAAGCTTTCAAAACCTTATTTTTAAGCTTTCCAATCATTAAAACCCTCTTTCTAAACCTCTAAATCTCTAAAACTCCATTCTAAAACTTCTTCCATCACCTTAAACCTTATTCATAATTTTCCTAACCTCACACCTTAATCATAAAGTTCCCTAATCACCTCAAACCTATTCATAAGCTTTCTAATCAACTCAAACCCCATTCCTAAGCCTCCTAATTAAGAAAAGGTGCAATTTAAGTTATTTTTTTCAAAGGGAATTTGTGGTACTCAAGCAAGGGTGATTCAAAGTCCTTCCTTTAAAAGAGTTCAAGAGTCCTATTTCCAAAAGCAATGCTCATAGTATCTCAAAGCCATGGTGGAACTTAGATTTGGTGCTAAGCTCGCTCTTTACGTTCCTCACTACTGAAGCCAAAGGTAAAAGTTCTTTACTTTTCTTTTTCATTTTCAATTTTAAGATCTAAATTTGAAAAAATCTAATATTTGTTAATTAAAATTTGACCTAAGTAATAAATCTTTAAGCCCTTAAAATCAATCAAAACATGATAATAAAGGCAATGGCTTAAAAACCCCTCCTTCACAAGAAGGAAGAATTGTGTGGGGTTTGATTCTCATTTAAAGAGATATGCAGGCATGCCATCTCTAAGACATCAACTATGCTAAAATTAATAACTTCTTCTTTCTAAAACCTTCTTCACATAGTTTAGGATCGAAATTGTTTTTCTTAAAATAAAAACTAAAAATTTAATTATTTTACAATTGTTTTATTATTTTTTCTTATTTCAATTCTTTAGATTATATTTGGGAATGTGTACTTTTCTTAAAACTCATAAGGGCTAGAGGAAAAATCCCTTGATTTTGATATTTTTATTTGTAATAATTTTAAGTAGTTTTCCTTTATTTTTCGCATTTGATAATTATCATTTTTTAACATTTGCCATGCATTGTACAAATAATGTTTATTTCATGCATCATATTATATTTATTCATGCATACATAAAAACTACTTTTTACAAAAGCTATTTTGTATTTAAGCCAAATTGTCGGTACTCAATTTTTAGACCATGACTGTCCTAGAGTTTAGGGAGACATAAGGTCACCTAAACCCATAGAACACTATTTATCCTATTAATATCTTAAAGATTCCATTTGGCCATCTTTCCCAAGATCGAAACCATATTCATTCATCCCACTTCTCTATATTTACATTATCTGTTTAATTAAACCCAATAGACTTTAATGTCATTTCTTGACTATGAATAGAACATCATCAATGGGTATTAATAAATACTATTCATACATTCTTAAATTACTCTCATAAGTATACATATGCTTGACAAATGTTATCAATTGTTTACACTTTTCTTTAATATAGCATACATTAATACTAAGCCTTGAAACACCATAGAGCTCTAGAGCATTTATTCTTCAAATAGCACAAGCAATACATATATAGCACTTTTATCAAGTCCCAAGCGAAGAAACATAGCTTGGTGTTTACCTTGCTAACAGATTACCTCAACCGAGAAAATTATAAACAACTATAGGATGAGACAAGCTCAGTGAGTACAAAATAATATAACATAGCATGCAAGCAATAAAGAGGTTATCACTTGGGTTGATTCAAGATAGCAATGGAGTGATATTAACCAAAATTGGCCATATTGAACTTTAGAATGCATTTTAGCATAAATGATAATGTCTTGGAAGTGGAGAGCTTCCCACATATAAATATTTAAAGAGTGGTGGCCTAAGCCTTTCTCACTCACATGCATCACATTACGCAAGACTAATTAGGCCTTGCGGTTAGGCATTCCCCTTAACAGAGGTCGGGCACTCTCGCCCTATGCACGGGCTTATACCAAGTGCACATAGTCTGATGTATTTTCCTCACATCAGAGAGGATTTATGCTTAGTCATGGGTATTTAATGAAAAATATATCAAAGGTCTACTATAAGAATCCAATGAAAGATATTTTAGTATAATAACCATTCTTATTATTGAGCATAACATAGGACCAAGGCAAAATGGTCATTATGGTCAATTCTCAAACAAGGAAGATATGGATTTTCAAAGGGTTCAACAATCAATAAGCAACCATATATCAAATGCCATTTCAAATTTATGACAAGGGTTGAAATTTTAAGTAATGGCTGCAAGCAAGAGCATGGTTACATCATATTATTAAGTACTCACATTAACTATTTTGCTCTTATTAATAGTTCGTTCTTGATTAGTTCAATATACTTCTCAGTCTTGTGCAATTCCCTTGCCCTTGCCTTCAAGTTCCACACCCATAACATTCGATTTCACATTAATTAGAAACTAATAGTGTTACTAATTGTATCTTTTACTTGTTTCACTACTTCCACTATAATAGGGTGGTATTAATTATGTCACACATAAATTTATACTTTATTATTACTTCTAAGCATCTCTAAGCTAAATTCCTCTTTCAATTTCATGATTCCAAGTCTACATTTCCAAAATTCACAAATTGTTCCATAAACCCTAGAATTTAGGGAAAACTTTCAATTTCACTTTCAAATCTCAAATTGATTAGAGATTTATCATATTAACACCTAGGCAATCAATTCCTATTAATTAATTTGAGTTAATTTACTCTTATTCATATGAACCCTAACTTGTCCCATATATATCAAATTTGCGGAAAATTCCTAATTTCCCATCCAATCTTCAAATTAGTTAAAGAAATATGAAATTAACATATTATCTAACATATATGATTACTTAATTATCACCATCTAATATTAGAACACCAAGTTCATCTTTCGACTATATTCATCCCTTTACGAATTTCAAAAGCCTGAATCACATTCCCAAAACTCATTTTAACACTTATCAATCATTTTTCTTCATCTAACATCATTAAAAATCACATCTCATATATATTTACCCTATATTAGCTGAAACTTTATACAACCAAAATATTAAAATTAACCTTGGAGCATAGAAAAGAGAAGGTGAACATAGCTTCTCACCTTGGTTAGCTTTAATTTGCTAAGGCTCTTGTTGTAAATGGGGTAGAGCGAATTTCTTTCCTTGGTATAGAATTTTGGTGTAGAGAGAGACTAAATGTAATTCCTTAACAACATCTTGCTTATATATGTATTCAGTTGGATGGTGAGGATTTATTAAGCTAAATCCAATGGCTAGCATTTGATCTTAATGAATAGCTAAGATTGCATCAAGTTGAATGGCTAGGATTCTCTATAGAATGGTGATGATCATCATAAGGTGTTGGATTGCTCATAGTGAATCTAGACTTATGTGCAGAGAAGGTGAAAGTTTTACTTGTTTTAGGACTTTGACTTTGGTTAATCTTTGTGGCTTGTTAGTAAAATTTTACAACTCTTTCTCTACAACATGTTCTATTTGATATTAGCTAACTACTCTAATTGGGCTAACTATTATAACATATGAACTTAAAGTTACACCAATTATGGGCCTATGGGCTAGCCCATTTTTGTTGGGTTTGGGCCTTTGATAACCCATGGCCCAATAATAAGCCCATAATCCATTAACAAATCCCATGATAACTTAGAAACTTTCCTTTTTAACTTTCTTTCAAATTATATCCTTTAACATATGAGCTACCACATGAACTATATTCAATTCATTAAAGCATAATTAGTCATAGTAAGATCATATGTTAGACAAATAATTCAATTAATATCACAAGATTCCTAACCGATTCCTTTTCATTTCTATACCATGGTAACCTTCACAAATCTAGTATTTTAGCATCATTAGCAACTAGAATGAGCTATAAAATACTTAGGTATTATACAAATTAATTTTTTTTATTGTTTTAACCAAAACCTAGTCCCTAAGCCCTCTTTGGTCATTTTAGGACTAGTGCTTTTTCCTCGGGATAAATGGTATAATTTTGGAGTCAATCAAATTAGGTTTTTTCCTTTAATTTTACCAACTAAACAAAATTAAAGTGGCAACTCTTTTTGCAAATTACAATTTACAAAAAATAATTTTCTAAACTCATACCGGGTTCCAAATCATGATGTTTCTCCCAAATGAGCATTTTCAATTCCCTTTAGTAGATCGGGCTGGTGCTCAGGTAAGGCCTCATAGATATATGAGTTGGTCTTCCTTTCTCCAATTTTTGCATCTTGTACATCATATCATTATAGCACCACACAGCTAAAGCATCATATGCGCTCTTGATAGCACCTTCAAAGGTCGGGTCCTACTCAAATTTTTTCTATTAAAAAACAACATATTATATATATATATATATATATATATATATATATATATATTCCAATTGGCATATAATTAAATAGTCATATACAATTCTTATAAAATTATTAAATTTTATTGAAATTTTGATAGGGTCTCCCTTATAATTTTAATAAAACCTCCCAAAAAACAATCACAATATTCACCACAACATTCAATTTCACCAAAGAAATTCACAAAAGAAATAATCAATAATGGTTTAATTATTAATTTTCAAACATGCTTAACTTAGACATTATTTGTAAATTTTACTAAAAATTCAACAAAGTTTCCGCTGTAATTTCAATAAAACCCCTTAAAAATAATCAAAATATTCTCCACAACATTCAATTTCACTAAAAAGATTCACAAAAGAAAGAAATAATATTCCAAATTCAAAATTCCTATTCAAGAACAATATCAATTTCAATTTCAACACAATCTATATTTATTTATCAATTTAAACCCATATATTTATTCTAGTCTTAATAAACATCATATTATATTCATTCCAATTTCACTATATATATATGGATTGAAACTATAACTTAAACTCTCCAAAATACTCATTCTGCACTTACTTCGTCACTCTTTTCCATGCATACCCAGATGGTGAAAACTTCTTCTTCAGCAAGGACGTAATCTCAGTAGTAATGAAGGACTCATAAAACCTGTATGTAGTAAAATATAGTTAAAAAATTAGCTTGTTCTTTGAAAATTAATTCAATACAACTGAATAACAAGTGAAATAAATAAATATACTACTTTCCATGCTCATCAAGTTTTAGCCACTTTCGCCAGTGGAAGTGGAGTTCTCAACCTCTAATGAAGGTGCTGAAAATGATAAAGGTGCAATAGTAATAGCCCCCACTAGAGCATTAGAAATGGTCAGAGCAGGATCATTAGTCAATGGTGCACCATGGCCTGTCACCACTATAGGATCAATGGTCTGTGGTAAGGATGCTGAATAATTGTTCCTTGTAAGCATAAAAGGCGGTGCAACTGTAGATGGTGATAGTGTGAACTCTAATGAGCACTAGGTACTACTGGAGGATCACTAGTACCTCATCCACCACAACCACCCCTACCCTATACTCTATAACCACTATGGCCTCCATGGCCTAGGTCTGATGATGGATATCTCATCTTGAAATTTTAACAAGTATACATATGACACAATATATTTGAATGCATATCTTAATAAATAAATTCACATTTAAAATATAATATATCACAAAGTATAAAGTTAGATTAAAATAATATCTAATTGTGAATTATATTAAAAAATGTGAAATCATTTTATAAACCTCTATTTTAATCCCTCGCACTAGTGGCCTCAAGATACGGTTCTTGTTCTGATGATGTATCGATTTGAGTTTCTAATTCTGGTTTTCATCAAAGACTATATCGTCATCTAGAAATTTCAATTTCATCATCAATAGCTTCATTTAGTAACTCTATCTCTTCATCCTCTTCTCCTTCTCTAATGGTATGAATTTCAATTTTTTCTTTTTGAATTGGTAGGGTTTCACGTGAAATAGTTGCATTTGCATAGCTTTCAAGTAATTTAACAAATCCCCTTGGTCTGATTTTGGCAACCACGTACCAATCTTCCTTATCACGATGCAAACTGGGGTATATACAGTAGTACACTTATTGAGCTTGTGAGGCAAGGATAAAAGGTTAATATCTATCACATCTCCATCTACTATTGACTTCTACTAAATTGTACTGGACATGAACCTTTATTCTAACTATTGGATCAGGATCAAACCATTCACATTTGAATAATACTATGCATTTAATAAGCCAATTAGGATATTCCACCTCTATAACCTCAATCAGCCTACTATAAAAATCATTTTCACAATCACCATAGTTTGAACCTTTTATGCACACTCCACTATCCATAGACTTTCTTATAGAACTAACACCTTCAACTTGGAACTTATACCTATTGACAATATATCCTATATATGTTGTTACACATGTCAATAGGCCTTTGGCAAGGTCTTTCTTAAACTTATTATCCATATTGTTATATTTATGTGCCTATAAAGTAAAGTAGATAAAGTCGATTAGAAAGAACTTAAGCTAATTGGATGCATTGAAATTTTACTAGAGTATTAATATACTCATATAATATTTGAACCAGCTAGCGAATTCAATCTCCAATTTCTTATTTCCTTCCTCATAAGAGATGTTTGGTGAAATTTACCTTAAAAAGTCACTGTATATATTGTAGTGCAAGATCGAATAACAATTAAATGTGCACCTTCTTATATACATAATGAATTCACATGTAAAATAAAATGATTCCATCTTACTTGATGGAAGGTTCAACTTCTGTGCTATGAAGAAAAATATAAGTATGAGCAGCTTTGTATTCATCATCTGTCATCCATCGCATTTTTGAGCATCCAAAAGCTCATATGGATATTTGAATATGGAAAAATATCTTTCATCTTCATTTTTTCATCTACGCCACCATCATCATGCCATCCATAGTTTCGATTCCTCATTTGTACATGGTCCTCAAAGTAATAAGAATAAAATGTTGAGGCTTCTTCAACCATAAAAGTATTGTTTATGGATCCATCAACATGAGCCTTCTTCTTCACATTTTTTTCAACTTTTTAAGATACCTATTAAAATTCATAATATGCAATTTTAGTCACTTGCATAATTCATTAATTAATTGACAAAAACATTTAAGTATAGAGTTACCTTTCAAATGGATACATCTATCAATATTGATTTGGCCTTGCTATCCTTGCTTTATGTGGTAAATAGACCGAGAGATCTTCCATAGAATAAAAAAAACTCAGGATGTTCCACCAAATAAAAAAAAAACTTGGTGGGAATATACGTTCAAGTTTAAAGAGAATAATTGGAATTTTCACCTCCAATCTAGCCATATATTCCTCTATTATAATAGTTGAGGTTAGACCTTTAAAGAATAAGCTTATTTTTATGATTGCTTTCCATGCATATTGAGGCAGTAATTCATGAAAAATAATCAGAACTAACCTCTGCATAAACACATGGTAGTTATGACTCTTCGTAGCAAACAACTTAAGCTTTTGTATGTCAACACATCTGGCCATATTTGACGCATATCCATCTAGGAATTTAAGATGTTTAAGCCAATCACACAACACTGACTTTAACTAGTTATCAAGAGTGTAACAAACTTTTGGATATTTACCTGTGACAATTGACATCACTAGCTTTAGGTGCCAACAATACTCATTTAACTCTTGTCTACTTTTAGTTATGTGCTTTGTCTTTCTGGGTATATTCATCATGGTATTGAACATATTCTTAAAGAAATTCTTCTCTATGTGCATCATGTTAAGATTGTGCCTAATTAAATCTTAAAATATGCTTTGTTTCTTCCAACCTTATATTTTACTAATCAGAGCATTGATTTCTGATGCACCTTCTTTTATTACCTACTTAAATCCTAAATGTTCTATGATGTTCATCAATTATATTCTAGAAATTATTAGAGGTGCATCCTTTCTCATTATTTGATTCTTATGGAATCCATATTAATTCCTTATTAAAGGATGGTCGTGTGGTAAGAACTTTTTATGATTATCAGACCATGACTGCTTGCCACTTTTAGATAGGGTAAATGCATCTAATTCATCCATATAGTAAGGACATGCTAATCGACCGATAGTGCCCCAATCTAACAACATTTAAAAAGCTAGAAAGTCACTGATCATCTACATTAGAGCCACTTACAGCTAAAACTTCTACTTATGCAATATGTCATATTCTTAAACACCTTCTTCCCACAACATTTTTAACTCTACTACCAGAGGTTACAAGTAAACATCTATTTTATCCTTGGGCTTTCTTGGACTTGGTATCAGTGCCATTAGAAACATTAATGCATCCTTTATGCATTTCCAAAGAAGAATATTATATACTATGAGGATGACTAGCCATGATGAGTATTGTTGCCCTAATTGACCGAAAGGTTGAAAACCATTGGTGCATAGGCCAAGTTGATCATTTCTAATTTCCAAAGTGAACTCCAAATAACTGCCATTGAACTGCTTCCAAGCAATATAATATGAAGGATGATGCATCACACCATCTTCTACCTCATGCTTTGCATGCCATCACATGTCATTTGCAGAAGCATTCAATGCATATAATTTAAGCAATATGGTGTCAAAGGAAAATACAACATCTGCTTCACCAGTACAAGCCTCCTTCTACTCATACTTCGGTCATTTTCCCTAGATTGCTTATACTATTGAGAGCCATAGAATTTATAACTAGTCATCTTTGAATCTTCACTATAATAGAATTATCAATTTTTTGAATTGGTAGACCAAGCCTTCTCACCAACCTTTTGTTATGATAAAAGTTATCAAGTACATAATTATCATTCAACACAACCTCTTTAATAATTGAGGTCACAACATCAAATGCCTTTTCAAATAAATAGTGCTCAGATTCTATGAATGCTCAAAACTAAGCCACAACTCTTCATTCATAAAATTAAACATGTCATCAAACTTTCACACATATGAATTTAGTGGTTTTTCCATTTCATCTAGATATGGAATGAAATTAGGATCAACCGCGTCTATAACCATATCCTCATATAGATTTTCATACCTAGTTGTAAAAATCTTCTTCTATGACACCAAAACTATGGCTTGACTCCCTAATAAACTCCTCCCCATGACATGTCCATACATGATACCCTAACACAAATCCATTTTGCAAGAGATGGTACTTCACCTTGTCAACTTTCCAATAGGCTTTGTTTTGACAATTTTTAAGAGTACATAGACACTTAATCTTCTATACATCCATGTAATATGGATGATTGCAAACAAATTCAATAAATTCATCTAACCCCCATACAAAATCAAGGTTAAGAAGGCCATATTTCAGCCTTACATACATCCATGATTGATCAAATTCATTTTTATCAACTTGGATTTCAAATGACATACAACAGTGGTTTACAAGTATTAGTTTTCATATTTCAAATGATAAAGAGGATATTTTGGGAGAGCTTCCCCTAAAATTTGACAAAAACCAACTATAAATGAAAATGGGAATTTTAACTAGTACATTTACATTGTACAAATTAAATATTGATGGCCCTAATATTATCCATAATCAAAAATTGGAAATTTCAGCAGAGTTTTCCCTAAAATTGGAATAAACCCCCCTGAAAAAGAACACAAATATACTAATATTTTCAAACAAATGCTCCGATGAGCATTATCTAAACAACAATCACACATGGGTTGTGATATTTATTTTGATAAATGATACTGATTTTGACATTGATTTTTTTACATAAAAATTTCTACATGTAAATTTTAGTCCAATAATTTTTACTTTGTTAACTCTAATATTTATAAAGCTAAAGTATTTAATTCAAATCTAAAATACATTTTATGAATAAAACCATAATTATTTTTTTTAATTTAAGTCAATTGAAATTGTATTAAAATTCACCAATTTTAATATAAATTCAATTTGGTTCATCAAATTTTATTTTTTGCTTTAATTATTTTAATTTTATCACAAAATTAAATAAATCAAAATTGGTGAATTTTAATACAATTTCTATGTAAAATTTAATTATTACATAGAAAATCAAAATAATTAAATTTTATTTTATTATAAAAATTAATTTAATTGTATCAAGGGCTTAATAAATAAAAGCAAAAAATTTAATTAATGTCATTATTTTTTTACAAAAAATAATTTAATTTCTATAAATTATTTCTAATTAATGAAACAATAATTAATAAAATTAATAAAAAATAAAATAATAGAAATTAATAAAATTCGGAAAAAACTTGCGAACAGTGAAGGTAGAGATTCAAAAAGACTGATGAACTTATCGGTAAACAGTAAATCTACATTGCAAAAAAAAAAAAAAAAAGAACTAAAAAATTTAAAAAATGGGTAAAAAACCAACAAAAAATAGCAAAATTAGTGAAATAACTTACTACTCATGGAAATCTCCCCAGAAGTTTAATTGTAAACTCAATCTCCCTATCCGATGCCATTTCTGGTAAATCCTGAGGGAACACATTAGAAAATTCATCAACCATGGGTATCCTTTTGGCAGTATCATCTACTTTCTCAATATCTACCATAAGCATGAAATATGCTTGACAACCTTTCCTTAACAACCTTTTTGCGCCAATAGTAGAAATGAAATTCATGGGAAGGTTACTTCTATCACGCTGAAAAATAAATTCTAATCCATTCTCCTTTTTAAAGTCAATTCTTTTTCCTCTACAATCTATGTGAGCATTATGCATAGACAACCAATCCATTCTTAGTATAACATCAAATTCTAAAACTTCTAATTTGATCAAATTTGCAGAAAGTTTCCTACTTTCCATTTCTATAATATAATCTTTATACACGTGTTCTACTGCCATAGTTTCTCTTAGGGGTGAATTTCTTAGCAAAATATGGTGAAACAAATGAATGTGTTGCACCAAAATCAAACAAACATCGAGCATTGATAGAATGAATCAGAATAGTACCTTTAACAACATTGTTAGATGTAATACCTAAGGATTTTATAGCTTATTCTAATTGTTAATGATACTAGAGAACAAGGTTATTAAATGTTAGCATAGTATAGAAATAAAATGGAATTGGTTATAAACTTTGAGACATCATTTGAAATGTTAGCCTAGTTTATAATTCTATTATGAATAATTGTACTTTAATGAATTAAATAGAATTCACATGTTAACTAATGATGTATATAAAGAAGTTAGAGAACACAAATTTGAAAGTGAAATTGAAAGGAAAGGGAGAAATTTAAAAGAAAAATTTCTAAGTTGTTAATGAGCATATTGATGGGCCATAGGCCAAACCCAACAATAGTGGGTCGGCCCATGGGCCCATAATTGGTGTAACCTCAAGCTTATATGTTAGAATAGTTAGCCCATAACCCAACAAAATGATGTTGTAGAAAGTCACAAAATTTGACCAAGCTAGCCACAAAAATTGACCTAAGTCAAATCCTAAAGCAAATTGAATTTCTATCTTCCCTACATAGAAGTCTAGGTTCATTTTAAGCTCTTTAACATCATATGATGAGCATCATAATTGTAGAGGAAATCATATCCCTCCAACTTGATCAAATCATAGCCATCCATTGTGATTAAATCTTAACCATTGAATTTAGTTTGATCAAATCCTTACTATCCAACCCATTTTATATATAAGTAAATTTATGTTATCAAATAACATTTTGCCTATCTCTACACTAAAGTTTCACAATAAGAAAAGAAATTCTCTTTACACCAATTGCAACAACGTGAGGAATCATGTTCATCTTTTCTTTTCTATGTTCTAAGGTTGATTTTAGTATTTTAGTTGCATAAAATCTCTTCTACACCATATGTAAAATTCAACCAACCTAGGGTGAGCATACATAAGATGTAGTTTTGGATGTTTTTAGATGAAATATAAAGATTTGGCTAGAGAATTAAAGGTTTAATGTGAAGATAAGTAAATAAAATGTGAAAATCACCTAAATCTACTAGATATGAAAATCAGTCACTATAAAGATCTTGACAAAGAAGTGCTTAAAATTCTAATTGAATGCATATATGGTTATTTTAGATGAAAAAATAAATGATTTAGAAGTGTGAAGTGCTTAAAATTCTAATTGAATGCATATATGGTTATTTTAGATGAAAAAATAAATGATTTAGAAGTGTTAAAATGAATTTTAGGAACTTGATTTAAGACTTGGAAATTCTAGTTGGATAAACTTAGTTAAAAGAGGAACTTGGTGTTTTAATACTAGATTGCGATAATTGAGTGATCATATATATTTTATGTTATGTTAATTTCGCATGTCTACAACTAATTTGAAGATTTGATGAGGAATTATATTTGACCTAAGTGGGACAAGTTAGGGTTCATATGAATAAGAGTAAATTAACTTAAAATAATTGGTGGGAATTGATTGTTAATTTGGTGAATCTATGGTTAATTTGAGGTTTGAAAGGGAAATTGATAGTGTTTCCCAAATTCTAGGGTTTACGGAGCAGTTTGGTAATTGTTCACCTCAAAATATATTGTCCAAAAGCAATTCGCAAGTATATGGGTGTAATATCCAAGGTTTCTATAGCTCATTAGAGTTATAATAATACTATAAAATATAAATTTTTATGAGTATAGTACCAATGATATAGTGATGGGATGAAAGAAACCCTTTTTGGTGCTAAGTGCATGATTGTGTATCTTTATGAAGTGTGAATGTTTATGTATATTTTATTGAATTAATTTAAGGAAATATGTCTTAGTTTGAGTTTATTATGATATGGGAAAGTAGGGTTTGAAATGCCAAGTGAAAGGGAAGGGAAAAAGTTACGAAAAATTTTAAATTCGGAAAATATGTTCGGATGGGCTTGTTAATGGGCTTTGGAATCAATACCCAAGCCCATGGAATGGCTAGCCCACCAAGGCTCAAAGTTGGTGGAACTTAACCAAACTAAGGTTAGAATAAGTTAACTAAGGGTTAGGGTGAGGTTAAATTAGGTTAGTCACCATTTTGGATGATAGCCATCTTTGTTGACTTTTGTCAACTTTAACGCCTAAGCTAATCCACTTTCCCATCACCATGTCCATATGCATTTTGGTGATTATTGAACTCATCATTACAGTGCCAAGTCACCATACACCTAAGGGCAATCTTAATCATCCATCTTAGGCAAAAATGTGACCATTGATCTTGTGAGATTAAATCACCACCATTAATTTAATTTACATATAAAGTGAAAATATATAATTTCTTTTCATTTGTAACCTAGCATCAAAAATCACATTCTCACCAAAGACTAAAATCTCAACTTGTTCTTCAATATAGGACCACATTTAAAGCATTTCAAGGTAAGATTTTATGTTTAAATGATTCTTTCCTTGTGTCTAACCTAAGAGTGTTGGGTTGTTAACAAATATATACTTTTATTTGATTTTTATGGTTTGATTTTGGTGGAGAGATTTAAGGGAGGACTTGTTTTGCATGTTAGATGAGGGATTATAGGGATGAGAGAAAATTTAGGGTTTAATAAGTGAGAGATAACAAAGAAAGCATGAGAAGATCAATAGGAGTTGAGCAGACACAGGTGACCACACCACTGGGGTTCCAGCCATGTGATAAGGAAAATTTAGAAATTCATCTAGTAGCCTCCCATGGGTGCAGGCATGGTTGAGGTTTCACCTATGGGCAGTTATGTTTTTGGCCATATTGAGATAGTTTGTCCTAGTGTTTATGACTTATTGCTAGATTATTTCATTAACACTTTTATGAATTTCCTCATTCATGATCCTATAATAAGATCATTGAGAACGTAATTAGATGCTAGTGTTATATATGTTTCCTTAATTATGTTATGGGGGATATTTAAAAGATATTGAATTAGTTTATGACATGTGTCAGTAAGGGGTAAATGATATGACATATTGATGAATGATATATTTATATGAAATAGTTAGAGTTTGGTTAGAAAGTTAAAGGAATATAATTGATGTACATTATTTGGATGTATTTGTAGAATCAAAAGGCAAAGGCATTGTTTGGGATAATGAGGAGCCTTGCTATAGTTTGCATTAAGTTTATCAATATAGGAGCTAAAGAGTAAGAGGTGAGTACTTAATAATATTCTACAACTTGAGCTTTAAATATAAGCATAAATGTTAAATCATTTCCAATTTGAAATGCATTGAAATTCTTTCGCAAGCATTATATGCTTTATTGATTATTAAGCTAAAGTGAATCAAATATTCCTTTATGACATTTGGCCAAGTCAGCCTTATTGTTGATATAAATGAATTGAATGATCATGCATATTATAAATTGTTCATGCATTTTAATTTGATCATGAAATATATTTTAAGTCACTCTTAGATTCATTGGCCAAACTTATTTTATTAAAATAAACTGAAAACCTAGTCCCTAAATCCTCTATGGTTTCAAGGCAAGAGATCTTTTTTCTTTGGGTAATAATTGGAGTCAAATGGGTTTTTTCCTTATATTTTCCCAAATAAAAATAAATTAAGGTGGCGACTTTAAGAAATAATTTTCAAACTTATCAAAGATAAGCCTAAGGGCTTCCTCATAAGTCTTTTCCCAAATGAGCATTTCAATTTCTTTTAACAAATCAGACTGGTGCTCGGGCGAGGACTCACAATAAATATATATATGTATATATGTATGTATATATGTATGTATGTATGTATATATATATATATATATATATATATATATATATATATATATATATATATATATATATATATATATATATATACACATATATATATGTATATACATATGTATATACACACACACACACACACACAAACATATATATATGTATATGTGTGTGTGTGTGTGTGTGTGTGTATATAAGTTAGTTAATTGCTATTCTTGTTAAAAATTATTGAACACTGAGCCACACAATGTATAGTTGTATAGTTTTTACTCATTTAGTAAAAAACTCACAGCCTTTCCCAAAATTTTTTTTATAGGAAATTAAAAGATAGCCAAATTGAATTCAAGCGCTTTGTTTTCCTTGAAGTTTGTTGTAAAGTTAAAAGTAAAGGTTTCTTTTAAAATATTCATCAATTTTGCTAATAAGTGTATAAATTTATGTACTATCTAGATGTTCTATAGCTAGTGTAAGTTATCATTGTATAAATGTTAGTAATGTGAATTGTAAGTCATTACTAGACTTACCTTTGTATTTCAAGGGTTTATGATGTATATAAGAAGATTAATATTTAATAATGAAAAGGAAATTTAATGTTATAAGTGAAGATAGTGTACTGAAGCTAGATGGTCCCTGGGAATTGAGTATAATGTAATAATAAAGAATATATATAAATTAATTGACAAATAAATATTATTGATGGTTGTTATGAGTTACATAAGTGGATTCATAGTATAGTAAGAATGGATGCTATGCAGGTTCTGATCTCAGGATGATCTTGGTTAGTTTATAATATTTGTAATTCTCTAATGGTTATGCTTAATACCATCTTATATTAGATAGAAGGTATGGATTCTATAGGTTCTTAGTGGCTACACATGCCCTAAGATTGTCTGCTTGAAAGTGGTTTGTGACACACACACACACACACACACACACATATATATATATGTCATGGCCTATATTTATAAGCAGTGACGATCCTATAGTTTAGGGAGACATAAGGTCACCTAAAGTCATAGAACCCCATCCTTCTTGTTATCTGACATATTTCATCTTATATCTTATCCCAATATCAAAAACCATTTACTCTTTACCATTCATTGTTATACTTTATCCATTTACTTTTAACTAATACACACAAACACTAAATTAAAACTATTGTTAGTATATTGTTTTTTTGTATTTTTATTATTTTTAATATAATATTTTGTTGATTTATTTAGTTCTTTATTATTTATTTTATAAGTTTTAATGTGTTTTGAAGTGTTTGCTAGTGTTTTCAGTCTATTGATGAAAAGGTATGGGAATGGTGCAAATTTAGTAAAAAGTTGAAATTTGGCCCCAAGGCATAGCCATAGACATGCCTATGTTGCTGGGTGTGTCATTTGAAGTTAGTCTAGTAGGTATGACACAGCTGGGCACACGCTCGTGGCTGTGGGTGTGCCAATTGGAAATCAGTCCAGTAACTCTATATAGCCAGTGACACGCCCATATTTCTGGGCATGTCCAACCTAAAAAAATTGCTATTTAAAATAGGCGGCTAAGGATTTAAATTAGAGGAGAATCACATAATGTTAGGAGAGAGCATTTTTTAGGGGAATATCTAAGGACAACTGCATAAGAAAAGATTGATGATCTTCTTCAATGCCAAGCCTGATATGATGCAAAATGGCATAACCAAATTAATAATATCGTTACTTGTTTTGTTAGAATACATATATGTTTTGTGTTAATTTTCTATGCTAGGGTGTGTTCTGATTTGTTGTTTGAGTGTTATAAGATAATATAGGTGTAAGAAGATGATTTTGATTGAAAATTAAAGCTAAAGACCAAAATGGAACCAAGTGCCAAGCTTAGGAGCAAAGACAAGCCAATGAAGAGGACTGCGCCAACTTATGATGCCTGCATTGACTCATGATAGAAGCCAACCGTGCTGACTCGTGACACCTGTGCTGACTCATGATAGACAAGGTGGTTACCATACCCTTTCAAGGCACCCTTTCTATCACATCCCAACTTTAGAGATATGATGGTCTTAGAACATGGGAAGACATAAGATCACCCATGCCCGTAGAACCCACTTACATATAAACAAATTATGCCTAGGATCTTACCAAACCTCTTATAATAACTTGTTAAAACATTTAGATGAATACCTTAAATTGCAGAAGTCTAAAATAAATTATTACGTATAAAATCAATGAGGAAAATAATATATATCAATAAGTATCAATCAACATTCCCTAAGCATCTAATGACAAGACTTCATAAAATAGTATTATTGATAACTTGGATAAGGAATTCCCTAAGCGAAGTAGAATGTTTGAGCCATCATCTTGCCTCCTCACATTTGCTCACCTGAAACCACACAAACAAAAAGGGGGTGAGATAGATGATCTTAATGAGTAAACGATAAGGCACATACATATCACATATTCCTTTGAAAAGAAACACATAATTTATACACATAGTTCATGATTTATAATTCATGAATCATGTTGCAATTTAGCTAGGGTTCAATTTAGCAAGTTTGCAGAAATCATACTTATCACTTATGAAGAGTGAAGGCTATTGCTCTATCACTCGAACTTATAAAGGAGAGGTGGCCTTATACCAAATTCCAACTCCTATCACTTATAAGGCATGAAGCTGATCAGGCTCCACAGCTAGAACCACCCCTTTCTAGCTGAGGTGGATACACTACCTCTATTCATCAGGTTAAGACCATGTGCATAGGTTCTGATGATTACCTGCATTAGCACAAGGATTCTGCATAAAGGGTAAAAGGTACCATAGCTAGAGCTAATGGTAATTACAATTAGCAATATCACACAAGGCAACAATAACATGTATTTCAATGACAATAGTGGTTTAGCTTTCAAACAAGAGATACAATGATAGTGTAGTTCCAGAAAGAATATAAGTTAGGGTGTTAATCACAAGAAATTCTTATTGGATAAATAAATTAGTTTTGGACCAAATGTCCTTTGGATAAACAAACTAGTTTTGGACCAAATGTCCTTTGGCAACCCAAGCTTGTCAAAGAAATCATATAATAATATTTAGAATAGAAAGAACTTGGGTTTCAATGATCACAAAGGCTCATATAACATGGTATCATATATTTGTAACATAACAAAATGCTACTTGCACTTGTAGAATGAATACGATGTTTACTCACACTTGAAACAGGAATATAGAGTTTACTCACCTTGAGGTTCCTTTGCTCCTAGTATACGCAGTCCTTTTGCACTTCTAAAGCTCCTCAAACTCTAACATAATATTTGATTTACCACTTAGTATTTATTTACTCATGATGCTTCCATCCCATAACTACCCTATGCACATATAGCATACATATACACTTAGAGTGCACACATAGGTGTACTCATCACTTGCACATAACACGTTGACTTTGAAAGTCTTGCATACTTAGGCCTTATAGGCTCTCTTAATATCACATTACAATCACATTAACACCTTTTTAAGGTCATCACAATATTATTACCTCAATATCATTTTACTTTAGCAATCATCTTAATACACTTTACACTTCCATACATGTCAACTTAACCATTACCTTTCAAGTGTCGTGCTTAACTCTTACGATCCTTTTTATTCAATTGTCACTTCATAAACTCAAAACCATGTATTTATTATCAAGTCATCATAACATCTAGTTCCATTTTCCCAATCATATCTGTATTCTAATCACAATTTAAGGTTAAGATACCTTAAGTATACCTTAAGTATACCAAAATGCATTTAAGCTTATCCAGGATCATACCTTTAACTAAAATGAAATTTTATCATTTATTATACATACATACATATCAATAATCATCAAAACACATTACATGAAAATTATAAAAATTGGGACAAAAATATGCATGTAGGCTAAATGCATCACCAAGGTAAAACTAAATTCTTTTTCTTTTCGTACTTTTCGTCTATTTCAGAAATATGTAAAAACATGGTTTGAACCAAGATTTTTCATGTAAATGCAACAAAAATCATTTTATAATTTTAATTCATAAGAATTGGTGACATATAGTGTTGTTTATACATAAAAATTCAACTTTTAAATTATAGAGCATAAAACCTTGAGTTTTCTTATTTTCGGTATTTTTCGGTCATTTCAGAAATATGTAAATAGGTTGTTTAAACTCTTATTTTTCATTCAATCATAGCCAATATCAGTTTAGAACACATCCATACATAATTCAGCAGCGATAGATAGGATTTATACAAAAAAAATTCTAAGTTTAAAGGCTTAGGTGAAAAATCAAGAGTTTTCGCACTTTTCGCGCTTTTCGTTCATTTCAGCGATAAACAGACACATGATTCAAATCATTATTTTTTATCCAAACAAAACAAATATCATATTAGAGCACTTCCTCACACAAATCAGTAGTCATACATTAATTCAATAATATAATTTTTTAACTTCCAAGTTCTAACACAAAAACCTTGAACTCCTTTGTTTTTCGAAACTTTCCGGTCATCACAGAAATATGCAAAAATATTATTTAATCCAATATTTTCCATCAAAAAAAATCAAAAATCAGTTTAGAAAAAAACAATACATAAATATCCCTCCCCTTGTGATGTTTATGCATAAAAATTATGATTTTAAGTTATAGAATTCACCTTTGGAGAAATCTCGCGGAAAGAATTATGTTTTCGGTAGAAAAGAATTGTGTTTTCGATAGAAAATAGATTTTCTCTCCCAAAAACTCATCCAAATAGAATTAAATATATAAAAATCAATAATCAACCAATTCAAAATAATTTTTCCATAATTTATTTTATAGAAATCAGTTTAGAAATTGAAAGAGAAGAAAAACTTGTGTTACGGTCAAGAAATCACGAAACGGAAAGGTGTTTTCTTAATTTTGGTAGAGAGAAATATTTTCAGAGGATTTTTCTACCAAGATGTAGAAAGAATAAAGTGATGGCTACTAGAACTTTGGTCTAGCCAAAATTTAGAATATATGTTAGGGTTTGGGTGAAATGTCCATTAATACCCTTAATGAACTAAGTTAGGAGGATTTTAGTGTAGTGAGCTTTTGGGTATTTGGGCTCTTATTTAATTTTTCAGGCTGAGTAAAATTAAAAATAAAAAGAGTATTTTTCTTATTATTTCTGTAACATTTTTTCCAAAAATATTTATTTTAAAATATTTTAAAAATACCCATAAAATTATTTTATGCTTAAAAATTGTCTTATGCATGAAAATTCATTTTATTCTAAAATAAATTCTTTTATACAAATGCACTTCATGTAAATCATTTATTTCACAATAGCAACTAATATTATGCATATTAAAATAAATTTAATATGCCACATACTCACCAATCACTTAGATCACTAATTTTCGCAAAAGCACACACTTAACCTTAATAGTTCTAAATCAGGCAATTTATCACGAAAATTACTAGGGTGAGTGTGGGTTGTTACATTCTCTTCCCTTAAAAGAAATTCATCCTCGAATTTAAATCCTTACCTAGTTTCTCTTGAAAAGCTAAGGATGCTTCTATTGCATCTCTTCCTCTGCTTCCCAAGTGCATTCATCTATCCCATGATTTCGCCACTGAACCTTAATCATGGGTATCTCCTTATTTCTTAGCTTTTTTACTTATTGATCCATTACAGCTATCGGTGACTCCTCATAAGATAGTTGTTCATCTAACATAATGTCTGGAGGTAAAAGAGCATAAGATGGATCTGACACATATTTCCTTAACATTGAGATGTGGAACACTGGGTGCACATGTGCCAAAGTTGGAGGCAGGGCAAGTCCACAAGACACCTCTCCAACCTTATCTAAGATTTCAAAAAGACTGATGAAATGAGGTGATAATTTCCCTTTCTTGCTAAATCTCATAACTCCTTTCATTGGAGAGCCCTTTAAGAACATGTGATCTCCCACGGCAAATTGGATTTCCTTTTGCTTAGGGTCCGCATAACTCTTTTGTTAACTGAATGTCGTCTTCAACCGATCTTGAATTAATGGTACTTTCTCAGTAGTCTCCTTAAGCAATTTGGGCATTTCTACATGCTTGTCTCTAGGTTCAATCCAACAAATCGGAGGATTACATCTTCTCCCATACAATGCTTCATATGGTGCCATACTAATGGACGAATGATAGCTATTGTTGTAGGGAAATTCAATCAAGGGTAAACACTTATCCCAGCTATTGCCAAAATCCAAGACACACATCCTTAGCATATCCTCGAGTGTTTGAATTGTTCTTTCAAACTGCCCATCCGTTTGAGGGTGAAACACCATACTAAAATCTAGTTGTGTTCCTAACGCTTCTTACAACTTCTGCTAGAACCTTGAGGTGAATTGAATTCCTCGATATGAGATGATAGAAATTGGTACTCCATGTAGTTTCACAATCTCATCTATATACAACTGCGCATACTAAGCTACAGAATATGTGGTCTTAACTCCTAGAAAATGAGAAGACTTTGTCAATCTATCCACTATGACCCATATAGAATCATGTCCTTTAGAGGTTCTAGGCAAGCCAACAACGAAGTCCATAGTGATGCGTTCCCACTTCCATTTAGGTAGTCGAATCTCTTGTAGCAATCCTAAGGGTCGCTGATGTTCATACTTGACTTGCTAGCAAGTTAAGCAGGATGCTACAAACTTAGCCACATCTTTCTTCAAACTAGCCCACCAATAGTTAGCTTTCACATTATGGTACATCTTGGTAGTTCCAGGATGAGCACAGTAAGGTGTCTGATGTGCCTCCTTCAATATTCTTTCTTTTAATGCATCCACATCAGGCACGCATACTCTATTCTTTCACTTTAAAATTCCATTGACCACTTCAAACTTAGAGTTCTTTCCTTCTCTCGTCTTATCCTTCAACTTCATCATGTGTGGGTCCTTATCTTGTGAATTCCTTATTTCTTCCATTAACTTAGGCCTTACTTGAAAATGAGCTAATAAAACTCTTAATCCTCTAATCTCCATTTTCAATCCTTGATTAAATAATTCTTTTAGTTCCTTCACGATCGACCTCTTTCTCACATCCATATGAGCTAGGCTTCCCATTGACTTTCAACTTAATGCATCTGCTACTACATTCACCTTCCCAGGATGATTAAGAATCTGATAGTCATAATCCTACAATAGTTCAATCCATCTCCTTTGTCTCAAGTTGAGGTCTCTTTGGCTCAAGATGTACTGAAGACTCTTATGATCTGTGTAGATCTCACACTTCATTCCATACATGTAATGTCTCCAGATCTTTAGAGCGAACACTACTGTGGCTAATTCCAAATCGTGAGTTGGGTAATTCACTTCATGTCTCTTTAGTTGTCATGATGCATAGGCGATGACTTTACCATTTTGCATCAAGACACACCTAAGTCCTACTCTCAAAGTATCGTAGTAGATAGTGAACCCTCCTTCTCATTCTTGTAAAGTTAAAACTGGAGCCGATATCAAACACTTCTTGAGCTTCTGAAACCTCTGCCATAGGACTCTTCCCAATTGAGCTTAAATTACTTTCTAGTCAACATGGTCAATGGGGCTGCTATCTTAGAAAAGTCCTGTGCAAATCTATAATAATATCCTGCCTTGCCCAGGAAACTTCATACTTCTGAAACTATTGTGGGCCTTGGCCAATTTGCTACTGCTTCAACTTTTTTAGGATCAACTTGAATTCCTTCCTTACTTACTACATGTCCAAGAAAGTTGATAGACTCCATCCAAAACTCACACTTGGAGATCTTAGCATAGAGTTGGCGATCACGTAATGTTTCAAGCATGATCCTTAGATGTTCTTCATGTTCTTGTTTATTCTTTGAGTAAATCAGGATGTCATCAATGAATACGATTACGAATTTGTCAAGGAATGGCTTGAATACTTGATTCATCAAGTCCATGAAAGCAGCAAGAGCATTCATCAAGCTGAATGGGAAAACCATGAACTCGTAGTGTCTATATCTAGTGTGGAAGGCAGTCTTGTAGATATCTTCTCCTCGGATCTTTAGTTGATGATAGCCAAACCTTAAGTCAATCATGGAGAAGTGACCAGCTCCTTGCAATTGATCAAAAAGATCATTGATCCTCGGCAATGGGTATCTATTCTTCACAGTGACTTTGTTAAGTTGGCGATAGTCAATGCACATTCGAAATGAGCCATCTTTCTTCTTCATGAATAACACTAGAGCACCCTATAGTGAACAACTTGGTTGAATGAAGCCCTTATTAAGTAGATCATGCAATTGCATCTTTAACTCCTTCAGCTTTATTGGTGCCATATGATATGGTGGTATCGATATCGGTTGTGTACCAGGTAGCAATTCAATGTTGAACTCGATCTCGCGATCAGGGTGTAATCCAGGTAAATCTTCTAGAAAGACATCCACGAACTCATACACCATTGGAATGCTCTCGTCTCAAATGGCAGCTTCCTTGTCAGTGTCGATTACATGGGCTAGGTATGCTTAGCATCCTTTCCTTAACATCTGTCTTGCTCCTAAGGCCGATATCAAGTTTAAAGGATTCTCATTCCTATCTCCTAGGTACACAAACTCCTTCCCATCTCTAGTTTGAAACTCGACAAGTTTCTTTCTATAGTCGATACGAGCTCTATACTCATACAACTAGTCCATCCCTAATATCACATTAAATTCTAGTACATCCAATTCTAGCAATACTACCGAAAGTGTTTGTCCATTAATGTCTACATCGCAGCCCTTATACTCATACTTTACTTCCATCACTTCCCCTAAAGGAGTTGATATTACTAATGGTTTAATCATCAATTCCTTTTCTATACCCAGGTACTTAGCAAAATAAGGTGACACAAAAGAATGGGTAGCACCAGAATTAATTAAACATTTTGCGCTAGAACTTTGGATGGGGATGATACCTGTGATGGCTATGTGCAAATCGCGAGCCTCTTGCTGATTTAATATGAAGATTCGACCCTTACCCTTATTTTCTATAGTCGATGAATTCCCAACCACTGGTCGTTTGTCCTTGACTCCTTATCCTTGCATTTGGAATGGCCTAGATTGTGGTCATACTATGGTCCCATTCCCTTGACTCCTCATCTGAGGGTAATCCTTTATGAAGTGCCCCATTTGCCCACACTTAAGGCAAGCACCAGTATCTCTTCAGCAAATTCTAAGATGTTTCTTTCCACATTTGCTGCAAGTGGGAATTTCTTATTTAGTTTGATTATTTCATGGTCCAGATGATGAAAATTCCTTCTTTGGTTCTCCTCCATTTCCATGCTGTCCCTTATGACTTTTTTTCTTATGCCTTCCCTTCTGGTCTCTTTTAACTCGTTCGGCTCTCTCCACCTTGTACCTTTTCACCATGATCTTGGCCTTGTCTATGAGCTATATGATTTTTGAGCTATAACTCATTTTTAATATGAATTTTTGATGGATTTTTTACCCTAGACTATTTTGGAAAGTATAAATAAAAGGAGAAACATTTATTTTAGGGGAAGCCATCTTGAGAAAGAGATAGATGACATTCATTGGAATTTTTCTAGTTTTCCATCCTTTCTTTCTTCTTCTATTTTCTTGTATGGTTTTCAAATTTCATACTTAGATTATATTATCTTTAGTTATTTTGGGAATTCTTTATGAAGACGCCAAGAGATTGGGTTAGAACATCGAATTGGTTTATAAGCTTAATTTCCTTGTTATTTTCATCTTTTGATTATCGAATTGAAAGTTTTAATTTAATGGATTCTCTTAATTTTAATAATTTGGAGATTGTTATTATGTTTCCCATGAACTAATTTCAGTCTTGTCTAGGGTTTTTATGAAGTGTTCATGATATGCTATTGAAATAAATCCCTTTTGATTAAGCTTTATTTTCTTAATTGAATTAATTGATTGTTATGAACAATTGCTTAGCTACCAATTTTTTGACCTAGGTTTTAAATGAAGGAATGAGAGTTGAAGTTCAATTCAAGATTTCATTATTTTAGGATCTTAAAATGAATTAGAAATATAAGTTTTAAGATTATGTTTTAATTTTTGATATATGATTTGATAGAATGATTTTTATGAATGTGATTGCTAATAGATTGATTTTTATTCTCTAAATTAATAGAAACTAAGGTTTTAGCATAATCAATTGGGTATATTCATGAACATATAGGATTGATAAACTGAATGCAAACCCTAGGCATCCTTCATTCTTTGCATTTAAACCTATAGCATTTTAATCAACATTTTCTTTTAATTTCCTATTTTGCAATTACTTATTTCTTTCCAACTTCAAATTAAACGAACCTTTTTACATTTAATTGACTTCAAAAAGGAACAAGTAATTCCCATTTGCAATTCCTTGAGAGATATGACCTTAGGTTTTTCTGATATACTATAGTTGCCCTATATACTTGTGGGTCACTTTTGAACAATATATTTTAATGCGAATAGGTTTTTGGCATCATTGTTGGGGATTTGCAAAGTGAATTTATTTATTTCACTATAATTATTTTTCTTTCTAGTTTTTATTTACATTTTTTTTTCAATATTTTATGCAAGGGAAAATATCTTTGGATGGAGAGATTGTCCCTTTTATTGATAACATTCACAGGGTAAGTGGAAGGAGATTTGAGCTAATTGAAGAAGAAACCGGTCAAGAAGAATAAGAAGAAATGGCATAAGAATGCCAACCTATAAAGGAGTATGCTAGGCCAATCATAGGCACTACAACATTATGTATTAGACTCTATGTAGTTGTCCGGAATTATTAGCTAAAGAACATACATTATAGCATGCGCCCATCATTCTATGGAGTGTTAAATGAAGACCCTCTGAACTTCATCTGAGACTTTTATACTACCATCCAGACTTTCCCTTTGTAAGGTTTGAAGGAAGATCAGCTGAGGATAAGATGTTTTCCCTACACTCTGAAAGACAATGCTAAGTCATGGTTGATGACACTTACTCCTACCTCATTGACCACTTAGGAGGAGGTGTATGATAAGTGTTTAATTAGCTACATTTTACCCCTTGTTCTTAATGTATTTTATCCTTAAATTGAATTTGATTTGTTTGTTTAGTCCCTTTCCTGAGTTCTTTTATGTTTTTAGGGGCCATAGATTAATTTATGAAGAAGCTACAAAGCCAACAAGTGAAAATGGAAGAAAACAGGCAAAGGATTGAAGCTCATCTTTGTGACACGACCGTGTCCCTACCTGTGTCATTAAGGGCCAATTCCAATATTTCCAGTTGCTTCATATGGCTTGAGACACGGTCGTGGTGCACAGCCATAGCATCGACACGCCCAGAGACACAGCTGTGTCACTAGTCGTGTCTTGAACCAAGACTCACGCCAATATAAAGAAACTGATGTAGAAAACCAAAAAAGAGTCGCCACAGAGCAAAAAATAAAGATTTAAGGGTTGGCTAAGCCCTAGAGTCACGGCAGAGACTTGAAGGTTAGAGATATTGATGATTTAATCAAATAAAAGACCAAGATCTAAGTGGATGTTGAAGGTTAAAGAGAAGATTTTAAAAAACATCTTCAAGATCTGTTTAAGATTTCTTTGTCCTTTATTTTTTGCATCTTTGTTCTTCAATTTTAATATGAACTAATTCTATTTGTAATGAACCCTAGTTTTGATTGTATAGATTGAAGGATTTAAACTTTAATCAATTCAACTTTGGTTGTTTTATTTTCATGATAAATCTTATTATTCCAATTAGCAATTGCTAGATTGTTGATTAGATATTGTTTCTATATTAGATAAGTAGAGATACCCTGATATAGATAGATCACTAATGGGAATTGAGAGTTGATTGGGGTGCTAGAGATAGACCTACAAAACTTCTTTGGATGTTAATCTTTTGAACTTAATGCTGCTCCTATTTGATTATAGGTTAAGAAGAAATTCCCCTATAATACTTAGGAAGTTAGGGATTTAATCACCTGAGAAAGGTTTTTATCTAATTTAGTGAGAGTCCAATTCAATCCATTGTTTGATATGTATAAGCAACTAGAGGGATTCATATTTAGATTAGCTTTGCCTAGATTATTTCCATCAATATCATTTACTTCCTTTCTTAGGTTAGCTTAGTTAATTTAGCTTAGTTTAATTAATCTTCACCTTGATTATTCACTAGACAATAGTTTAAGTTTGCACTAGTACTTATATATTATCCTCGTGAAGATGATACTCATACTCACTGTTTTATTACTTGATAATGACCTATACACTTACAGTTTGTTAGTGTGCATTTCAGCACGTCAAGTTTTTGGAGGCATTGCGGAGGATAGTTTTATAATATTAGCAATATTAATAGAGATAATTTATCTAGTTTTTATCTTTATATTTTCCTATTTGTTTTTGCTTTTGCTTTCCTTATTTTATTAGTTTTATTTTTACTATTTTATTAGTTTTTTCTATTTTACGTTTTTGTTTTGTTTTAAGTTTGTGTTACCAAAAAAAAAAAACAAAAAGAAAAGGAAAAATTTCTCCATGGTTGATCAAAACTATCAGGACTAGAACTTTTACCTGAATATAGAATGGGGATACTAGGGAAATCAATATCACGATCATGGGTACATCTATCACACTGATTTCCTAGAGGAATATGGATGGGAAGCACCAACAAATAAGTCATCCCTTTAGCTTGCATTAGAAAGATTCATGACGTCAACAAAGAATTGGGTTGGGAATTGGATAAAAGAAACCAAGTATTAGTGGTTGGCTTCCCAACTCAATTTGAAATGGACACTACATTGGAGGATAATGAGCATGCACAAGAGGAGCAGAGGTTGGAAGAGATGTTTGTGACTTTAGTGGAAGCTACAGAGAAAAGATTTTAGAGCATAGAGATAGCTCTAAAACACCAACAAACTTCTCTTCACAATCTAGAGAATTTCGCTAGGCAAATTTTTAGACTGCTAAGTGAGAGACCTGAAGGCAATTTGCCTAGCGAAACTAAAATCATTCCAGAAGAACACCAAAAGACCACTGCCATCAATTGGTTGTGGGATGATGAAAAATGAAGAAGACGAGAATGGTGAGGCAAATTTGGGAATGCTACACAAAGAAGTTGACGAGGATGATTACTTAAGTGAGAAACCTCAAATCCAGCAATGGGACATGAATGGAATGGAGTCAAGTGTTGAAGAATTCTCTTTTGATGATAGTGAGATATGGGAGAACATGGAGCGGGAAGCTATGCATGCTAACAATCACACCTCCCTTATCATTCCAGCTCTCCCATCTTTTGAAGAGAACATAAATAAACCACTCACAACCCCAATAACCACTCTTCCTATACCCAAAATTCCATCAAATGAACACCTACCCACAACTGATCTTAGACCCTTACCAACTTTCTCTAAGTGCATATTTCTTAGAGAATCAAGTATGTGGCTAGTACTTATAGTCTCTAAATTTTCTTTGGAGAGGGAATTCTATTTTGTGGAGGTGTTAAAGCAAAAGGTTAGTGAATTTGGGTGGAGCATCTTGGAATTGCAATAGGTGGCTGCCATTGGCAATGTATATGCTTTCTTTAGTGCCAAAGCTAAAATCCATGCATTTTGCCTGTAGGTAACATTGTTTGACGATGGTTCTAAACCTGGCAAGCTTCAGTTTGCCCGAAATAGAGAATCAAAAATAATTTTTGTTGCTGAAAGAAGGCTATGCACAGGCCACAACCTTTGCATATTCTTCTTTATCTTGGTTTATAGAGGTAGATAACACAAGGAAACCTCTGAGCCATTAGTGGAAGATGAATAACGATAACGTCTAGCTAATACAATGTAAAGAAGCACTAAATGGGAGGTAACCCATTGATGGTCTATTTTAGTTTTTATTTTTATTTTCTTTTTGTTTTCTTTTTTTTTTTTTTTTTGAATGGATCTTACTTTGGTTGTAGTTCGATTTTTCTCTATGCAGAAATATTGATCATGGCACATTCTCACTGGAAAGAGCACCAGCACGATTCATATGGTACATCATTCACGGAAGTTACTTCTCTCTTTTACTTTTTCATTTTCCTTGTTTATAACACATTGGGGACAATGTGTTACTTAAGTGTAGGGAAGAGGTATATTATTGTGCCCTATCTTTTATGAATCTTGCGTTTAAGTGAATTGAGCTGTGGCAATAGTTTGATTTGAAATTAACTCTCTCTAGTGATAAACTGGTTTAATTTTGCTATGACAATGACTTGTTGTAGTGTGGATTGAATGTGGTGGTCATGATTAGGAAATTAAATTTTTGCAAACCTTTTTGCCTGAAATTTGAAACTTTTACACTTTTTGAGCCTATTTTATTCCACTATTACTTTTGTTCTAGTTTAGTAGAAATGCTTAATACCTTAGGTAGCTTGACTATTTTTCTTGAAATATAAAAAAAAAAAGATTATGCAAAGGAGCTTTGAAAATATTTATATATTCCACTATTCTTGACTCTTTAAACACAAGGGATTGAGAATATGAATCATGCTAGTAGCCATTTGAATGTGTGATTCTAGTTGAGTAACCGGAGGCTGGCACTATAAGTGTTTCCATTCCCGTAAAAAGGCTAGTATCACGGTTCAAACAAGTCGGGCTCCTTAAGTAATTAAAAAGAAAATATGAATTGAAATGCATAGTCAATGAAAAATCAAGTGAGTAGTCAGGCACTTAAAGGAAAAGTCCTTATAAATCTACTTTTCTTTAACTTTTGTCTCTGGGAAATTATTTGCTCAAACATGTAACTTTAGAATTTAGGTTTCAGGTTTTTGAGATTTGTTTTAGAGATTTTTTTATTCAGCTACCATGTGTGAACCTTGCTAATTTCAACTTGTCAATCATTTTGAATTTCTTTAACTAGAGAGCGTAGGTTTTATTTCTTATTGTTGTTACGATTTAATTTGCTTGAGGACAAGCAAATATTCAAGTGTGGGGGAATTTGATAAGTGTTTAATTAACTAAATTTTTACCCCTTGTTCTTAATGTATTTTATCCTTAAATTGAGTTTGATTTGTTTGTTTAGTGCCTTTCCAAAGTTCTTTTATGTTTTTAGGGGGCCATAGATCAATTTATGAAGAAGCTACAAAGCCAATAAGCAAAAACGGAAGAAAACGGGCAAAGGATTGAAGCTCATCTTTGTGACATGGCCGTGTCCCTGCCCGTGTCATTAAGGGCCAATTCTAATATTTCCAATAGCTTTACATGGCTTGAGACACAGCCGTGGTGTGTAGCCATAGTGTCAACATGCCCAGAGACACGGCCGTGTCACTAGTCGTGTCCTAAACCCATAATCGCGCCTACATAAAGAAACTGACGTAGAAAACCAGAAGAGAGTCGCCACAGAGCAAAAAATGAAGATTAAGGGTTGGCTAAGCCCTAGAGTCATGGAAGAGGCTTAAAGGCTAGAGATATTAATGATTTAATCAAATCAAAGACCAAGATCCAAGTGGATGTAGAAGGTTGAAGAGAAGATTTTAAAAAACATCTTTAAGATCTGTTTGAGATTTCTTTGTCCTTTATTTTATGCATCTTTGTTCTTCAATTTTAATATGAACTAATTCTATTTATAATGAACCCTAGTTTTGATTGTATAGATTGAAGGATTTAAACTAATCAATTTAACTTTGGCTATTTTATTTTCATGATAAATCTTATTATTCCAATTAGCAATTGCTAGCTTGTTGATTAAATATTGTTTCTATATTGGATGAGTAGAGATACCTTGATATAGATAGATCACTAATGGGAATTAAGGGTTGATTGGGGTGCTAGAGATAGACCTACAAAACTTCTTTGGATGTTAATCTCTTAAACTTAATACTACTTCTATTTGATTATAGGTTAAGAAGAAATTCCCCTATAATACTTAGGAAGTTAGGGATTTAATCACTTAAGAAAGGTTTTTATCTAATTTAGTGAGAGTCCAATTCAATCCATTGTTTGATATGCATAAACAGTTAAGGGGATTCATATTTAGATTAGCTTTGCCTAGATTATTTCCATCATTCTTAGGTTAGCTTAGTTAATTTAGCTTAGTTTAATTAATCTTCATCTTGATTATTTACTAGATAATAGTTGAAGTTTGCGCTAGTACTTATATACTATCCTCATGGAGATGATACTCATACTCACTACTTTATTACTTGATAACAACCTGTGCACTTGCAATTTGTTAGTGTGCATTTTGGCACATTAGTGTACAATAAATTTATGGGAAAATTCTACTCTCACCAGAAGACAGTTGAACTAAGATCAAAGATTGCAACCTTCGCACAGACGGAAGGAGAACCTTTTCATGAGGCATGGGAGAGGTTCAAGATGTTGCAAATCTAGTGCCCACATCATCATTATCCACTGCAGTTGCTCAACCAATTTTTCTATGATGAGCTTACCTTTCAAAGCCAAAGTGTAGTTGACAATACAGCTAAAAGGGCAATAGGAGAAGTAACTATTGAGGACACATATGACCTATTTGAAATTCTTGGTGCTAACTCTCAGCAGCAAAGTGTGAGAGAGAGAATAGTTAGAGTACAAGAAGGAGCTCCTGGGAAAGATGTGGCTATGCAAATAGCCGAACTCACAAGTCAAGTTAAGATCTTGATAATGAAAGGAAACACACCGATTCAAAACTAAGAGGTATGTGGTATTTGTGGTATTTATGGGCATGGTGCTAATCTTTGTCCTTTTAGATTTGATGCCTATACAGGAGAATCGAAGTAAGCATAAGCTTTGGATGGTTACCAACTTTGGTCAAGAAATGACCCCTTCTCTAACACTTACAACCAAGGTTGGAGAAACCATCCAAATTTTTCTTGGAGGAATAACAATCAGCATTAGCAATAGCCTCAAGTTTAAATGATGCAAAGAGGACACTAGTTTCAAGGAGAAGCATTAAATCAAAATCAGCAAAAAAAGCCATCCATAGAAGATAGCTTGAATGCTTTCATTCAGGCTAGCAATCAAATTCAGGAGGCTAATGACCAAAGATTTGACTCTTTGTAAGCAACAGTGAGAAATGTGGAGACTCAAGTTGGTCAGATTGTAAATCAAGTGCAATCAAATCAAAAAGGGAAACTTCCTAGCCAACTGGAGCAAGCTAAGTCCATCTCAGTTCTTTAGAGTGGTAAGCAAATAAATGATAATATTGGTGAACTTTCTAACTATGCAATGGAGGAAGAGAAAGAGATGGAGACACCCTCTCCATTTATGTTACGTAGAGCGGATGATCCTTATCGACCTCCTATTCCATTTCCAAGCTGTTTAAAAAATGGTAAGCAAGACAAGCAATTTGATGAGCTTTTCACAATGCTATCCAAGGTAAGTATCAATTTGCCCATGCTTGATGTGATTAAGAATATGCCTACATATGGAAATTTTTTAAGGAACTGAATTCTAAGAAAATAAGGCTAAAGATGGAGGAGAAAGTAGTAGTGTCTAAGGCGATTAATGCTGTACTGCAATAAAAATTACCTCCAAAAGCTAAGGATCTTGGTAGTTTTATTGACTTTAGTAGAGGCAATGGTGAAAAGGTTAAAGGTATGTTAGATTTAGGTGCTAGTATTAATTTGATGCCATATGCCTTATTTAAGCAGTTGAATTTAAGAGTGCTGAAACCCACCAAAATGAGCTTGCAATTAGCTGGTAAGTCATTAAGATTTCCTAGGGGAATTATAGAAGATGTGCCAGTGCAAGCAAGAGGGTTGATAGTGCCTATTGATTTTATGGTGTTGGATATGGGAGATGAGTTGTCTAATAGGCCAAAATTGCATATCTTATTGGGTAGACCATTTATGGCAACTACTAATACTTTGATGATGTTAAATATGGGAAATTGACTATGACTGTTTTGGGCCAAACTATTGAATTTTCTATTTTTAATAGATTATCTATTCCTACCACATCACTTATTGAGGAATGCTCTTCCATTGAATCCTTTAATACTACTGTCAAAGATGTTTTCTTGCAGGGATCCTATGATACAAAAATGCTACAAGTGTCTAAGTTGGTTGAGCCCTAGAAAGAAGTGTATGGGAGCTCTCAAATGCTCAAGGAGTTGGACTAAAGCTCTTTGTGATAAAAGCCATGTTTGAAAGTCCCTTAAACTAGGTATGAAAGTACTACTCTATAACTCATGATGGCATCACGATCCATGTAAATCTAAACCTCACTAGAGCGATCCTTTTATTATGAATATGGTACATCCCTTTAAAGCACTAAATTTGCTTAACTTTCATATAGATAAAATTTTTAGAGTCAATGGTCAAATAGTTAAACCACATTTTGAGGGAGTGGGAAAATTTAAGGAATTTAAGGTTCCTTAATGTCTTCCAAAATGTCCAGCTAAGATGACATTAAAGAAGCACTTGATGGGAGGTAGCCCATCATTATCTTTCAAATTTTATTTTCAAAATCTATTTTGTTTTTAATAAAGTCCTATCTTGGAAATTGTTTGCATCGAGTCATTTTTATGGCATAATTGTTAGAATAATTTATTTGTTTTGTGCTTTAAGGAAAATTTTTTAAGTAATCTCAAGTACTAATGTTTCAAATGTTTTGCACTTGTCATGATCTTAAATGTTTTTATTTACCTCTAATTCATTGTGAAGCATGCCAGACTCTACCGTACCTTGCTCAGCTTTTGAGCCTAAACACTATTTTTCTTTATTGTAATTAAGTGTCCCATTTTGATTGAGCATCTCTAGAGCTTGCCTAGGCATACTTATTGAGAACACATTATAATTTCAATTCAGGCATTACGATTTACCCTTTTAGCTTAAATGGCCAACCTTGAATGTTACTTCCATTAGCAAGCCACTTCAAGCTTTGACCTTTTCTTTGGAAACACATAGTTTTAGCCTTACCTTTCACTTTAATTTTCATATATTTGTCCCTCCTTAAGGATTTGAGCATTTGGAGATCATTTCATTAAAGTTGAATGTGTTGACATTGCTTGAGGACAAGCAAAGATTTTAAGTGTGGGGTAAGGGAATTTATATTGCCTTGGGGGCATGTTTTTGAGTAAACTCTGATGTAATAGAATTCATTTTTTCTTAAAAGAAATTGAAAAAAATAATAAAAAATGAATGAATGATGAAGTCCAACATGAATTTGAACATATTGTTACATTGTAATTGTTAATTTAAAGAATATGGTAAGATGTTGCAATAAAGGTTTAGGTAGAATTCGGGGAAGTATTTTGTCTTTGAGCTTATTATTTGAACTTGAATGCTCTTATGCTCAATGGTTAAACTTGTTCTTCCCTTTTCCTACCTTTACCTTAGTCCCATTACAACCAAATGAAAGACGTTTTAGTTGATGCCATGAATAAAATTAGTGATGGAGATTGGATCAATATGCAAGTTTATGGTAGTTTGCCTTTAAGTATGGTTTAAGTGATTTTCTATATAAATTAAGGGAAACACTTAGTGACCGAGTAGTCTATCTTGTTAGTCATGTTCGAAGGTAACTAATTTCTGAAGAGAGAGACATGTGCAAACTTTTGAATTGTTTTGCTGAGGCTACTGTTATATGAGGACTGGGATTGCTAGATGATTAATGAATTCCTATTCTATGCCTTGATTATTGCTTGAGGACAAGCAAATTTCTAAGTGTGGGGTAGTTGTTTTTTCATAAGTTTTATCTTATTTTTGGTTCCTTTAATTGTTAATTTATAGTTTATTTTTATGATTTTATGATGCTTTTAATGTGTTTATCAAGTTGTTTTCAGTTGCATTAATAATTGAAGAAATGGAAGTTTGGAGCTAAATTGGAAAATTTAGCTGAACGTTGCCCACTAAACAGCTTGTCATAGCACAGCAGGGAGCTGCAGCACCACACAGCAGATTCTCAGTGCACGTAGTAGAGTGATGTTTGTAGCCTACATAGCCCCAGCGCCATGCAGCAGATCCCCAGTGGACATAGTAAAGTGATGCCTATAGCCTATGTAGTCCTAGCACCCAGCTATATGATTTTTGTGCTGTAACTCATTTTTAATTTGAATTTTTAAGGGATTGTTAACCCTAGTTTATTTTGGAAAGTATAAATAGAAGGAGAAACATTTATTTTGGGGGAGCCATCTTGAGAAAGAGGCAGACGACATTCATTGGAATTTTTCCAATTTTCCATCATGTGTTCTTTTATTTTCTCATCTAGTTTTCAGATTTCATACGTAGATTAGATTGTCTTTTATTATTTTAGGAATTCTTTGTGCAGATGCTAAGAGATTGTGTTAGAACATTGAATTGGTTTGTAAGCTTAATTTCCTTATTATTTTCATCTTTTGATTATTGAATTAGAAGTTTTAATTCAATGGATTCTGTTGATTTTAATAATTTGGAGATTTTGTTATTATGTTTCCCATGAACTAATTTCAGTCTTGTCTAGGTTTTATATGAAGTGTTCATGATATCCTATTGAAGTAAATCCCTTTTGATTAAGCTTTATTTTCTTAATTGAATTGATTTATTATTATGAACAGTTGCTTAGCTACCAATTGTTTGACCTACGTTTTCAATGAAGGAGTGAGTGTCGAAGGTCAATTCCAGATTTGATTCTTTTAGGATCTTAAAACAAATTAGAAATATAAGTTTTAAGATTAGGTTTTAGTTTTTGATATATGATTTGATAGAATGATTTCTATGAATGCGATTGCTAATGGATTGATTTTTATTCTCTAAATTATTAGAAACTAAGGCTTTAGCATAATCAATTAGGTATATTCATAAACACATAGGATTGATAAACTGAATATAAACCCTAAGCATCCTTTATCCTTTGCTTTTAAAACTATAGCATTTTAATCAACATTTTCTTTTAATTTCCTATTTTGCAATTATTTATTTCTTGTCAACTTCAAATCAAACAAACCCTTTTACATTTAATTAACTTTAAAAAGGAACAAGTGATTTCCGCTTGCAATTCCTTGAGAGATATAACCTTGGGTGCTTCTGATATACTACAGTTGCCCTGTATACTCGTGGGTCGCTTTTGGACAATATATTTTGAGGCGAACAAGTTTTTGGCATCGTTGCTGGGGAATTGCAAAGTGAATTTGTTTGTTTCATTGTAATTATTTTTCTTTCTAGTTTTGATTTACATTTGTTTTTTGAGATTTTATGCAAGGGAGAAGATATCTGGAAGAAGAGATTGTCCCTTTTGTTGATAACCTTCACAGGGTAGCTGGAAGGAGATTTGAGTTTATTGAAGAAGAAATAGGTCAAGAAGAATAAGAAGAAATGGTAGAGGAATGCTGACCTAGGAAGGAGTATGCTTGGCCAATCATAGGCATCGCAACATCATGCATTAGACTTGATGCGGCTACTCGGAATTATCAGCTGAAGAACATACATTATAGCATGCTCCCATCATTCTATAGAGTGTCGAATGAAGACCCACTAAACTTCATTTGGGACTTCTATACTACCATCCAGACCTTTCCTCTACAAGGTCTGATAAAAGATCAGCTGTGGATGAGATGTTTATCGCCAACCTCCATCCAACAAATCGGAGGTTGACACTTCCTGCCATACAATGCTTTGTAAGGCACCATTCCTAAAGAAGAATGGTAGTTATTGTTGTATGCAAATTCAATAAGTGGAAAGTGCTTATTCAACCACCTCTAAAGTCCAAAACACACATACGGAGCACATCCTCTAGTGTCTGAATTATTCTTTTAGACTGTCCATTTGTCTATAGATGAAAAGCAGTGCTAAAGTTGAGTTGTGTTTTCAATTCCTCTTGCAACCTTTGCCAAAATCTCAAAGTAAATTAGGTACCTCGATCTCTCATGATGTCATCAACATAAATACGAGCATAATCAACTATTGTATACCTGGTCTTCACTTCAATGAAGTGTGCAAATTTTGTCAATTAATCCACTATGACCTGGATAGAGTCATAACCTTTCACCATCTTGGGCAATCCCACTATAAAATCTATAGTAACATGTTCCCACTTCCACTCTGGCAATTTTATCTCTTGAAGTAATCTAGAAGGTCATTGATGCTCAAATTTCACCTGTTCGCAGGTGAGACAAGAAGCAACAAAATTCATCACGTTCTTCTTTAATCGCAGTCACTAATACAAACCTTTTACATTATGGTACATCTTGGTGGCACCTGGATGTACACTATAAAGGGTCTAGTGTGCTTCCTTCAGAATCCTCTCTCTTAGCCCTTCTACATTCGGCACACAAAGCCAATCACCACACTTTAGGATGTCTTCCTCCACCCTAAATTTTGGAGCTTGTTCCTTTTCTACATTTTCCTTAAGCTTTACCAAATGAAGATCTCGACTTTTAAAAGTCTTGATTTCATCAATAAACTTCAGCTTTACCTAGAATTAAGCTAACAATACTTGTGAATCACTTACCCCTAATCGCAAGCCTACATTGAACATCTGCTTTAATTCCTTCACCACGAGTCTCCTTCATCCTGCTATGTGAGAAAGACTACCCATCAATTTTTTGCTAAGAGCATCTGTAACAATGTTAGCTTTGCCAGGATAATAAAAGATCTGATAATCATAGTCCTTAAGTAACTCTACTCATCACCGCTGTCTCAAATTTAAATCCCTTTGCTTTAAAATATACTGAAGACTCTTATGATCAATATAGATCTCACATTTCTCCTGGTATAAATAATGTCTCCATATCTTTAAAGCAAAGACAACTGCTGCCATTTCTAGATCGTGAGTAGGATAATTTGCTTCATGTCTCTTCAATTGCCTAGATGCATAAGCAATAACCTTCCCATTATGCATTAGTACACACCCTAAACCAACTCTTGAGGCATCATAATATATAGCAAAACCTTCATTTTCGTCAAGTAATGCTAATACTGGAGCTGAAATCAAGAAATCTTTATGCTTTTGGAAACTCTTCTCACAAGCTTCATCCCACTTATATCTAACTTACTTCCTAGTAAGCTTTGTTAATGGTGCAACTATCTTTGAAAAGTATTTTATAAATTGGAAATAGTAACCTACCATCCTTAAGAAACTCCTCACCTCTATAACCGTCGTGGGTTGAGGCTAATTCGCTACCACTTCTACTTTCTTGGGATTTACTTTAATTCCTTCCTTACTCACCATATGTCCAAGGAAACATACTTGCTCCAACCAAAAGTCACATTTTGACAACTTAGTATAAAGCTTATGTTCCCTCAAAGTCTATAACACATTGTCAAATGCTATTTGTGTTCCTCCTTATTCTTCGAGTAAATTAAGATATCATTAATAAACACGATCACAAATCTATCTAAGAAAGGTTTGAATACTCGATTCATTGTTTCCATAAAAGCTACTAGTGCATTGGTCAGCCCAAATGGCAATACAATAAACTCATAATGACCATATCTTGTTTTGAATGCACTTTTATGAATGTCCTCACCTCGAATCTTTAGCTGATAATATCCCGATCATAAATCAATTTTTAAGAAGTAACTAGCTCCTTGTAGTTGGTCGAATAAATCATCTATCCTTGGCAGAGGATATCTATTCTTCATAGTATCCTTGTTCAATTGTCTATAGTTAATACACAATTTAAGGGATTCATCTTTCTTTTTGACAAACATAATCAGAGCGCCCCGTGGAGAACTACTCGGTCTAATTAAACCCTTATCAAGTAAATCTTGCAGTTGGACCTTTAACTCCTTTAACTTTGAAGGTGCCATTCGGTAAGGTGGTATCGATATCGGTTGAGATCCAGGTAGAAGCTCAATTTCCCTATCCGGTGGCATTCCCAATAAATCACTAGGAAAGACAACACGAAAATCCTCTATGACAGGCATCTTCTTAAGATCACTACCCTCCTTATTAACATCTACTACCTGTGCCAAAAATGCTTGGCATCCCTTCCTTAGCATTCTTTTTGCTCCTACGGCCGAAATAAGATTCATAGGAAAAATACTTTAATTCCCCTAAAATCTAAACTCCTGCCCATATTCTCCTTTAAAATCAATTCTTTTTCCCCGATAGTCTATACTGGCATTATGCTTGGATAACCAATCCATACCCAGTATAACATCAAATCCTAATATTTCTAGTTCAATCAAATCCACATGAAATTTTCTACCCTCAATTTCAATAATATAATCTATGTACATTTGGTCTACTATCACATCATTTCCTTGTGGTGTGCTTATAATCAAAGGTTCATGCATAACTTCCTTATCCTTTCATAACTTTCTAGCAAAGTAAGGTGAAACAAAAGAGTATATCGCTCCTAAATCAAACAAGCAACTAGCACATATAGACTAAATAGAAATAGTACCTATAACAACATTATTTGAAGCTTCTACTTCTTATTGATTAAGAGCATACACTCTCCCTTGATTCCTACTCTCTATGGCTTGGACATTATTCGAAGAATTCCCTGATCCTCTTCCTTGCCCTCTTTGGCCATAGTTTTCAGGTCGATACATCTACATGGTAAGCTGTGACACTATTATTATTGCCCTTTGATTGATCGTCTATGGACAATCTTTAATGAAATGCCCCATCTAACTGCATTTCAAACATGCTCCTGAGGCTCTCCTACATTCTCCTTTATGTGGCCTTCCATATAAAACACATATGGTGATAGCTTGGTTCTGTTGTCTAGACCAAAAATTTCCCACATTACCCAATATAGATGCCACCGAACCACTACCAGCCTAGAATTGATTCTATCCACTTCCTTACTGTTGATAGGGGATGGAAATAACGAAAGTCTACTCTGGACCCCTATTCTGACCAAAGCTGCCTCGCTACTAATTACGTGGTCCCTATTCTTAGTCTTTTATTTTTGATCCCTTTCCATTCATTCTGCTTTTTCTGCCTTGTGCCTCGCCTCCATTAGCTTAGCCTTATCAATCAATTTGGCCATAGTGGAAAACTCAGTGACCACTAGGACATGATATAACGAAGCTACCAATCCTCGATGGAATTAGTTAACTTTACTTGTTTCTGTTGGCACGATATGTGTGGCATATTTACTCAACCTTTTGAACTCTTAGGCATACTCTAAAACTAATATCCTAGGCCTCTGCTTCAATTGTTCAAACTAAAGTGCACTATTCTGTCTTTCCCCTTTAGACAAAAATTCATTCGTCAATTCCTGTTTGAACTCTTCCCAATCACTCTTCAATATTCCTTCGAAACCAACCCCATGCATCACTTTGAAGTTGAACTCCTATCAACTCGATCAATTTCTCATCAGAGCATGTCATCCTCTAAACTATCTTATCCATTTCCTCTAAAAACTTCTGGCGATCCTTCCCTTCTTCCCTTAAAAATTCTAGCGATTTGAATTTATTTAAATCATGCACCGTAACTCCTTCTCCCGGTAACATCCATCTCCTCACCCTACGTAGTGCTCTTGGTAAGATGGGAGGTACATTATCCATTTATGGTGCAGGTGGCATCATGGGTGGTGGTGGAACTTCTTGATTCTAACGTCTTAATACCAAAAGTTCCTGCTTCATTGCTTCATATTCTTGTCATAATGCTTCCATATCCCCTGGTGGTCCTTGTTCTCCACCACTTACAGTATGCTGCCTTGATCGGGAAGATTCTTGATTGGTATTTTGAACAAACGCAGCATTAGATGCTACATCTGGGATAATGCTATCAGCTTCTTAGGACCCCTGTCCCTTTAGTTGAACAATCCCATGGGGCAACATCTATGCCAAAAACAACATACATAGTGTCATTCACACATCACAATTTTCATATTCAACATATGCAATTTTTCATATATACATAAATCATTAATTTACCTTACTCATATCATCTCATTAATCGTACCTATACCATTTAGCCATTGCATGTAATCCATAAAGCAAAATCATTATCACACATAACCATTTCCATATAAACATTATAATGTACTCATCGTTGTTCCTTTATTTTGTAAACTTACACACCTATGTACAAGTACTACATAACTATAGCATTCTTTTAGTCACCCTCTTTTTAGATCATCCATATTGTTTTTGTATATATAAACCATACTATTCACAAAATGTGATCATGGTCTACTCATCCATGATCTATCCCACTAATTCTCAGAGTCCCTCTCATCATTGGAGCCCTCTCTCTCTCCCGGCCCCACCTGCCTACGACATATAGACATTATAGATGAGGATAATAAACATCTCCTTATAGGACACCTCTCCTCAGAATGGTCAAATCTCCCACATGCAGCACACAGATGCTCAAGAAATCCCAGCATCAAATCTTTAAGAGGTGGAATTGGGTCTACCTCTAGATTCCTATTCATATTACTAGCCCTTGCCAGTTCCCACTTCAAATCCCTCACTATCTTCTTCAGATTAAGTACCTCATTTCGTAACATGTGCAACTCTCCCATAATCTCTTCATTCTTAGCCTTCATCCTAACTACCCAAATAGGATCAGGATCCTCCTTTGGATCAGTCTCCTCTGAGTCAGGATAAGCAACCAAGGCTACGTCAAATACATCCCTCTCCTCATCAAGATTATGAATCCTCGACATCTACACATTACCAGTCACAAACAACATTTCACAACTCAGTAATATTATATAATAACAACATGTAAAATCCCATAAATATCATAAAAGGATGATAACTTAATGTATAATGTTAATGCATATCTGACTTAACAAGATACTTTATTGACAACAATGAATCTTATGCTCCATGATTTAACTTATGACTTAAAATAGGTATAAAGACCTAAATCTTTGCTTTGAATCCTACCCATCTTTGAGCCATGATTGTCCTAGGGCATAGGGAGACATAAGGTCACTTAAACTCGTAGAATCCTCTTATAAGTTATTAACTACTAATGAAAACCATGTTACCCTTATCCCAAGATTGAAACCAAAATAACCATTCCTTATCATCGATTACTATATTAATTATCTATATGATAAACATTTACCATTTTAAATCCATTTTCATGCTTATCACTTTTGAACTCCATTTTCCAGTATTTTAGTTACAACTCGTTCATATATTACTTAAGTGCTTAGACTAAAATAAAATAGTACTAAACCACACACATATTGATAATATTCCAAATTATATCATTATTACAAACCTTAACAATCCATAGAGCTCTAGAGTGACACTTCCAAAATACAACATAGTATACACATCATAATACCAAAAGTACCAATGCAATTTCCAAGCGAAGATGCAGATTTACCTTGCTAATCTATCAGCTAGTCTTGAAAATAAACAACAACTATAGGATGAGACAAAGCTCAGTGAGTACAGAATAATATTATAAAGGTTAAATAATGATATATATCAATTGATGGTTCCTTTTAACAATAAGTAAAATGGGTCAAAAATTCTTTTTATGGAACAATTTTCCCACATATATATGTATAATAGGTATTTTATCTTTAACAAAAAATTTCCTTTCATGGAAACGGTATGTTTCCCCTTATAATCAATCGAGTGGTGGCAAATTCTTTGCTCACTCCCAAATACCTAGTCACATGTACAACTGATCAGGTCATATGTACTGGGGACCTTAAACCCTTCCCAGCTAAGGTTTAGATAATCTTTACCCTATCCGCGGGTCCATTACCAATGTGCACAAGGTCTAATCTATTACTCCACATCAAAGGGGGTTTTTGCTTATCATGGTATTATTATAACATTTTACCTTTCTATCCATGAAATGATTCAATGGATATTACATCAATAAACAATTAGATTTTCATCATTGATCATATTATAAGATCAAAGCAATATAGGCTCATTTGGCTAAGTGCCATAAATGAATATTTTATTCACTTTGGCTCAATAATCAGTAAAGTAGATAATGCATGCCAAAGAATTGCAATGCATTTCAATTTGGAAGTGGTTTAACATTTATGCTTATATTTAAAGCATAAGTTGCAAAATCTTATTAAGTACTCACCTCTTTCTCCTTAGCTCCTATACCGATAAACTCAGTGTAACTAATAGTGAGGCTCCTCGATATCCTAAGAAATGTTCTTGCCTTTTAATTCTACAAATACACCCAAACAAGTGTATATCAAACTCTATTCATTTACCTTTCTAACTAAACTCTCACTATTTCATATAAACATATCATTTATCAATGCCACATATTATTTGCCCATTGCTTACACATGTCATGAACTAATTCAATATCTTTTAAATAACCCCCATAACACAGTTAAGGAAATATATGTAATACTAACATCTAATTACATTTTCAATGATCTTATTATAAGATCACGAATGAGGAAATTCATAAAAATGTTAAATAAAATAATCTAGCAATAAGTCACAAACACTAGGATAAACTATTCCAATATGGTTAGGAACATAACTGCCCATAGGTGAAATCCCAGCTGTGCCTCGACCCATGGGAGGCTACTAGATGAATTTCTAAATTTTCCTTATCACACGGCTGGAATCCTAGCTGTGTGGTCATCCATGGCTGTCCAACTTCTATTGATTTTCTCATGCTTCCTTTGTTGTTTCTCACTTATTGAACCCCAATTTCTTAACTCCCGTACTCAAATTCCAACAATCAACATGCAAAACTAATCCTTCCTTAAATCCCTCCACCAAAATCAAACCATATAAATCAAAAGAAAGGCATATAATTATTAGCAATCTATCACTTTTAAGCTAGAAACAAAGAAAGAATCACTTAAATACAAAACCTTACCCTGAAATGCTTGAAATTTGGTTATAGGTTGAAGAACAAGTTGAGAGGTTTTATTCTTTAGTGAGAATGTTATTTTGATGCTAGGTTACAAATGAAAAGAATTTACACATTTTCACTTTATATGTAAATAGAATCAATGGTGGTGATTTAATCTCACAAGATCAATGGTCATATTTTTGCCTAAGATGGATGGCTAAGATTGATTATGATGGATGGTTAAGATTGCCTTAAGGTGTATGGTGACTTGGCACCAAAATGATGAGTTCAATAATCACCAAAATGCATATGGACATGGTAATGGGAAAGTGAATTAGCTTAGGTGTTAAAGTTGACAAAAGTCAACAAATGTGGCTATCACCCAAAATGGTGACTAACCTAACTTACCCTCACCCTAACCCTTAGTTAACTTATTCTAACCTTAGTTTAGTTAAGTCCCACCAAATTTTGAACCTTAGTGGGCCGGCCATTCCATGGGCTTGGGCCTTGAGTCTAAAGCCCATTATCAAGCCCACTCGAGCATGTTTTCTAAACTTAAAAATTTTCCATGATTTTTTCCCTTTCACTTAATCCTAGGATTAGAATTGTACTAGGATTAGAATTCCTAGCACCTTAATCCTACTAGGTTTAGGATTCCTATTTTATTTCAATTTCTTGTTTTGTACTTAAGTCATTCTAAGTTTCTTATTCCCAATCCAACTAGGATTATGGTTCCTAAAAATTTTCATTTCTTGTTTTCTTTGTTTGTATCTTTAATTTGTTTTAATTATCAATTATTTTTCTTTTCTATTCTTTTTCAAGTTTGTGTCAAATTCTTCCTTACTCTTGGTTATTATGAACCATTCAAGTATTAGTTTTTGTTTGGGTTGGAATTGAGAATTGAGTGGTAAAAGCAAGAGTGATTAAACACCAGTGAACTTGAGTTTTTTGCAATTACTTTAGTGAAACACATGAGGAAGTGAAGTGAGGAGTTATTTCTTTTCTTTACTAACCTTGCTTTTAGGTTCCAAAAATGAGTGGTCAAGAGGGAAATTAAGTTCTTACTTTGCAAGCCATACAACAAACTTTGCAAACCATGAATATGAGATATGGAGACATGATGGATAGGTTGGAGAGGCTTGAAGTTTTGATTACTAGAGATCAAGCTACCAATGCTACTAACTGTAACAACCCACACTCACTCTAGGAGTTTCATAACAATTTACTTGAATTTAGAACTATTATGATAAAGTGTGTGCTTTTATGAAAATTCATGTGCTATGAGATTGATGAGTATGTGGCATGTTAAATTAGTTCTAATATGCATAATATGAATTTTGATGTGAAATAAGTGATTTATGTGAAGTACATATGCATAAATTAATTTATTGCATATAAAGTGAATTTTTCATGTACAAAGTGATTTTTAAGCATAAAAAAAATTTTAAAAGTATTTTTATTTAAATATTTTGGAGATTTTAATGAAAATAAGAAGAAAAATATTTTATTTTTAATTATTTATAAATAGCCCATAAATTATATTAAAAGCCCAACTCACGAAAAGCCCACTATACCAAAACACTCCTAACCTAGCTCATTAATGACAAACTTGTAATTTTTGCACCATAACCCTAATTTTAACCTAAATTTTGGCCCCATGAGTTTAGGCAGCCTCCATTCTATTTTTCCATCAGATTTTAATAGAAAATTCTCTCAAAAATTCCCTCTCAACTGAAATTCACAAGGAGTCTTTGAATCTTGCAATTTTGTGATCATTTTCGTAAGTTTTTTTTTTCTTTCAAGCTACTATTTGATTTTTATAAAACTAACCATAAGAAATCCATATGTGGCTATATATTTATTATTTTTCTTGATGTTTAATTCAACCTAGGTGTTTTATTTGAAGGAGAAACCAATTTTCAATCATAAACACAACTCTTTCTTCGCAAATCCACTAAAGGTGAAGCCTAAAACCTAAAAGTTGAAATTTTCATACATTTGCATAAAGGGAGGATGCCAATTTGTATGTTTATGAATTCTAAATTGATTTTTGTTATGTTTAGATGAAAAATATTATTTTAAATCATGTGTTTTCATATTATTGTAATGATCAGAAAGTACAAAAAGAAAGAAAATCCATGTTTTTCCATGGTAGTGTGCATTCGGCCTACCTTGGGATTTTGATTTCAAGGCCTATAATTTTTGTATGAGATATTTTAATGATTGTTGACATGTGTATATGGATGATACATGGTTTAATTGCATGATGGTTGAACGAGTAACTCTAGGCAAAGCTTAGAGAGGTTCAGCCTACATTAAGGTTTCCAAACCCTAACTACCATGTTTAATTAATATGTGTACATGATTAAGTGACATGTAAATTAGGCTTCATGATGTGTTAATTGTGAATTAATGATCTTAAATTGACTATGAAAATGATTGTATGAATCGATCAAAGGAGATAAGTATGACTCTTTCATATGAATCTTTCATGGTACTTGTTAGGTTGATATATATGGAAAGTATTAAGTGTATCAAGTTGAAAGTTGAATTGAATTGATATTAAGATTATAATTTATTATGTTTGGCTTTAGAAAAGTCTTGATATGAACTATTAGGTGATTTGATGTGAGCCTAAGAAGGCAAAGTGTGCAAGACTTAAAAGTCAACATGTTATGTGCAAATGATGAGTGCACTTCTAAGTGCAACTCCAAGTATATGTGAATGTTATATGTGCAAGGGGTAGTTATGGGATGGGATAGCATGATGTTAAGCAAGTTTTAAGTATTGGATTATGATGTTATGTTAGAAATTGAGGATTGTTAGAACTACAAGGGCTACAACAATTAGGAGCTAAGGAACTACAATGTGAGTAAACATTATGTTCATGTTACAAGTACAAGTTGTCATGCTATGTGAACCTTTGAGATTCTTGAAACCCAAGTTCCTTTCTATTTTCAATTATAACTATATGATTTCTTTGTTAAGCTTGGGTTGCCAAAGGACAATTAGTCCAGAACATTATTGTTTATTTAATGATAAGAAAGAACGTTTGTGATTGTTGCCTTACCTTACATTCTTTCTGGAACCACACTGCTATTTATCTTTTATTCAATAAGCTAAACTTCTATTGTTATTATGTTATATGTGATTGCATTCTTCAATGTTATTGTTATAAGTGATTGCCATTAGCTCTAGCTATGATACCAATGAACCCTTTTATGTAGAAATATTCGTGTCGATGCGGGAAATCATCATAACCTGTGCACATGGTCTTAACCTGATGGATAGGGGCTTAGTATCTACCTCAACTAGAAGGGGTGATTCTAACCATGGGCTTGATCAGTTTCATGCTTCTTTAGTGATAGGAGTTGGAATTTGGCTTGAGGCCTCCTTTCCTCAGTGTATTTGAGTGAATATGGCAACATCCTTCACTTACTAATGCTAAGTGTGATTTCTCCAAACCTTGCTAAATGGTAAACAACAAACCATGAACTATGAATCATGGTCTATAAGTTATGAGCTCTTCCTAAGGAATATGTATTATTGTATAAGCTATATTGTTTACTCATTACGATCATCTATCTCACCTTTTTTCTTGTGTGGTTTGTAGGTGAGCATTATGAGGAGGTAAGGTGATAGCTCAAGCTATCTACTATGCTTAGGGGATTCCCTTGTCCAAGTTTATTATCATACTATGATATGACAAGTCTCATTTAGACGCTTTGGAAATTCTTGTTTGGGGGTTTTATTTTGAATTCATTATTCATTGATGAATTATTTGGAGTCTTAAATATTCTTTTCTTATGGATTGTATTTAAAGTATTTTTAAACTATTCTTCCACAAATTAAGGTTTTTTTTTATTAATGGTCAAATTAAGTTAATGTATGAGATTTTGGTACAACCTAGGCAATGTTTATATGTGCATGAGTGGGTTTTATAGGAGTAGGTGTCCTTATGTCTCCCCATGCTGTAAGATCATCATATCTCCAAAATTAGGATGTGACACTAACTTTAGAAGTGCTAGACGATTGCTAAGAAAAGTTGATAATGGTGAGGAGTCTCAAAATGAGAATAATGATGAAGTGGTAGATCAATGGCAAAGAGGAAGAAGACAAGAAGGGAACGGGGGTGTCAAATTGAAGATTCATACTTTTAAAGGCAAGAATGATCCTGAGGCATATCTTGATTGGGAAAAGAAAATAGAGCTAGTGTTTGATTGTCATAACTACTCTGAAACCACGAAGTTGAAACTTATTGTAGCTGAGTTTGATGACTATGCTATCACTTGGTGGGATGATACCAAAAAAAGGAGAAAAAGGAATGGTAAGAGACCAATTGAAGTGTGGGAAAACCTTAAGGCTATGATGAGGAGGCATTTTGTCCTTACCCATTTTTATAGGGATTTGCATAATAGATTACAGAGCCTTATAGGGATTTGCATAATAGATTACAAAGAGACAGAAGTTGCTATGATTCAAGCTAACATTGATGAAGATAGAGAGGCCACCATGGCTAAATTTCTACATAGGCTGAATCATGATATTGCCAATGTTGTAGAATTGCAACATTATATAGAGCTTGAAGATACGTTACATATGGCAATCAAGGTTGAGAGGCAACTTAGGTACAAAGGCAACAATTGAAGTTCATCTTCTTCAAATTCATCCAAGATATGGAAATCAAGTTGGAAGGAAAATGAGGGGACAAATTCCAAGTCCAAATTCAATTCAAGAAAAGGACAAGTTGCACCAATGTTAAATGAGATGGAGAAAGGTAAATTTGAAACTCAAAGCCATTCTTGTGATATTAAATGCTTTAAGTGTTTAGGTTCAGGTCATATAGCTTTGCAATGCTTTAATACGAGGGTGATGATTACATCCCATGGAGAGCTCTTTTTTTAAAGTGACAAAGATAATGATAATGAAAGCATGCCCTCTTTGAAAGATGTAAGTGATTAAGAAAATAGTGGAGATAAGATCATAGTAAGGCCAGAATGAGGAGAGTCCTTAATCATAAGGAGGGTGTTAAGCTCACAAGTTTGAGTAAAACATAACTAGCAAAGGGAAAACTTATTCTACACTAGGTGCCTTATTCAAGACAAAGTTTGTAATTTAATCATTGATGGTGATAGCTATATTAATGTGGCTAGTTATAATCTCGTCAAGAAACTTAAATTACCAACTTTGAAACATCCTAACCCTTATCATTTGAAATGGTTTAATGAGAGTGCTAGTCTTAAGGTTACTAAATAAGTCTTAGTTACCTTTTTAATAGATAGATACAAAGATGAAGTCCTTTGTGATATTGTACCTATGCAAGCTAGTCACATTCTTTTAGGGAGGCCTTGGCAATTTAATAAAAGGACCACATATGATGGTTTCACAAATTGATACACTTTTGACAAGGATGGCAAACATGTCACGATCCACTTATTAAGCCGTGATGATCCTAGGGTATAGGGAGACATAAAGTCACCTAAACCTACAAAACCCCCTTTAACTAATAATCTTTTACTAATTCATCATATAGGATCTTGTCCCAAGATCAGAACCCAATTATATAATTACCAACTTTTATTTTATCATTTATATATAGCCAAATATTCATTATATCATTGTGACATTCATCTCATTTACATATGATCATTACTAATTACACTGACATAAATATAATTACATTATGGTTCTTTAGTACATATCAATCTTATATCACAGTGCTAAACCTTTGACAACTATAGAGCTCTAAGATAATGGTCTTCATAGTCAAGAATCATAACTCTTAAATTTATCAAAACAACTTCCAAGCGGATGAGTATGGTTTGGAATTTACCTTGCTGACTCATCAACCTTTACCTAAAAATTTTAAACAACTAAAGAATGAGACCAAGCTCAGTGAGTACATAATAATACAATATATATGGTGAGTACAAGGATCAATTTTTGGAAGGCTCTTTATGATAATGGAATGATTTCGAACAATGTTATCATTATGGTTTAATTCCTCATTTGAGATGGAAATAAATTTTTAGCAGAAATAATATTCTCTTGGAAGTGGAATGCTTTCCACACATATAAATTCAAGAGTAGTAGCCTAAGCTTTGCTCACTCATACGCATCACATTATATAAGACTGATAAGGTCTTACGATCATGTGTTCCCCACTAACAGAGGTTGGGTACTCTCACCTTACCTACATGCATATACCAAGTGTACAAGGTCCGATGTGTTACCCAACATTAGAAGGGTATTTCTGCATATTATTAGGCATCAGTAGAATGTTTTGTATAAGGTTTGTAATAAGAATTTCAATGATCACATTATGAACTCAATGTGAAACGTTCACAATAGCCAAATTCCATCAAGGAGTATCATATCAAATAGCTCAATATTCAATAGGCAATTCATGCTCATTATGAAATTGGAATATTTCAATGATATTGGTTTGAACAATAAACGTTCAAAAGATATAGTACATGTCATATTATATTATTAGGTACTCACCTTGGACTCTTTTGCTCTTATTTACGATTAACTTTGATGTAAGTGGTGCTCCTTGCACCTTAGACAATATCCTTATCCCTGTCTTTAGATTCTACACATTTGCACTTCAATTACATATTAATTAGTAACTAATGATGTTACTAATTATACCTTGTACTTATTTTATTACTTCAACTCACAATGGAAATGTACTAATAGAGTCATATACATTTTTATATCTATTATTATTCCTAATCATTTTCGAGCTAGATTCCTCATTTAATTTCATGATTTCAAGTTTAAATTCTAAAATTCTTAATTTATTCCATAAACCCTAGAATTTGGGAAAAATTATCAATTTCCCGCTCAACCTTCAATTTAACCATAGATTCACTAAATTAACACCTAAGCAATCAATTCCCAACAATTATCTTGAGTCACTTCACTCTTATTCAAATAAATCTCAACTTGTCCCACTTAGGTCAAATTTAGGGAAACTTATGATCCCTCATCAAATCTTCAAATTAGTTGTAGAGATATGAAACTAACATACCATAAAACATATATGATTGCTCAATATCACAATATAATATTAAAACACTAAGTTCCTCTTTTTATCTATGTTTATGCCTCTAAGATTTTCAAGTTTTGAATAAAGTTCCCAAAATTCATTTTAATAGTTCTATATCATTTTTCTTCATCTAAGATAACTATAGATGTATCCATTTAGAATACTTCCTTGATCATTCACTATGATAGGCCGAATATGGTGTAGGAAGAATTTTATACAACTAAAATACTAAAATCAATCTTAGGACATAGAAAAGAGAACATGAATGTAATTTCTTACCTTGGTTAGCTTTGATTTGCTATAGCTTTTGTTGAAATTGGTGTAGAGAGAGATTCTTTATTTTGTGTGTGACTTTGGTGTAGGAATAGCCTAAATGTTATTTCTTAACATAATTTTGCTTATATATATATATTAAGTTGGATGGTGAGGATTTGATCAAGCTAAATTCAATGGTTAGGATTTAATCTCAATGAATGGCTAAGATTATGTCAAGTTGGATGGCTAGGATTCTCTCTACAATGGTGATGCTCATCATATGGTTTTAGAAATAGCAAAAATGAATGTAGACTAAGGTGTGGATGAAGGGAGAATTGAAGTTGGAAAAGGAATTTACTTAGTAAAAAATGGTGGCTAGCTTTTCCAACATCAAACTCAACCTTGGTTAACCATTCTTAACTCTTGTTAAAGCTTAGGTTTACCCATTTATGGGCTGGCTATTTAATGGGCTTGGGCTTTTGAGTCCAAAAAACCATTAATGAACCCTTATATACACGTTTCAAGCTCGGTACTTAATATATTTTCCATTTCCTTTCTTTCACTTTAATATACATATTTCCATCTTCCAATATCATTGCACACTCTGGACATTGCTAGATAAATCTTTTTCACTCCATAGTTCACATTTTCTAGCCTTTCATTAGCATTGTTCATGTATGTAAGTCATATAGACTCACTTGGTCAAACTAAGTTTGACTTTCATTATACCATTGTAACTTTGATTGAAATCAACTTTTCATGTCACTATTATCATCTCCTAATGATTTAAGAGATGTTAGTGCCCATTCACTAGCACTTTAGATTCACATTTCAAATAAATTATTAACATGGTCACATTAAGTCAAACTTGGTCTGACTTCTATTTTATCGTAAAAGTGCATATTAACATTGATTACCTTTATTATGCATTGTCACATTATTCATCAAATTCACTTCTTATGATGATCTTAAAGTTCGTGATGTATTAGGGAGGCCTTAAATGGCACGGTACATGAACATTATGGTGCCGCCATTGCTAACTCTAATAGGTTAGGGAAGCTTGGGTATTACAAAACACATTACTTTCGTACCTCTTTCTCTAATAGAAGTATTTGAAGATGAGTTGAAAAGAAAAGAGAGTGATGAGTTGAAACAAAAAAAAAATGAGTGTAAAGATTTAAAAAAAAGAAAGAGAGAAGAATTAAGTCAAGAAAAAGAAAAACATGTGTGTGTGATTGAAAAAGAAAAGAGGGTGTGATTCACTAACAAACTTCCTTTATCTTCCTTTAATTTTCCTGCTTTTATTTTTCAAGATTTCAAAGAAGGATTGTCATGGAGAAAACATGATGGTGATTCTACATTCAATATAATCCAAGTACCAAAGAAGGATGGAGAGAAGATTGGAATTATGATTGGAAAGATTTGCAATTATGTGCTACAAATTCCTATGTATAGACAAAGAGCTTTATGTTTTAGAGGAATAATCTACAAGCTGTAATTCCAAGATAGATGTTATGTTACTTCTATAGTTTTTATTTCAACTCCTTATCTCCTCAATAGAAGTGTAGATTCAAGGTTGAATCCTTTTGAGGATGGAGGGAATGATGGGAATCCAATAGCCTTGCAAAAAGTATACAAAGACATGCATAAAAAGGAATTCAAGAAACCCCTTCAAAGTGGTCCAACTATTATGAAATTACATAAGGGGGCTAGAGAAAGGGCAAGACTTGGAAATGCAAGTGTGAAACATGACCAAGTGAGGTAATTCCACAAAAAATGAAAACAAGGCTTATCTAGGTTGTAACAGATGATGGGCATCTCTCTTATCGCAGGCATAATAAGCATTATGGGCATGACGAAGCAGAGCGAGCTATAAAATAAGCTGGATTGACTATGCTTTATGTGTTTTGAATTTAATTATTTTTACTTTAGTTTTTGATGCTTTTAGGCCCCTATCAATATTATATAATCCTATATTCAATTAAATTAAGTTTGGAAATGTAACTAGTGAGTTTTGAGCCTATTTATGTTAAGTTTAAAGCCCAAAACAAGTTTAGATTTATTTCTTGCTTATAAATAAGCTTTCTTTCTTGTTTAGGAATCCTCAATATGAAGATTTCCTAGTCCTTAGCTGATTCTAACTTAAGGTTTATGTAATGCTATAAATACTTAGCTATTTTATCAATAAAAGGTTAAGTTAATTTTTCCACAAATTTAAACTTTAAGCTTATGAGAGTTTTCTCGAATCTGGTTCTAAGATTTAGAATTAACCCGAACTTTCAAAGCTTGTTCACAACATACCATGGTTCCTTTACATAGGTTCATCATTGAGTTAAGGTTTTTCCTTGCAAATTTGATTTGGCTTTCCAAGGGTGTCACTTCTAAGCGTAAAGTTATTGGGTCTCAAAGTAGGTCATTTGGGGTTTGTATCATAAGAGGCCATATCTAGTCCAGACTTTGAGAAATGGCTATAAGCCATGAGATCTGAAATGCAATCTATGTATGATAATCAAGCATAGACCTTGATTGACACATCTGAAGGTCTAATAACCATTGCATACAAATGAGTTTTCAAAAAGAAAATTAACATGGATGGCAACATGCATACCTTTAAAGCATGATTGTTTGCAAGAGGTTTCAAACAAACTCATGGTATAAACTATGATGAGACTTTTTCACCAGTTGCTATACTTAAATCCATTCAAATTCTTCTTGCCATGGCTGTGTACTATGATTATGAGATTTGGCAAATGGATGTCAAAATAGCATTCCTTAATGGAAACTTACTTGAGGATGTGTACATGACACAACTAGAGGGTTTTGTTAATCCTGAGAATTCTAAAAAGGCTTGCAAGCTTTAAAGATCCATTTATGGACTGAACCAAGCTTCTCATAGTTAGAATCTCCATTTTGATGAAGCAATCAAAGAGTTTGGTTTAATCAAAAGCAAAGATGATCCTTGTGTTTATAATAAGGTTAATAGGAGTGCAATAGTATTTCTAGTGCTATATATCGATGACATATTACTCATTGGAAATGATACCTCTACCCTACAAAATGTCAAAACTTGGTTAGGGAAGTGTTTCTCAATGAAAGACTTACACAAAGCTCCCTACATTAGGCATTAACATCTATAGGGATAGATCTAAAAAGCAAATAGGCTTAAGTCAAAGTACATATATAGATAGGGTAATGAACAGGATCAGTATGCAAGATTCCAAAAAGAAATTTTTGCCAATGTCTCATGGCATAAATCTTAAGCAATAATCAATGTCCAATGACATAAGATGAGTAGGATTGTATAAGTAAGATTCCATATGCCTCTACTATAAGATATATCATGTATGCAATGTTGTGTACTTGACCTAATGTCTCATGTGCCATAAGCATGACAAGCATATACCAATCAGATCTAGGTGAAAGTCATTAGATAGCTATAAAAAAATATCCTCAAATACTTAAGAAGGACTAAGGATGTATTATGACTGTGTGGAGGATAGGAAGATAAGCTAGTTATAAATGGTTACATAGATGCCAGCTTCTAATCTGATAAGGATGATTATTAATCACAATTAGGTTTTATGTTCTGTTTGAATAAAGGTGTAGTGAGTTGAAGAAGTTTAAAGTAAGCCGCCTTGGCTAATTTTGCTATAGAGGTTGAGTATATAGCTGCCTCAAAAGCAGCTAAGGAAGCTATTTAGATTAAGAAGTTCATTATTGGTATAAGAGTTGTGCCTAGTTATGAACCCTCAAATTTTACGCCCTCATCATCCAACAGTAGCTTTAGCACTTGCTGAATTTAACGCGTTATGCATAGCCATTACGATGGTCCCACTAATAGGTTAGCGGATGTGGCTGCCCCTAAAAGAAAATTTTTTAGCCTTCAATTACATTCTTATCAGACATTCAAATTTTCTAAACTCCATAACAACCAATCTCTAAAAAAAAGAAAAAAAAAAAGAGCCACATCAACTGCGCCAGTAGCGCCGCTGACTGTTTAGGTGATGCTGCCACCATCCTCGACAATGCGCTGCCTAGAACGGAGGTGGCACCACCCAGAATAATGGTGGCGCCACAGTGGCCTCCGGTGGTGCAAGCTCCACTGCCTGCCTACAGTATCTAAAATACCCCCTAATATGATTTTTCAGCTTTTTTTAGCTCTACCCTTTTGGTCTTTTCACTTTTCTACTTCCGAAACTACCCTCACAACTAGTGACTCCACTAGGGTCTAGTTGCCACCTTTTTTAAAAAAAAGGAAAATAAGAGGATTACTATTTGGTTAAGGAAAATTTTTTCAAAATAATCTCCATTTGGCTCATTAAGTGTAATTTGACTTTCATGCATCACTTTGCATAATAAAGTTTCCTTGCCTAACCTTAGCTTTAGGAAAACTTTTGCATGAGAAGTAGCATTGGCTTGACAACTCTCTTTGAGTATGTTGGGAGATAGTGAAAGCATTCCACCCCGCAATGAATCCCTGATCATTTTGGTGGTGTAACTAGCAATCAGTACTGTTGGACCCACGCAAGGCTCTTTGCCTCACATATGGTTAGGTATATCGATGTTCTAGTGGGACGGGGATCCTTATATCAAACCATCCTCCACCCTTGTGTATATAGTTGCCCTAGCCTTTGACCTTAGGTTCCATGTATTATAATAATTGATACTCTTGCATGTTCATGAAACCTTTTTTGGAAATGTATCACGTCATGATTATGCATACATAACATGGGAAACTCAACAAGGTAAACCCTCAAACACCTGAAAGACCCAAACCAGTGGTCCATTATCCCAAAACACCTCACACATTCACCTTGTCAACATGTAAACCCAGTGACCAACCATGTAGATGGAATCCTTTTCTCGACACACCTTCACATTCATGCCATTTTAAATTCTTTATTTTTACCCTTCTTTCTGTCTATTTTCTATTAAAGGTACCAATGGCCAATACCTTCAACTTTGATCAAGATGCCATGAGCGCTTTCTTCACTATCTTTCTTAAGAAATAAGAGGAAACTTCTCAAGTTGCACTCACCAATGCTCTTCAGACCCAAGTTGAAACTTTCAATAATGTTCTCAATGCCCAGTCTGCCACCTTTACTAATGCCCTCAACTCCCAGTGTCAGTCCATCATCAATGAGGTTAGGGAAATGACCAATGCCACTGTCACTCCCCCTCTTACTTGTGTTGAGCCTGCATCTGCCTAAGCCAGGACTAGCCATGCCTCTACTTTTACTCCTCCCATTATCAATCTAACCGATAAAAGGAAAGCACCTGAAACTCTAACCTCTCCTATCTTGGACTTAAACACAACCACTCCCTCTCCCACTATGAATCCTTTTCAAAGTGGAGATTTCTTTAGCTTTCCAAAAACTAAGAAATTGATGGAGAAAATTGAGACCATGGAGAGAACACTCAAAAACATCAAAAAGCACGAGGACATGATAGATGTTGACTCTTTAGCTCTTTTCCCAAATGCACAAGTTCCACCAAAATTTAAAATGCCGATCATAGACAAGTTTAATCACACCACATATCCCAATACTCATCTCAAGATGTATGTGGGTGCCATGAGACCTTTTAGTGTGGATGACGAGCTCATTGCTCAGTTATTCTAATAAACCTTGACCAGAGCTGCTATTAAATGGTTACTAGATGTCAACAAAAATCACAAGAAGACTTGGGATGACATATGTAATGCATTTGTCAAGCAATACCACTATAACATCGAGGTGGATGTCACCCGTTGACATTTGAAAACCACTAAACAAGGGCCAAGAGAATCCTTCATCGTGTTCCTTACAAGGTGGAGGACAAAAGTGACTCAAATGGTGAATCGTCCATCTGAAGTAGAGCAAATTGACATCATTGTCAAGAACCTCCTCCCCCAATATCAGGCTCATTTGCAAACATAGTATCTCCCTAACTTCAAAGCTCTCATTGCCATCACCACCAAAACCAAGGATTTGATTCAATCAGGATGAATCAAGGATGAATCCTCTAGCTATCACAAGAACACCACCAACACCACCTAAAGAGAGGGAGAGGTAAATGTTATGTCCTATCACCAGCTGATGAAGTTAGAAACAAGGAGGACTTTCTCTGAGTTGGGCATGCCCCTTAGCATCATTTACAAGAAAGCCTTAGAGGCTGATCTAATTAAGCCTTTAGACCCACAACCTTTGCCAAACCCCCTACCTAAGGATTATAATGCTAATGAGCACTACGACTATCATCAAGGATCGAAGCATAAAATTGATGCATGCAAGGTTCTAAAGAACAAAATTCAAGACCTTATTGATAGCGGAGACATCATTGCTCCTAGACCCAAAGCCTAACACCACCATCAATCCTTTTTGAACCATCGAGCTCACTCGACCATCTCAAGTTTCATCCATTAACTAGCATTTTAAGAAGAGTGCTAATACTATTGTGCCCTTATTCAAGTCCTTGGGGTCTATGTTCGAGTCATTTGAGTTCGTGCCTAAGTCACCTGAGTCAGAGTTTACGCTAGAGTCTTTTGAGTTTGTTAAATCTTTTTTTGAATTTGAGTCTATCAAGTCTTCCCCTTTTAAGTCTGTATTTTGCCTTTTTAGCTTATCCTTTAATGTACTCATGATGGGACTTTTTTTTCAGTAATAAAAGTTTGAACTTTTTGATTTGCTTTAATTTTCTCTGATTCACCTTTAAATGTGACATCTTTAAAAAAAAAAAAAAAAAGGAAGAAGAAGAAGAACAAAAAAAAAAATGAAAAATACAAAAAAATGATGAAAAAGGTAAAAGGATTAATTAATTATGGCACAAAGGAAAAGAATAAAAAATCTCATACATAGCATTTACATGGCAATAGTGAAAAAGCTCAAGAGCTGTTTTGTACAAGATGAAGACATGATTCAAGCATTACAATTTATAAGATCCTGAGCTACAAGAAGCTTGTCAGGGAGAAGCTATAAAAAATGAAGACAGTACAAGAAGATCCTATCCAACAGAGGCACCATCTTCACGAATATGGACGAAAGTGAATTCCCCCATCTTGGTAACCTCGATCAGTTGAAATGATACATTATCCAATGATGACATCTGCATTTCATTTCCATTTCTCATGCATATGTAATCAGAACTATGTGAACCTGATTCTCCTTAAAAGAAATAATCGACGAAAAAGTGATGTAAGGGATATATAAGTTGCTCGACTCGAGTACGGTCCAAATCATAATATAAAATATTTTATTGCATTGCATTCTCATTCTCTTTGTGCTTAGTACATCATTCACTTAATTCTTTTGCCTAAACAAAAAAAAATAGAAAAAAAAGAATGCTCGCTAAGCTGAAAACTTGAAAGGGTGGCTTAGGCAGAAATTAGAGCCAAAATAAAAGATGTCTTATTTAATGATGATCAAATCTTGCAAAATACAAACCCATTATAAAGTACTGCCCTTTCAATGTCGTCTACAGCTTATTCTATTTCGTCTAGTTTTGTCAACCTGTAATTATCTCAAAAAAAAAAAAAAGGGTCACGTCTGAAGTCATGATCTAGCCAGTCCTCTTCTACCTCATGAGATGCAAATCTCTCGTGTCCTTGTCAGAATCAAAGTCTGTCACAATCCCCTTTTTTTTGAGTCACTACTATAACCTACGGTGTTACACATCCAATAGATCCCCAAGTCTCCTTTAAAGAATGAGTCACTCCCTTTGCTTGTGCTGCAGTCCTCTTGCTACCAATGGCTCCTCATATAGTCTCTCCTTCCTCAGCTGCTTCCTCCTCATAAAAAGATTAATTAATTAATTGAGTGATTAATTTTAATTAAAAAAAGTTTTAGTTAATTAAAAAGATTAATTAACTTGGTTAAGGTGAGGTAATTAATTAATTAAAAAGATTAATTAATTAATTAAAGAGTGATTGGAGGGAGCAGTAGAAGAAAAGTTGATAGATAACCACCTATATCAACTTTGGAGGTGTGTAGAAATGAGAAGTGGAGTGGGGTATTTATAGAAAAAGTGAGTAAGGGTAGTTTGGAAAGTGAAAAAGTGAAAAGACCAAAAGAGTAGAGCTAGAAAAAAAGTAGAAAAATCATATTAGGGGGTATTTTGGGGACCACAGGCAGGCAGTGGGGCCCGCACCACCGAAGGCCTGGGCGGCCACCCAGACTGTCGATAACGCCGCTGGCAGCTGACATGGGGCATTTTTTTTTTTTTTTAGAGATTGGTTGGTATGGGGTTTAGAAAATTTGGATATTTGGTGGCAATGTAATTTGGATATCTGGTATAGAGCGGGACAACCATAATGGCTCCACGTAGTGCGTTAAAGTCAGCAAGTGCTAAGGCTACTGTTGGATGATGAGAGTGTAAAATTGAGAGTTCACACTAGTATTTCAAATCTAGTGGACCTATACTGTGACAACAATGGGGCTATAGCACAAGCTAAGGAACTTAGATCACATCAATGATCCAAACACATACTCAAATGTTTTCACCTCATTTATGAAATCATTGAGAAGGAGACATCTAGATATGTAGAGTACCTACTAATGACAATATTGCTGATCCACCGACTAAACCACTTCCATAACCAAAGCATAAGTGTCATACTAGGTCAATAGGTATTCGATACATGTCTGATTGGGCCTAGTGCAAATGGGAGACTATTAGTGATATGCCTTAAGCCAACAGTATGTGTAACAACCCACATATACCCTTGGAGTTTTAGTGACAAATTATTTGAATTTAGGCTTATTGTGATAAGTTGTGTGACTGTATGAAAATTCATGTGAGATGTGATTTATGAGTTTGAGGCATATTAAATTAATTTTAATATGCCTAATATGAATTATTATTGTGAAATAAATGATTTGAATAAAATGCAATAGCATGAAATAATTTATTTTTCATAAAATGAATTTTCATGAAAAAAGACGATTTTTAAGTATAAAATAATTTTATAGGTATTTTAAAATATTTTAAAATAAATATTTTTGAGGAAAATGTTCCAGAATTAATAAGAAAAATATTCTTTTTATTTTTATTCTATTTCAGCCAAAAATTTAAAAGAAAGGCCCAAATACCCAAAAGCCCACTACACAAAAATACTCCTAACCTATTTCATTAAGGGTAATAGTGGAAATTCCACTCCAACCCAAATATATATTCAAATTTTCAGCCAAAAAAGGGTTTCCAGCAGCCATTCCCTTATTCTTTTTGTATTATGGCAGAAAAACCTCTCAAAATAATTCTCTCTACCGAAATATCGAAAACACTTTACCATTTTGCAATTTCGTGACCGTAATCGTAAGTTTTTATTCTCTTTCGATTTCTAAACTGTTTTCTATGAAATAAATTATGGAAAAATTATTTTGAACTATTTGATTACTGATTTCTACAGATTCAATTCTGTTTGAGTGAATTTTTTGGAGAGAAAATTTGTTTTCTACCGAAAACACGATTCTTTTTGCAAGATTTCTCTAAAGGTGAATTCTATAACTTAAAATCACAATTTTATTGCATAAACATCATAAGGGGGGGGGGGGGATTTGTACTTGGTTGTATTCTAAACTGGTTTTTGATTTTTTTTGATGAAAAATATTGCATTAAATAATATTTCTGCATATTTCTGTGATGACCAAAAAGTTTAGAAAAACAAAGGAATTCAAGGTTTTCATGTTAGGATTTGGAAATTGGAAAATTTTATTCTTTCATGAATACATGGCTGCCAATTTGTGTGAATTGATGTTCTAATATGATATTTGTTTTATTTAGATGAAAAATAATGCCTTGAATCATGTGTCTATTTATCGCTGAAATAAACGAAATGCGCGGAAAGCGCAGAAACTCATGATTTTTCACTAAGCCTTTGAACTTGGAATTTTTTTGTATAAACCACCAATTTGTGAAAAAATGTGTTCTAAACTGATATTTTCAATGATTGAAAGAAAAATAATGGTTTAAACAACCTGTTTGCATATTTTTGAAATGACCGAAAAATACCGAAAATAAGGAAACTTATGGTTTTGTACACTATAATGCAAAAGATTGAATTTTTATATATTAATAACACCAATAGTGGATGATTCCTATGAATTTATATTTTAGAATGATTTTTTTTATGATTACATGAAAGATCTTGGTTCAAACCATATTTTTACATATTTTTGAAATATACGGAAAGCACGAAAAGGAGAAGAATTTGGTTTTTACCTTAATGATGCATTCGGCCTACATGAACAATTTTGTACAAATGTTTATAAATTTTATGTGATGTGTCTTGGTGATTATTGACATGTATGTATGTATAATAGATGATAAAATTGCATGTTAGTTGAAGGTATGATCCTAGATAAGCTTAAATGTATTATGGTATACTTAAGGTATCTTAACCTTGTATTGTGATTAGAATGCAAATGTGATTGAGGAAATTGGAACTAGATGTCATGATGGCTTGATAATGAATATACGGTTATGAGTTAATGAAGTGAAAGGGATCATAAGAGTTAAGCATGATGTTTGAAGGATTAATTGTTAAGTTGACATATATGGAAGTGTAAAGTGAACTAAGATAATTGATAAGTGAATTGATATTGAGGTAATGATACTGTGATGACCTTAAAAAGGTATCGATATGATTGCAATGTGTTTTCATATGAGCCTATAAGGCCTAAGTATGCAAGACTTTTAACGTCAATGTGCTATGTGTAAGTGATGAGTACACCTATGAGTGAACTCTAATGTGTATGCTATATGTGTATGGGTAGTTATGGGATAGGAGCATCATAAGTGAATAAACACTAAGTATTAAATCAAATATTATGTTAGAGTTTGAGGAGCTTTAGAAGTGCAAAAGGGACTACGTGTACTAAGAGCAAAGGAACCCTAAGATGAGTAAACACAATGTTTTATTACAAGTGTGAGTAAACATCGTATTCATGTTATAAGTGTAAACAACATTTTGTTTTGTTACAAGAATGTGATATATTGTTATGTGAACCTTTGTGATCTTTGAAACCCAAGTTCTTTCTATTTTAAATTTTATGATTTCTTTGTCAAGTTTGGGTTGCCAAGGGACATTTGGTCCAAAACTATTTTATTATCCAATGGGAATTTTCTTGTGAATTAACACCCTAACTTGTATTCTTTCTGGAACTACACTTTCATTGTATCATTGTTGAAAGCCAAACTACTATTGATATTGAATTACATGTTATTGTTGCCTTATGTGATATTGTTAAATTGAGTTTACCAATAGCTCTAGCTATGGTACCTTTTACCTTTTATACAGAAATCCTCATACCGATGCGGGTAATCATCAGCTATGTGCTTCTCATATCAATGCGGGTAATCATTGGCTATGTGCTTCTCATATCGATGCGGGTAATCATTGGCTATGTGCTTCTCGTATCGATGCGAGTAATCATCGGCTATGTGCTTCTCGTACCGATGCGGGTAATCATTGACTATGTGTTCAAGTGATTATGGCAATAGCCTTCACTCTATGTGTTATGTGTTCGAGTGACTATGGCAATAGCCTTCACTCCATGTGTTCAAGTGATTATGGCAGTAGCCTTCACTCTATGTGTTATAAGTGTGATTTCTGCAAACCTTTCTAAATTGCAAACTATGAATCATGAGCTATAAGTTATGAGCTATGAGCCCTTTCTAAGGGATATGTGTTATTGCACAATCACTATTGTTTACTCATTGAGATCATCTATCTCACCCTTTTTCCTTGTGTGGTTCTAGGTGAGCAAATGTGAGGAGGCAAGGTGATGGCTCAAGCATTCTACTTTGCTTGGGGAATTCCTTATCCAAGTTATCAATAATACTATGATTATAAAGTCTTGTCTTTAGATGCTTCAGGAATGTTAATTGATACTTATAGAGATTTATATTATTTTCCTTATGGATTTTATATGTAACGATTTACTTTAAGTCTTCCACAAATTATGGTATATATCTAAATGTTTAAATGAGTTAATGAAAGAGGTTCGGTAAGATCCTAGGCATGATTGTTATATGTTAATGGGTTCTATGGGCATGGGTGACCTTATATCTCCCCATGTTTTAAGACCGTCATATCTCATAAGGTTGGGATTTGACAGTATGAATGTTGTTGTTATTATTATTATTATTATTATTATTAAAGAGGCAATCCATTATCATGTTATTAATTACAATTAATGTTTTATGACTTGAGAATAAATTCTATGAATAGTTGATTCCACATAAGGTTATTAAGTGCATGAATTAATACTAAAACTCTAAGGTAAATGGGATACTATTCAATGTTGTCCCAAGTCACTCATTATTAGTGGAATATGTAATATCCCAACTCAATACAGGTTGAATGTACCGAAGTATATGTGAAAATATTCTATTAGTATAGTAATATGTTCCCAAGTTAACAATGAATATGTAAATTAAATTCAAATATTTTGTATTTATGTGTGAATTTTTCACCATTTTATTAGATAAATTGTTAAGTAATTCATAAATAAAATTTGATTTATAATGATTATTAAATGAATTTATGAAAATTGAATTTATTATAGAGGATGAGCTCGTATATTATCAAATGAATATTTTCAAATATTCAAATAACTTGAATATAAATGTTTTAAAGTAATAATTTTATATGGAAATATTTTCCTTATTGTTATATTTATATCAACATTTAAAGTTATAGATATTTATAAATTTACATTTGAATATTGATACTGATATTAATATTTATTTATATTATTATATTGATATTGATAAAGTAAAGTTATATTGATATTTGATATTATATATATATGATTTATTAATATTATTATACGAGTATTTGAAATAATAGTGAATTATTTTTAATTTAATATTGATATTTGGAATAAGTTATTTATTATATTTTATAATGATACTTGAAATGATATAAATTTTGTATATTATTACATAAATATTTTTAAGAGAATAACTTATTAAGTGAAGTATTATTTTTAAATTTATTATTTATCTAAGTGAAAATAAAAGTTTAAATTAAAGAAATTGAAATTTTATTGTAAAATATAGAGACTTATGTAATTAATATTTGAAATTTTATATTATGATTTAGATCATAATTATTGGATAATATTGTGAATTTTTTTGAAATAAATATTTTGGTTAAAATTAATATTTAAAAATTTTATGTAACTAATTATTATTATTATTATTATTAAAGTTAGTGTGTGTGTATATATATATATATATATGACAAAAAAAAAAAAAAGAAGCTTAAAAACCTAGTTAGCCCGTGCAGGGTAGAAAAAGAAACAGAGGCAGACACACACACACACACAAAGAGAGAGAGAGAGAGAGAGAGAGACATGGTAGCTCAGTCCATCACCTTTCGGCCAGCTTCGACCAACATGCGCCACACTAGAAGGAAGAGCAGCCGTCGATTGATAGAAGCCCATTGCCAGCAGCCACTGGACGATGGCGCATGTGTCCTCCAAAGTACCTTCAGTAGCAACCTTCTGAGCCAATTTTTGACCTTTTTTATCTACATTTTCGACGAAATTGGTATGATTAAACTCTTCATGATTCCTGCTTCGATTTAGTATATCATTTGTCAACTTTAGATAACTTTTATTTTGACTGAAATCTAGCAATTCTAACGACTATTGATGTTATTTTTAATTGTTTTCTAGTGAAATACAGAGAGTAAAGAGTATATTTAGACTCCTCAAGTCATAAGCTAACCGTTGGTACCCTCAGATTGAAATTTGGTCATCGTTGGAATTTTCCAGCGACCCTGAAATTGATGATTTCAGACAGCAGCTCCAGCTCATCAAATCGAGTCATATGGTATAAATCTTGACACCTAATTATGTATAGATAGTGAATTATTAATTTACTTGTGAGAATTTAGGTAAATAGTTTATTGCAATTAATTAGTTAAATTGGATAATTAATTTGAGATAATTGTTATTCGTATGATTATAGGGTATTATTGATGATTAGTTGAAAGATTGAAGTGAGATGTTGAGATTGATATTGATTGAATTGGATTGATTGAATATTAGCTTGATAATGAATGATGAAATTGGCATATGGGATTAGTGCATTAAAGGTCCGGGTTGGACCATTTGATTATGATATTATAGTTATTGTGGATAAATTGAATTTATGGTCATAGGGAGTTAATCATAGCTCAGAGAATATGCTACCAAATTTTTAGTAGATAATTTAAAGATAAATAAGAAAGAAATAGTATCTTAGTATCTAATAAATGATATTATATTTCTAGAAGTATTTTAAGGGAGAATTTAGAGGATAACTGACAGAAGAAAGTATTTCGTTAGATTGCAATCGACAGTCCAGGTGAGTGAAGAGTACATAATGTTATGTTTAAGTTCAAAATATTTAATGTTAATAAAGTATTGTTATTGTTAAATTAAAAATCATGTTTATAATAATATGAAATTCCATTGTTTATTGATAAGAATAAATTGTTAAAATGTTAATATATATTATAAGCGATATTTATTGATTTCCTAAAATTATAAATTTAATTGATATTCCAATAATGTGATACCCAAAGTACCATCATAAAATATTAAGAAAATACATATATTACCAAAATCTTAATTAAAGAAAATTCCAATGCTTCATGAAAATAATTGAAAAGTTATTGAAAATGGTTAATGTTATACATAAGCATCCCGCTTATGTATATGTATTTATATCTAAATTATAACTAAATAAAAGTTCTTATAGTTAAATAAGTAAGTAAAAATGTGGAAAACTATATGTAAGATTAAAGTAATAGTTAATATCCTTCCTAAAGTGGAATTATATGTATAATTATTAGTAATATCATTATTGTTAAGTTGTTGATACCTAAATACCGACATGATCTTATATATGTTTTAAGTATTACCTAGAGTAACTCTTTTCTACCAGCACCTAAAAAGTCTTTTAGAAAGTATATATGAACCTTGAGTCCAAGTAACCTATTTGAACCTTGAAAATTATTGAAATCCCAATTTCCCATTTTATCAAGGATTAACCTTAACATAGAGATCCTTGTCCGATGTGGGTAAGACATCAAACTGTGTGCACACAAGAATCAAGTTATGTATAAGTGATAAGGGGGTATGTTCTAAAAAGAACGGGTATGTTATAAAAAGAACCTCTGCCTTGGGTATGCCAAAGTGCCTTTACCCCAAATTTAAGGGAGTTTTATACTTCGAGTATGCTACAAATAGCCTTTACCCCAACCATATGGGAGCATGCTTATATCAAGAGCCTCTGCTTCAGGTATGCTCAAAAGAGCCCCTACCCTAATTTAAGTGAATGATCTCTGTTGACCTCAATTGTATTATAATCGAAACACATTGAATTTCTTATTCATTAATACCCAACCAAGCTGATTATAAGATCTAAGAATGTTTTCACTCTATTTGCCATATGTTCTAAAAGTAAATTGACAAATTGACTCTATAGCAATAAAAGATTCATTCCAAAAGAAATAATTAAAAGCTTGAAAATTGTCTCATTTGAATTAAAAAGTATATATATGTATACAAAATATTTCCTTATAATTTGTTAATGTCCTTGAAAATATATAAAGCACCAATTATATAAATTTATTTAATGATATGTTATCTGATGAAAATTTCAAATTATAAATATGTAGATTTCCATGCGATTAATATATATTTCTTAATAGTTGATTTTATGTAACCTTATTTTAAATATCTCACTAATGTGTCATTACATAATATAAATTATTTGATTATATTTTATCATTTAATATATATATATATATATATATATATATATATATATATATATATATATATTATTGATATTAAAACCAATTATTATAGATTTCTTAATCTTTAGAAATTTCTTTTATATGTATGTATGTGAATTTTACTTGAATATTTGAAAATCATATAGTTATATAGTTTTTAATAAAGTTGTATTTTGAATATTACAAGAATTATGAGATTTAAATATAATTATATATTTTTCCCTTAAGATATTGAAAATGTTACATTATTGATTTTATATCTTATTAAATATAAAATGTTTTCAAAAATTTGTATACTAATATGATAAGACAATTATTTATATATATATGTAGTCGTCTAAAAATTTAATATTCTTATCATATATAAATTTTAATTTTTTTTTAAATTTATATAATGAATTATTATTTTTAATATCTTATAATGAATTACAAAATTTTTAAAGAATTATATGTATGTAATAAATGGATTTCAATGTTTGTATTTATATATTTAGACTAAACATATATTGTATAAAATTGTCTAATTTCTAAAAATATGAAGTTCCAAAATATATTTATATAGAATGATAAATTAAGATTTTTAAAACCTTAAGGTTCTAAGTGTTCATTGTATACCCTATGTATGGAGAATGATTATACTATTCAAAACATACCAAAGTTTGCGATAATTTGATGATGACAGGAATTATATGCTACAAGTATTATGCAAATTGAAATTAAAAAGTAAAGTCTCTAGTTATTCCAAAAATACATCTCGTATGATCTACTAAAATAACTAAAGTGCTATGATTCGAAAGATTTCATACAAGTATAATTAGTTGAAAATGGATATTTATTATATAATTTTCTCAAGTGTTGAGAATAGCATAAAGTCAATAAATTAATATAAAGATTTAAGTTTCATGAATCATAAGTAAATGATCAGAGAATTATATTTTAAAATTTTCAAAGATTAATTGTATTCTTTACTCATTGAGCTTTCCCCGAAGCTCACCCCCCCTTTACTCGCCAATTCTTACAAATGAAGATTGAGTGTTCTCAGAAGTCTAGTGGATAATAGTAAGTTGACTCCTCAAGCAACCATTTCTTCCTTGATGATTACTAAGTTAAGTAATAGCTAGTTATTTGATAATTATTATATTTAAATAAAAGTTTAATATTCTTAGATGCTCCATATGTGTAAGATGGTATTACTAAATTTGGTGTGATATAAAGTATTTGGTAAGTATTATGTTAATGTGTAAATTGAATGGTAAACTGGGATTGCCTGTGAGAATGAGAATGAATAATGAAAATAGTGTATGGAAAGTATGATTGGGTTACAGGTTGTGATCTTGGGCTAATATATTTGTTACTGATATTATATTGAGTTTTGTCATATGTATGGGTTCTATATGTTTTCGGTGCCTTTATGGTTACTCATGCTCTACGATTGTCACATCTTCAAAAGTGGGGTATGATAGAACAATAATGAATTAATACTAGTATGTGATTTGATTGATAATCATGTTTTACTGGTTATGTATATGAGATATCAAGTCAGCCCATAAGTACATATTAGATAATAGTGCACTAGACCGACCATTGTGAGAATACTACATGGTTAATGTCATATGTAATTCTCATTATAGTTTTATTATTCAGTCCTTTGACTTGAAATTACCATAGATTCCTACATGAGGAATTCTATATTTTGACGTAGTCCAATATCATCTATAACATGATGGTAATATAGATTATTATTGGATATAGAATGAATCATGCAGAGGAATATGAATGATACAACAGGAGTTATCTCTGGGCCCCTTAATAAGTGAGACTGAGAAAATGCATGGACATGCTCAAATGAATTGATAAGGGATATTGACGTCATTTATTTAGTCAATCTACTTAAAGATTAAGAAATAGTCTAATTGAACAATATGAAGTTGACTATAACACTAACTATTAAAAATTATGTCAGATCACCAATTTTCACTTAACTTGGGTAGTCATAATATCTTGTTAGAGGCCGCTTATAACTTGTGGGCTAGATATGGAATTTCAGACTCACTGCAAAGATTCAGTGAACCTATAGGGTCACATACTTAAAACGAATTTAAAATAAACTATTGTGAGGCGTCATCAGTGAAACTATAGGGTCGCATACTTAGAATGAATTTAAAGTAGACTATTGTGAGGCCTCACCTAAGCACCAGCCTGATCTACTAAAAGGAATCAAAATGCTCATTTGGGAGAAACATCATGATTGAAACCCACTATGAGTTCAGAAAATTGTATTTTGTAAATTTGTAATTTGCAAAAGGAGTCGCCACTTTAATTTTGTTTATTTTTAGTTGAGAAAATTAAAGGAAAAACCCAATTTGATTAACTCTAAAATTATACCATTTATCCCAAGGAAAAGCACTAGTCCTTAAATGACCAAAGAGGGCTTGGGGACTAGATTTTGATTAAAACAATATAAAAAATTAGTTTGGCTTAAATACAAAACAACTTTTAAAAAGAAGCTTTTTTTATGTATGCATGAATAGATATAATGTGATGCATGAAACAAATATTACCCTTGCAATGCATTGAAGACATGAAGTAATGACAATTACAAAATGCAAAAAATAAGGAAAAAAACTACTTAAAACTGTTAGAAGTCAAAATGTCCAAATCAAGGGATTTTTCCTCTAGCCCTTATGGGTTTTAGGAAAAGCACACATTCCCCAAATATAATCTAAACAACTAAAGTAAGAAAAAAGAATAATAAAACAAATGTAATAAAAAGAATTAAAATTTTGACTTTTATTTTAGAAAAGCAATTTCGATCCTAAACTATGTGAAGAAGTGATAGAGAGAAAAAGTTGTTAATTTTAGCGGAGTTGAATGCCTTAGAGATGGCAAGCCTGCATATCCCTTGGAATGGGAATCAAATCCTATGAAGTTCTTCCTTCTTGCAAAAGAGGGGTTTTTAAGTTATAGCCTTTATTATCATGTTTTGATTGATTTTAAGGGCTTAGAGATTTATTAATTAGGTCAGATTTTAATTAGCAAAAATTAGATCATTTTATATTTAGACCTTGAAATTGAAAAGGAAAAGGAAAGAACTTTTACCTTTAGCTTTCGACGGTGAGGAACATAGGGAGAGAGTTTGGCACCAGATCTAAGTTCCACCTTTCCTTAAGGATGGCACGAGTACTCCTTTTGGAAGAAGAACTCTTGAATAGCACGAACTCTTCTTGAAGGGATTTGGATCACACCTTTGCTTGAGAACCACAAATTCCCTTTAAAAGAAATGGCTTGAATTGAACCTTTTCTTGATTAAGAAGCATAAGAATAGAATTTCAGGTAATTAGGAGGCTTATGAATAGGTTTTGAGATGATTGGGAAGCTTATGAATAAGGCTTTATGTGACAGAGGAGGTTTTGGAATGGGATTTTAGAGATTTGGATGTTTAGAAAGAGGGTTTTGATGATTGGAAAGCTTAGGAATAGGGTTTAGAAAGCTTTAGGGAGAGTTCAAAAGCATATAATTATATGTGGAAGTTGTTATAAGGTGCAAGGTATTTATAGGGGGTGTAGAGGCTTAAAAGGGTATTTTTTGGTGTGGGATTCTATTAGAACACGCTGCGGCAACTGATTGAATCCTACGATAGCCACAAAGAGCTTTGCGATAACTACAGGGCTAGCTATGGTAGCCAATTGGCTACTATAGGGATGTCTGCGGCAACTGCAGCAGATGCTGCAGCAACTGCAGGTGGCAACTAGTTGCTGCAACTAATCTGTGGGTTGCTGCAGCTCATTTTTCAACCTATTCTCATCTATTTTTTATTCAATTTGAGCCCAGTCTAATTCTATAGGTTTGTAATCAAATATTGGTTATTTGGAGTGTAAAATAAAGGGTTTATAGCTGCCCCCTCATCAAAATTGGCTTTGAGCAAAAGGCGATTCTAATGATAGTGAGCCCCAAGAAGAGGTGCCATGTTAGACTCTGGGCTTATGCTCATGCCATGTCAGATCTTTAGCTTATGTATTCTTATGCGATGTTAGATTATGGGTTATGCCATGTCAGATTATGGGTTATGCCATATTAGATTCTGCGCTTGTGCCATGTCAGACTCTAGGCTTATGTGTTCTTATTCTTTGTTAGATTTCAGGCAATGCCATGTCAGACTCTAGGCTTGTGCCATGCTAGATTGTGGGCTTATGATATCTGCTTATGTTTATCATGCATGAAGGCATTAATGCTTTATGCAAATTAAACCTTCTGATGTTTAAACAAGGTATAATAATATGAACCTTTTGGGAGGGCTCCCTATGATAAATGAGGGTTTGTCAATGGCCATCAGTTTGACATTGACATTGACTGTGAGAATGGTCTTGGTGAATTTCAATTAAGGCTATCTATTTGGCCTAAATGTTTAGAGGTAAGGATGGTCTTGGCTATCTGTCCAGCCTAAACTTTAAGATTTAGAGATTTGGTCCACCTAAGAGGGGAAGATTTGATAATTCAAACTGGTTTAGCAAGGCCACTTGTTCGGCCCTATTTTTAGGGAGATCGTGATTAAAGTTATCCATTTGGCTTAGACATTTAGGAGGATTAGAATCAAAACTATTTATTCGATTTTGATATTTAGGAGGATCAGGATCAAAACTATCTGTTCGACCTTGATGTTTGGGAAAATTGGGATCAAAGCTATCTGTTCAGCTTTGGTGCTGGAAAAATTAGGATCAAAGATATCTGTTTGACATTGATGTTTTGGAAAATTGGGATCAAAGCTATCTGTTCGGCTTTGGTGTTGAAAAAATTATGATCAAAGCTATCTGTTTAGCTTTAGTGACAGAAAAATTAGGATCAAAACTATTTATTTGGCATTGATGCTAGGAAAATTTAGGATCAAAGCTATCTATTCAGCTTTGATGTTTGGGAAAATTGGGATCAAAGCTGTCTATTCAATTTTGGTGTTGGAAAAATTAGGATCAAAGCTGTCTATTGGGCTTTGGTGTTGGAAAAAATTAGGATCAAAGTTGTCTGCTAGTCTTTGGTGTTGGAAAAATTGGGATCAAAGCTATTTGTTTCGCTTTTGTGTTGGGAAAAATTGGGATCAAAGCTATATGTTTGGCTTTGATGTTGGGAAAAATTGGGATCAAAGCTACCTGCTCAACATTGATGTTTGGGAAAATTAGGATCAAAGCTATCTGTCTGGCTTTGGTGTTGGGAGGAATTGAGATCAAAGCTATTTGTTTGGCTTTAGTATTGGGATGAATTAGGATCAAAGCTATCTGTTCGGCTGTGGTGTTATGGGATTTAGAGAAGGGTATGTCTTTGAAAGAAGAGGAGTGGGAATGTTAGCATGAGTGGCTCGACTCAGTTCACCCATGGAAAGTTACAGTTGAGGTCCAACCCTTGTAAAGGAAAGTATAGGCTAAGGATTGGTCATTAGGAGGGTAGGTCAAGTAAGTCCTTAGAAGGATAGATTGGTCTTGAGATGTTAGGTGAGGTTGTGTTTAGTTCTAGATCAAGTCAAAGACTATCATTTGAAAATTCAGGTTGCAAGATTTGAGCAAAGATGGTTGACCCAATACAGTGTCCAGGACAGTGGATTCATTAGTTTAGCTAAATTGATAAAGAGACCTTGAATTTAAAGGAGTCTATAAGTATTCCAAAGGAGGTAGTTTAGCCAAGAAACTTGGGCTTTGATGATGGGCTTTGGTTTTGCTAATGAGCCCAAGCCTTGATATTTTACTAATGAATTTGATAATAATATACCCAGGATGTATAATCTTTGGAAGAATGGGATGGTTGATCACTTGAAGAGATAATAGGCCTTGATCAAGGAGTTAGAGGTAAAGGTGTTCTTGAAGGAGATAGGTAAGATGCCACCTTATGAGTTGACTCTGCTAGTTAGACACATAAACTGGGAGGTGAGACTAAACTTTGACTGATGTGGTAATAGTAGAATGAGACACAAAAGGCTAAAAACTCTAAGCAAAAGTAGTGAAAACACTTAATGGGGTATGACTATGTGAAAGGTAAGACTAACAAAAAGACTTTCATTAGACTAGATAGTGAATCCAATTTGAATGAAATAAAGCTCCATCTTGAATTGTTGTTTAGAGTTGATTCCATCTTTTGGCTAAGCTGCTTTCATGGGTTCTGATTTCTTACTCTAAGCTGCCTTTCTAAATTTCTCTTTGTTTTTTTTTATTATTTTCTTCTTCTTCTTCTTCTTTTTTTAATTATTTTTTTTTTGGTTGGCAAGGCTATTTGTTTCATCTTGCTTAGAAAAGTCTAATTCTATTTGGATCATGGGTTGGATTTCTAGTTTTCCTTCCCTTTTCAATTAGCAAAGTTATTTGTTCAACTTTGCTTATGAAGATAATTGAGGGTTGCCCCCAACCTGTAGCTTGGAGAGAAAGTGACATGAATGTCTGTTTGGGGAATTTGAATGTTTTCCAAGGAACTACAATTTTAGTAAAGATTACCTTTAATGATCATTTGTTGTGGCCTTTCATGAATTCTTGACCCTTTGCATGTGATTCCTTATTAGAGCAAAAATTCATTGTTTCATTCAAATTAGATTAAAAGAAGCATACAAAGAAAGGAATTTGAAAAAAATCACACTTTATTAAATAATGTCATCTTTCTTTATTAAAATAAGAATGACTTCAATAGACTCAATAGAATGACTCTGACAAAATAGGCTCAAAAAAGATGACTCTGACTAATAGACTAAAAAAAGATGACTCAATAATCAAATTCAAAAAGATGACTGACTTAAATGATAACTCAAACTTTAATGACATAGACTCTGACTAGTATCCTTCTTATCTTGTTGACTCACTAGGTTGCTTGAAAGGCTGATGGGTGGAAGAGGTATTTAATGCCAATGAGGTCTTGGACTAATTCTAGACAAGTCAAGTTTAGCTAGAGTCAAACTCTTTAATGTTGGGTTCATGTTCTTCCTTAATGGCAGCAATCTTTGATTTGCTTTAGAGATGATCTTCAACCTTGGATGCAGTTGCGATCAATGCTCTGAAAGTGGGTAGGTATTATGTTAACAAGAGATCTCGGTAGTTTGGAAGCATATTCTTGACAAGGATATCCACTTGTTCTTGCTGTGTTGGCTTGTTTACCATTAGAGTAGCTTTAGCCCTCCACCTTATAAGGAATCCAGATAAGGTCTCATTCAAAAGCTTCTTAGTGCTTTCTAAATCCCTTCTTATAATGTCCACTTCAATATTATAATGGTACTATTTGACATATGCACTAAAAATGTCCTCCCATGTCTATTTTTGGGTGTCATCCAAGTTAATAAACCATCTTAGGGCGAGATCAATAAGGGTTTGTTGAAAGAGTTGAGCAAGGAGCTCATTATTTATACCAAAAGGATATATTTCCCCTATGTACAATTTTAAATGGATCTTGGGGCAATTAGTATCATCAAATTTATCCAAATTCGGCATCTTGAACTTTGGTGGTAACCTGGCATTGGGGAAGAGGCTTAATGAACTTGTATTAACCATGCCTTTCTTCTTTTTTAAACTTTTTATTGACTTTTCCATGGCTTCCAGTTTGAGTAGGAAGACTTTAAGCCTAGGATTATGTATGGCTTCCCTCCCTTATGAAGGATCCACAGGAAATGAGGTGATTAGTGGTTGTTTAGTGGGTGCTAGATGGGATAGAGTGTTTGTTTGGAGGATATTAGATGAGGGAAGTGAAGCTAGGAGTATGGTTTCAGAGGTTGGCTTGATAGGGGAAGTAAAACCATAGGCCTAGACTATGCTTAGATTTTGGCCCAGGTTGAGTGGATCTTGAAACACGGGACTTGGGGCTTGCTTTATGCCAACTTGACTTAGCATGTCTTGGACATCATTTAGTATGGCCTCCCTTTGGGTTTGCAATTGGCCCTGAATTTGGGCCATTTGTCTCTTAAACATCTCTTCTTGTTATTCCAACAGTTTGGCTAGAATCTTATCCATAACATCTTTGTCAAATCCAATAGACATCTTGCAACCTTTGAAAAGGAAAAGGAGCTATGTTAGAATCAAGCTTTGGAAAATGGTGAGTATGACAAACCAAGGACCTTAGGCTTAATGGCAATGGATCATAGTGTCTTATGGTTAGGTTAATGGTGTATCGGTAAAGACAAGGGTGGAGGTGTATGATGTTAGCTGGGTTGTTATTTAGTTAGGGGAGCTAGGTCAGATTTTAGCTTTGAAAACTAGGTTGGCATTTGGCTTTGAGTGGTTAGGTTAGATTTTAGCTTTGAGTAGTCAGGTGGAAATTTAGCTTTAAGTGGCTAGGTCAGAATTTAGCTTTGAGTTGCTAGGTCAGATTTTAACTTTGGGTAACTAAGTCAGATTTTATCTTTGAGTGGCTAAGTCAGAATTTAGTTTTGAGTTGCTAGATCAAATTTTGACTTTAGGGTGACTAGCTTAGCTTTGAGTGGCTAGGTCAAAATTTAGCTTTGAGTTGCTAGGTCAGATTTTAGCTTTGGATGACTAGGTCAACTTTGAGTGGTTAGGTCAGAATTCAGCTTTGAGTTGCTAGGTTAGATTTTAGCTTTGGGTGACTAGGTCGACTTTTAGCTTTAACTGGCTAGGTCATAATTTAGTTTTGAGTTCCTAGGTTAGATATTAGCTTTGGGTGACTAGGTCAGATTTTAGCTTTAAGTGACTAGGTCAGATTTTAGCTTTGAGTGGCTAGGTTAGATTTTAGCCTTGAAGGTTAGGTCAGAGTTTAGCCTTGAGTAATTGGGATTGCGATTTATGAATAGTTTATCAAATGCTTAACGATAGAGTGATCATGGGTTTTGAGATTAGATGTACCATGGATTTGGATGTTAGGTGGACCATGGGTTTGGTGATAGTTGGATAATGAGTTTGATTGGGTTGGACCATGGGCTTAGATAGGCCATGGGTTTGGATAGTTATATAGAAGATGAAACAAAGTCAGGGTTTAGTTTGGGTTAGTGTTTAGCTTTAGTAAGGATTATTAATAAGAATGAAGCTGGGTTAGTGTTTAGCATTGGTAAGGATTATTAATAAGAATGAAGGTAGGTCAGTGTTTAGCTTTGGTAAGGATTATTGAGGATAAAGCTAGATCAATGTTTAGCTTGGGTAAGAATTGCAAAATATGAAAGCTAGGTCAATGTTTAGCTTGTATAACAGTTATAAAGAATAGAGCTAGGACTGAACCATGGATTTATTTTTACCATAAGTTTGACATGGGTTTGGATAGGACTAAACCATGGATTTAGGTGGACCATAAGTTTTAGGTTTTGATCATGGGTTTGGGTGGACCATGGGTCTTGACCATGGGTTTTAGGTGTGAAGATTTTTGGATAGGTTTTAGACTTTTCACAAGGTTCAAACTATGCATACATGTATGAATGATTGAAAAAGGTTTCATGAAATACCAAGTTCAGTATTATGGTCCATACAATCCTCAAGAAAGGCTCTATGAGTCATTATATGAAAGAGTAAAGGTGGTTTGAAAGGAACCCATCACATTAGAGATGCGATATACCTAACCATATGTGAGTCAAAGAGCCTTGCGTGGGTCCAATGGTACGTACATACTCGTTACACCTATAAAAGGATTAGAGGATACATCATGGGCTGGATGATTTCACATGATTAGCCCAAAATAACTTTCTCATGATTAGTTTCACAAAAATCAAATAATACATTGAAAGAAGAGAAAAACTTATGAAATGGTCGCGAAATCGTAAAGTTTAAAGGCACCTTGTGAATTTCAATTGAGAGAATATTTTTGAGAAATTTTTCTACTAGAAATATGATAGAAAACAAAATGGTGGCCGGTACTACTAGGGTTGGCCGAAATTTGCATATTGTATTTAGGGTTTTGGGCAATTTCCAAGTTTACCCTTAATGAGCTAAGTGAGGAGTGTTTTGGTGTAGTGGGATTTTGGGAAATTGGATTTTTTATTTAATTTATGGGATGATTATAGGTAATTAAAATATTTTTTTTATTTTCATTAAAATTTTCTCCAAAATATTTTAAAAATACTCATAAAAATTATTTTATGCTTAAAAATTGCTTTTTGCATTAAAATTCGTTTTATGTGCAATAAATTATTTTATGCTCATGCACTTCATGTAAATCACTTATTTCCTATAATAATTCATATTGTGCATATTAGAACTAATCTAAAATGTTACATACTCATCAAGCACACAACACATGAGTTTCCATAAAAGCACATATTTTGACATAATAGCTTTAAATTTAAGAATTTAATCACGAAACTCTTAGGGTAGGTGTGGGTTGTTATAGTTCTCTAGTCTGTTGGGTTAAGCCTAGAGAAAAATATGTGGAGATGCTGAAATTGCTCAAGTAGACTACTGTGAAGGTACCAATGATACAAGATCAGTTGAAACTGGCCTTCAGTTGACAAAAGAGCTTTGTGGATCCCAAAAGAAAGGATGTTCATTTCGCTATAGGAGATCACATTTTCTTAAAGGTTTCCCTAATGAAAGGTGTCATGAGGTTTGGAAGGAAAGGAAAGCTACCACCTCATTTCATTGTTCCTTTCAAGATCTTGGACAAGATTGGGGAAGTGTCTTATAGACTTGCCTTACACCCAACTCTGGCATATGTACACCTAGTGTTTCACATCTCAATGTTGAGGAAGTATGTGTCAGATCCATCCCATATTTTGCTACTACCAGATGTTGCAATAGAGAGCAACTATCTTATGAAGAGATACTAATAGCCATAGTGGATCAACAAGTGAAAAGATTAAGAAACAAGGAAATACCTATGATCAATGTCCATTGGCATAATTATGGAATGGACAAGTGTACTTGTGTCACATCCCAACCTTATGAGATACGACAGTCCTAGAACATGGGGAGACATAAGATCACCCACGCTCGTAGAACCCATTAACATACAATAATCATGCCTAGGATCTTACCGAACCTCGTTCATTAACTCATTTAAAACATTTAGATAAATACCATAATTTGCGGAAGACTTAAAGTAAATCGTTACACATAAAATCCATAAGGAAAAATAATATAAATTTCTATAAGTATCAATTAACATTCCTGGAGCATCTAAAGAGAAGACTTCATAAACATAGTATTATTGATAACTCAGACAAGGAATTCCCCAAGCGAAGTAGGATGCTTGAGCCATTACCTTGCCTTCTCACATTTGCTCACCTGGAACCACACAAGGAAAAGGGGTGACATAGATGATCTCAATGAGTAAACAAAAAGGGCTCACACATTATCACATATTCCTTTGAAAGGAAACACATAGCTTATACACATAGTTCATGGTTTATAACTCATGAATCAGGTTGCAATTTAAGCAAGGTTCAATTTAGCAAGTTTGCAGAAATCACACTTATAACACTTATAGAGTGGAGACACTACTCAATCCACTCTAAACACATCGAGGAGAGGTGGCCTTTGCCAAATTCCAACTCCCATCACTTATAAAGTGTGAAGCTGATCAGGCTCAACGGCTAGAACTGCCCCTTCTAGTTGAGGTGGATACACTACCCCTATTCATCGGGTTAAGACCATGTGCACAGGTTCCGATGATTACCCACATCGGCACGAGGATTCTGCATAAAGGGTAAAGGTACCATAGCTAGAGCTATTGGTAAGCACAATTAACAATATCACATATGGCAACAATAACATGTATTTCAATATCAATAGCAGTTCACTTTCAACAATGATGCAATGAAAGTGTAGTTCCAGAAAGAATACAAGTTAGGGTGTTTATCATAAAAAAGTTCTCATTGGACAAGCAAAATAGTTTTAGACCAAATGTCCTTTGGCAACCCAAGCTTAACAAAGAAATCATAAAATTTAAAATAGAAAGAACTTACGTTTCAAAGATCACTAAGGTTCACATATCAATATATCACATTCTTGTAACATAACAAAATGTTACTTGCACTTATAGCATGAACATAGTGTTTACTCACAGTTGTATCAAAAGCATTGGGTTTACTCACGCTCATGAACATAGTGTTTACTCACACTTGTAGAATGAATACGATGTTTACTCACCTTGGGGTTCCTTTACTCCTAGTACTCGTAGTCCCCTTTGCACTTCTAAGGCTCCTCAAACTCTAACATAATATTTGATTTAATACTTAGTATTTATTTACTCATGATGTTCCTATCCCATAACTACCCATACACATATAGCATACACATTAGGGTTCACTCATAGGTGTACTCATCACGTGCACATATCACGTTGACTTAAAAGTCTTGCATACTTAGGCCTTATAGATTCACATGAAAACACATTGCAATCATATCAATATCCTTTTAAGGTCATCACATTATCATTACCTCAATATCAATTCACTTATCAATTATCTTAGTTCACTTTACACTTCCATACATGTCAACTTGACAATTAATCCTTCAAACATCATGCTTAACTCTTATGATCCCTTTCACTTCATTAACTTATAACCATATATTCATCATCAAGTCATCATGACATCTAGTTCCAAATTCCTCAATCACATTTGCATTCTAACCACAACATGATATCAAGATACCTTAAGTATACCTTAAATATACCAAAACACATTTAAGCTTATCTAGGATCATACCTTCAATTAACATGCAATTTTCATCATCTACTATACATACATACATGTCAACAATCATCAAAACACATCACATTAAATTTATAAACATTTGGACACAATGGTCCATGTAGGCCGAATGCATTTTTAAGGTGAAAACCAAATTCTTCTTCTTTTCGTATTTTCCGTCTATTTCAGAAATATGCAAAAACATGGTTTAAACCAAGATATTTCATGTAAACATAACAAAAACCATTTTAGAACTCAAATCCATAAGAATCGGCCACTATTGGTGCCATTGATATATAAAAATTCAATCTTTTGCATTATAGTGCACAAAACATGAGTTTTCTTGTTTTCGGTATTTTCTGGTCATTTCATAAATATGCAAACAGGTTGTTTAAACCATTATTTTTCATTCAATCATTGAAAATATTAGTTTAGAACACATTATCTCACAAATCAGCAGCCATAGGTAAGGTTTATACAAAAAAATTCTAAGTTCAAAGGCTTAGGTGAAAAATCATGAGTTTCCGCGCTTTCCGCGCATTTCGTTTATTTCAGCTATAAACAGACACATGATTCAAATCATTATTTTTCATCTAAAAAAAACAAATATAATGTTAGAACATCAATTCACACAAATTGGCAGCCATGTATTCATGAAAGAATAGAATTTTCCAATTTCCAAGTCCTAACACGAAAATCTTGAATTCTTTTGTTTTTCGAAACTTTTCAGTCATCACAGAAATATAGAAAAATATTATTTCATGCAATATTTTTCATCAAAACAAATCAAAAATCAGTTTAGAATGCAAATAAACACAAATTGTGCCCCCCCCCCCCTCCCCCCTTATGATGTCTATGCAATAAAATTGTGATTTTAAGTTATAGAATTCACCTTTGGAGAAATCTTGCGGAAAGAATCGTGTTTTCGGTAGAAAATAAATTTTCTCTCCCAAAAATTCAATCAAACAGAATTGAATCTGTAGAAATCAATAATCAAATAGTTCAAAATAATTTTTCCCATAATTTATTTCATAGAAAACAGTTTAAAAATCGAAAGAGATTAAAAACTTACGATTACGGTCACGAAATCGCGAAACGGTAAGGTATTTTTGATATTTTGGTTGAGAGAATTATTTTGAGAGGTTTTTCTGCCAGAATATAGAAAGAATGAGGGAGTGGCTGCTGGAAAACCCTTGCTGGCCAAAAATTTGAATATATATTAGGGTTGGAGTGGAATTTCCACTATTACCCTTAATGAAATAAGTTAGGAGCATTTTTGTGTAGTGGGCTTTTGGGTATTGGGCCTTTTTCTTTAAAAATTTCGGCTGAAGTGTTTAGAAATAAAAATAATATTTTTCTTTTTATTTTTGGGATATTTTCCTCAAAATATTTATTTAAAAATATTTTTAAAATACCCATAAAATTATTTTATACTTAAAAATTGTTTTATGCATGAAAATTCATTTTATTTAAAATAAATTCTTTTATGTAAATATACTTCATGTAAGTCATTTATTTCACAATAGCAACACATATTATGCATATTAAAATTAATTTAATATGCCACATACTTATCAATCACTTAGATCACAAACATTCACACAAGCACACACTTAACCTTATAGATTCTAATTCAAGCAATTTATCACGAAAATTCCTAGGGTGGGTGTGGGTTGTTACAACTTAGGAAGCCAAGGAAAGGATACGGCAGAAGCATCCCCAGCTTTTCAAGAATGTATGAGTAAGCATCTAAATTTGAGGATGAATTTCTTTTAAGGGGGGAGAATGTAACAACCCATACCCTTACTAAGAGTTTTGTGACAAATTGCTTAATTTTAGAACTATTATGACAATGTGTGCATTTTCATGAAATTTCATGCGCTATGTGATTTATGAACAAGTAGCATGCTAGATTGGTTCTAATATGCATAATATAAATTATGAACATGAAATAGGTGATTTATGTGACATGCATATGCATTAATTAATTTAATGCATATAAAGTGAATTTTCATGCACAAAGTCATTTTTAAGCATAAAACAATTTTTATGAGCATTTTTAGAATATTTTAAATTAAATATTTTTGCCAGAATTTTAATGAAAATAAGAAGCAAAATATTTTATTTTTAATACATTTCAATTAGCCCATAAATTGGATCAAAAATATAATTTACCAAAAGCCCAAGACACCTAAACACTCCTAACCTAGCTCATTGATGACAATCTTGTAGTTTTGCACCAAAAATCCTAAACCTAAGCCAATATTTAGCCTTCGTTGTAATGACCAGCTTCCATTCTATTTCTTACTAGTTTTTACATAATTTTTCTCTCAAAAATCCTCTTTTGGCCGAAATTACAAGGTACCTCCAAACTTTGTGATTTTGTGATCTTCTTTGTAAGTTTTCCTCTTATTTCAAGTTAATTTTTGAATTTTATGAAACTAATCATAAGTAATCCATATGGGACTATATATCTTCTAATTTTCTCTTTATTATATTTGGCCTAGGCTTGTTCTTGGAGGAAGAAATTGATCTTCAGCTGTGAACATATCTCTTTTTTCTCAAATCCATCAAAGGTGAACTCTAAAACCTAAAGGTTGAAATTTTCATGCCTATGTGCTTTAGGGGGGGGGGTGATTTGTGTGTTTATTCATCTTAAACTGATTTTTCTTATGAGTACATGAAAAATATTGATTTAAATCATGCAGTTACATATTACTATAATGATAAGAAAGTATGAAAAAAGAAAAAAATCCATGGTTTCTATGGTGATGATGGTTTGGCCATAATTGGGATTTTGATCCCAAGGCCTATAATTTTTATATGGTTCATTTTAAAGATTGTTGATATATGTATATGAATAGTGCATGACTTAATTGTATGATGATTGAGGGAGTAACTCTAGAAAACTCCTAGAGTGGTTTGGCTTATGCCTAGGAATTGACTTGTTTGGCTAATATGTGTATATGGTTAAGTGGCATATGAATTGAGTTTTATGATGTGTTAATTATGAATTAATGATTCTAATTTTCCTATGGGATTGATTGTATGATTCATTCCAAAGAAGACAAGCATGACTCTTTTAGGGGTTGCTTGTTAAGTTGATATGTATGGAAAGTATTAAGTGTACCACGTTGGAAGTTAAATTAAATTGATATTAAGATTATGATTTGTTGTGTTTGGATTTAGAAAAGTCTTGATATGAACTATTATGTGAATTCATGTGAGCTTAAGAAGGCAAAGTGTGCAGGACTTAAAAGTTACTATGTTATGTACAAGTGATGAGTGTATTTCCAAGTGCAACTCTAAGTATATGTGAATCATATATGTGCATGGGGTAGTTATACGGATGCATAGTATGATGTTAAGCCAATACTAAGTATTAAATTATAATGTTATGTTAGAGCTTAGGGACTATTAGAAGTGCAAAGGCTATGAGCATTAGGAGCTAAGGAACCACAAGGTAAGTAAACATTATGTTCATGTTACAAGTTATCATAATATGTGAACCTTTAAGATTCTTGAAACCCGAGTTCCTTTCTCATAAGTTATAATTATATGACTTCTTTTGTAAGCTTGGGTAGCCAAATGATAATTGGTTCGAAACTATTATTGACTATTCGAAAAGAGCCTTTGTAATTATTGCTTTATCTTACATTCTTTTTGGAACCATACTGTTGTTTATTCTTTGTTTAATACGCTAAACTTCTATTGCTACTGTCATACATGTGACCGCATTCTTCAATGCTATTGTTATTGCATTCTTTAATACTATTATTACAAGTGATTACCATTAGCTTGGGTTATGGTACCTATAAACCCTTACATATAGAAATCCTCATGCTGATGCGAGAAATCATCAGAACCTTTGCACATGTTCTTAACCTGATGGATAAGGGTAGTTATCCACCTCAGCTAGAAGGGGCAGTTCTAGCCATGGAGCTTGATTAGCTTTATGCTTCTTTACAAGTTGGGAGTTAGAATTTGGTATGATGCCACCTCTCCCTTTCATGCTCAAGTGAATAAGGCAAAAGCATCAGTCTACAAGTTACAAGTTTGATTTTTGTGAAACTTGATAAATTGCAAATTATGAATTATGAACTATGAACCCTTCTAAAGGGATATGTGTTATTGTATAAGTTGTATTGTTTACTCATTGAAATCATCTATCTCATGTATTGTTTACTCATTGAGATCATCAATCTCACCCCTTTTCTTGTGTGGTTTCAGGAGAGCATTATAAGTAGGCAAGGTGATAGCTCAAGCAATCTACTCTGCTTAGGGGATTTCCTTGTCCAAGTCTATTTACATACTATGATATGCAAGAGTCACGCTTAGATGTTCTAGGAGTTTCCTTTTTGGAACATTATTCATTTGATGATTAATTTGGAGTCTTAATTATTCTTTTTCTTATGGATTGTACTCAAAGTATTTTTAAACTATTCTTTTGCTAGTTAAGGTTTTCCTTTATTATTGGTCATTCAAGTTAATGCATGAGATTTTGGCACGATCCTAAGCAGTGTTTAACCATACATGAGAGGGTTCTATGGGTGTGGGTGACCTTATATCTCCCCATGTTCTAGGACTGTCATATCTCAGAAGTTGGGATGTGACAATGGGCAACCACATTTTTAATATCTCTTCAAGGTGCATGTCAAAGGATAATAATTCAAGCAACGGTTCTAAGCAATAAGGCATAATTGCATCATATTATTAAGTACTCACCTTGAACTCCTTTGCTCCTATTAGCATTCACTTTTGATTGATTTAGTGTCCTTCATAGTCTTGAGCATTCTCCTTGCCCTTGCATTGAGGTTCTACACCATATTATTTTAATTTCATATTAATTAGTAATCAATAGTGTTACTAGTCATAATTTATCTATTTTATATTTGTTCCACTATTTCACAATGAAGGTATATTAATAGTGCTACACTTATGCATAGTCTCATTTCCAATCATTTTCAAGCTTAATTCCTTATTTAATTCTATAAATCCAAATTTAAATCTCATAATTCCCAAATTGTTCCATAAACCCTAGAATTTGGGGAAAACTATTAATTTCCTTTCCAATCCTTCCTTTCCAATCCTCAAATTAACCATAAATTCATCAAATTAAAACCTAGGCAATTTATTCTCATCAATTATTTTAAATTAATTCACTCTTAGTCATAAGAACCCTAACTTGTCCCATTTAGGTCAAATTTGGAGAAAACTTATGTTTTCCCATCAAAACTTCAAATTAGTTGTAGAAATGTGAAATTAACATAACATAAAACCTAACAACCATTCAATTATAAAAATCTAGCATTAGAAGACCAAGTTTCTCCTTTAACTAAGTTTATGCCACTAGGATTTCCAAGTCTTGAATTAAGTCCCTAAAATCCTTTTTTAACACTTTCAAATCATTTTCACCATCTAAAACCATAGATGCAATCAATTAGAATTTAGAACACTTCCTTAACAAGTTCGTCATATTGGCCGGATTTCATACCTAGTAGATTTAGGTGATTTTCATGTTTTATTTACCTATCTTCACATTAATCCTTTAATTCTCTTGTCAAATCTCCATATTTCATCAAACCACATCTTATGTATGCACATCCTTTGTTGGTCAAAATTTATATATGGCATAGGAGAGATTTTATGCAACTAAAATACAAAAATCAAACATGATTTCTCATCTTGGGAGATTTTGGTTTAGTAAGGTCCTTATTGATGTTGGTGTAGAGAAAATTCCTTATATTTAATAGGAAGCTTTTAGTGTAGAGAATTGTAGATGGTGCACATAAAATGAATTAACATATATATATGATAGGTTGGATAGTGAGAATTTGATCAAGCTTAATCCAATGGTTAAAATTTAATCTTAACATATGGCTATGATCTACTTCATTTGGATTGCCAAGATTTCATCAATTCAAATGATATTCATCATGAGGCATTGAAATGCTAAAAGGATACATCTAGTCATTTTTGTAGGAAGATTAAAAATCCAACTTGGTTAAGGATTTGACTTAGGCCAATTTTGGTGGCTATAAGTCAAAATTGGTGGCTCCATCTCTAACATCAAATTTTTTGTTTTGGGCTAAATATTCTAACTTACAAGCTTGATGTTATTTCAATTATGGGCCCTGTGTGACCTCACTTGAGCATCGGTTTGATCTGCTAAAAGGGAATGAAATGCTCATTTGGGTTTGAACTCATGATGAAATCCTCAGGATAAGATAGATTGATTTTGAAGAGTTGCCACCTTAATTTTATTTTATTTAGGAAAGGGAAACACCCAAATTGACTCTGATTCACATCCCAAAAGAAAAATCATTAGCCTCAAAACCAAAAAGGATTTAGGAACTAACTTTTTAGTTTATTTTAACAAAATTAGTTGGAGAATTTTAATACAAAATAACTTAAAATAAATTTCATGAACAGAAATAAAGATGATGCTTGAGTAATAATATCTGTGCAATGCATGACAATTAAAAAAATGATAAACAAGATAAAATACACTTCAGAATTATTACAAAAATATAATAAATAAATAAGAGAGAGGATCTTTTCTCTAACCTTTATGGGTACTAAGAGAAGCACACATTCCTCAACTAATTGCAAGAATTAACAAATCAAAAAGAAACAACATAATCATATGCAAAAGAAAACAAAATAGAAATAATCTCATAAAAAAAATGAAAGAAAGGGAAAAATTATTTTATAAAATAGTTTGAAGTTGACGCCTGAATGACTGGCACGCCTACATATCATTTTGAATGGGAATCAAATCCCATGCAGTTCTTTCTTCTTACAAAGGAGGGGTTTTGGGAAAAGTTAATTTGATTTATTAATTTAATTCAAATTTAAACTTGACAAGATTAGATCTTTTCAATTTTAGACCTAAGGGGAGATATAAAATAGAGAATTCTAGATCTGATTTAAGAAATCTCAAAAGAAGGAAATATACCTTTGTTTTGTGCTTTCTTTGTAAGAACAAGGCAAGTCTTACACCAAATCTGAGCTCCACCTTGGATTAGGATTTCATGAGATGAATCTTGCACAAAAAATGGAGATTTTTGCATCTAAAAATGTATATCCACTTCCTCTCCCCCTTAAATGACTAGGAGTAAACACCTATTGATAGTAAAGAACTAAAGGCAAAATAGGAAAAATGAAAGCACTAATAGCACTGGAGGCATGCCGGCAGCACTAATGCCCAAACTTCATTCTTTTTTAGCCCGTTTGACCCATTTTTGATCCAATTTAAGTGATTCTAGTTGCATTGTGATCGTTATTCAATCTCAGATGATCAAAGGGTTGTTTAGAGGTCAAAGGGATAGGTTTTAGTTCCTAGAGTTCCATTTCTTAGTGGGACCACCATATTGGCTTTACGTAGCACACTAATCATAACTGGTGTCAAACTATGGTAGGATCATAAAGGTGCAAAATTAAGGAAAGATGGGAAAAGGAACCATAATGATGTTTAAGAAATTGTTCCTAAACATTTATGGATGGAAAATGGGATGGATAGTAGACAGAAAAATGGACCATATTGATGTCTAGGTGATAGTTGTTAAACATATATGGGTGGAAATGGTGGATTTTGAATATAAGATGTGGAAAAAGGAACCATAGGATGCCTAGGTTATTGTTACTAGACATTAATAGGTGAAGTTTCAAAAGGATTTTGATAAAGGGGCAAAAATAGGAACCATAGGGATGCCTAGGTGATTGTTACTAGACATTTATCAATAAAAATGGTGGATTTTGAATAAAAGAGGCAAAAAAAAAAAAAAAAAAGGAACCACAGGGATGTCTAGGTTATCATTACTAGACATTTATGGGTGAAATGATCTTAAGGATATCCTTGGATGGTCTAATTATCACATCCTAATTTTAGAGATATGATGGTCTTAGAACATGGAGACATAAGGTCACCCATGCCCGTAGAACCCACTCATGTACATATAAACACTTCCTAAGATCATACCAAAACCTCATGCATTAGCTAAAATATTCAATAATAAAGAAAACTTTAACTAGCGGAAGAATAGCTTCAAAATACTTTAAATACAATCCATAAGAAAAGCACATTTAAGACTCCAAATACACTATTAATTGAATACTATTCCAAAAATAAAACTCCTGAAGCATCTAATAGGGACTCTTCATATCATAATATGACAATAGACATGGATAAGGAAATCCCCCTAGTGGAGTAGATTGCTTGAGCTATCACCTTGCCTCCTCATAATGCTCACTTGAAACCATACAAGGAAAAAGGGTAAGATAGATGATCTTAATGAGTAAACAATATAACTTGACAATAACACATATCCCTTTTTCAAGGGTTCATAATTCATAATTCATGGTTTGTGATTTTGCAAGGTTCACAGAAATCAACTTCTAACTTGTAACTTATAAAGTGACGATTATTGCCTTGTTCACTCAAGGGAGAGGTGGCATCATACTAAATTCCAACTCCTAACTTGTAACTTGTAAAGAAGCATGAAACTGATAGTCTCTATGGCTAAAACTACCCCTTCTAGTTGAGGTGGATCAACTACCCCTATCTATTAGGTTAAGACCATATGCACAGGTTCTGATGATTTCACGCATCGGCATAAGGATTTCTACATAAAGGGTTCATTGGTACTATAGCTAGAGCTAATAGCAATCACTTGTAACAAAAGCATTGAAGAATGCAATCACATGTAACATAATAGCAATAGAAGTTTAGCTTATTGAACAAAAGATAAATAACAGTATGGTTCCAGAAAGAAAGTAAGGTATGGCAATAATCACAAAGGTACCTTTCTTATCATTGAATAAATAATAGTAGTTTCGGACCAATTGTCCTTCGGCAACCCAAGCTTAACAAAAAAATCACATAGTTATAATTGAAAATAGAAAGGAACCTGGGTTTCAAAAATCTCAAAGGTCCACATAACATGATAACTTGTACTTGTAACATAAACATAATATTTACTCACCTTGTGGTTCTTTATCTCCTAGTGCTTGTAGCCCTTGAACTTCTAATAATCCTCAAGCTCTAATATATACTTAGTATTTGCTTAACATCATGATATCCTACCCCATAACTACCCCATGCACATATGACATTCATACATATTTGGAGTTACACTTAGAAGTGCACTCATCACTTGCACATATCATGTTGACTTTTTAGTCTTACACACTTAGTCTTCTTAAGCTCACATAAAAACTCATAATAACTCATACCAAGACTTTTCTATAGCCAAACACAATATATTATGATGTTAATACCAATTCAATTTAACATCCAACTTGGTACACTTAACACTTTCCACATATATCAACTTAATAAGTAACCTTAAAAGTGTCATGCTTATCTCTTTTCACCAAATTATGCAATCAATCTCATAGTCAATTTAAGATCATTAATCCATAATTAACACATTATAAGGCCTAATTCACATGTCACTTAATCATGTACATATATTAATCACAATTTATCAACTAAGGTTTTGGAAACCCTAGGTAGGTAGAACCTTCATTGGAGTTTCTTAGAGTTACTCCTTCAACCAACATACAATTAAACTATGCATTATTCTTATACACATGTTAAACATCATTAAAATATAACATACAAAAATTATAGACATTAGGATCAAAATCCCACCATAGGCCGAATCACATATACAATGAAAACTATATATTTTCTTGCTTTTCGCACTTTCCATTCATTACAGTAATATGTAAAAACATTATTTAAATCAATATTTTTCATCTAAACATAACAAAAATCATTTTAGAACACCTTATTATACAAATCAGCACTCCCCTTGTTCATATGCATTAAAATTCCAACTTTTAGATTTTAGGATGGAAACCATGGATTTTCTTACTTTTTATAGTTTTTGATAATTACAGTAATATATAAAAATATAATTTAAACCAATATTTTTCATCTAAACATAACAAAAATCAATTTCTAATACATTAACATAAAAATTGACACCTCCTTTAAGGATATGCATGAAAAATTCAACTTTTAGATTTTAGGGTTCACCTTTGGAAGATGTGCAAAGAAAGAGTTGTGTTTACGGTTGAAAGTCAATTTCTCCTTCAAATAAAACACCTAGGCCAAATTAAACACCAATAGAAGTAGTAAATATATAGCCCCATATGGATATCTCATGGTTAGTTTCATAAAAATTAAACAGTAGATTGAAAGAAGAGAAAAACTTACAAAGACAATCACAAAATTGCAATGTTTGAAGGCACTTTATGAATTTTGGTTGAGAGTGTTTTTGAGAGAATTTTTCAATAGAAAATCTAATGGAAAACATAATGGAGGCTTCCAAAGGGATGGGGAGGCCCAATATTAGGTTAGAATTTGGGTTATGGTAAAAAATTACAAGTTCGCCATTAATGAGATAGGTTAGGAGTGTTTTGATGTATTGGGCTTTTGGTGAGTTAGGCCTTTTAATTTAATTCATGGGATAATTATAAATAATTAAAATTAAAATATTTTTCTTATTATTTTCATTAAAATCCCCCCAAAAATATTTATTTAAAAATATTTTAAAATACTCAAAAAAATTATTTTATGCTTAAAAATTGCTTTGTGCATAAAAATTTACTTTTTATGCAATAAATTAATTTATGCATATGCACTTCACATAAATTACCAATTTCACCTTAAAAATCATATTATGCATATTAGAACTAATTTAATATGCCACATACTCATTAATCACATAGCATAAGAATTTTCATGAAAGCACACATTTTGTCACATTAACTCTAAATTCAAGTGAATTGTCATGAAACTCCTAGGGTGGGTGTGGGTTGTTACACTAACAAAAGGGGATACCTAATTCAAATTTGTAGTATGAATCCTAAGGCTATCTTAAGATAGGTCTGATGTTGGTGGTTCTAGTCTTGATTCAGGATCTTTGCTTAATGGTTTTGTTAGATTAATTGTCCATCTTGCTTCAGGAATTTGGATTAATGATCTTTCTTGATTCAAACTGATGATTCACCTTACTTAGAGCAATTGGATTGATGATCCTTCTTGACTCAAACTGGTGATCCATCTTTCTTTGTGTATTTGGACATGATAATATGTCTTAATTCAAGAGTCTGCTTTAATGCAAAATGCATATGATTATATAATAATTAGATACTTTGAGCCTGCAAAGGGTCACTTTAGCATGAAAGCACTGAGTTTTTAGGAGAAAGATGCTCCTATTTTGAAAAGTAAATATTTAGAAAGGAGGTACCCCTAATTTAGAATGATAAAGGAAAGTGGTTAGGCCATTTTATTTGGATAGACCAGCTTAGGGATGGTAGGGTCACACTCGATTTGGACCGGGCATAATGGCTGGCTTGAAGGGTTAATTAAAGGCTATCAATTCAGCCTTGATTGAAATCATTTAAGAATGCTAGGTTAAGTATGGAAGAGATTGAGCTAGTCAGCTTAGAAGGCTTAGTTAGGCATGGCCTCTTGATTTGGGATTAGATTGAGTGACTAACTTAAGGTCATATTAGGTATGAGGCTACTTGGTCAATGGCTATTAGTTCAGCCTATAAAGAAATCACTTTAGGAGGTTAAGCCAGTATGGCTGGAAGAGATTGGTTGTTCAGTTTGAAAGACTTAGATTGGTCTGACTTTGGAGAAGATTTGGTTTGAGGATAAATTGGATAGCTTGATTAGGAGGTTCAAATCTTTGGAGATGATTAGGTTGGAAGGCTTAGGAAAGGTCAGTTTATGGGCTTGTCCTTAAAGAAGTTTATATGGAAGGCTTTGGTTAAGTCTGGCAATTGGCTTAATCTATTATGGCCTTTATGGAGAATCAATTTAGAAGTTTAGTCTAGTTTAGCTTTAGGAAAGATTGTTTAGAATGAATGGATCATCTTAGAAGGCTAGGTCGGGTTTGGCCTTGGCTAGGGTCATTTGGAAGCTCAGTCTAGTTTGGCTATATAAGAGGTCAGATTACAGGCTCAATCAAGTTATTAGGAGTTCGTTTGAAAGGCCTAGTCAAATTTTACCTTAAGACTATGTCAGAGAGATTAGGCTAGAGTGCTAGACTTTGTAGGAGATCAAACTGGGAGGCTAAGTCTTGCTTAGAGGAAAGGCCAGGCTAGGAAATTAATTTGGCAGGCCCAATAAGATTTGGGCTTAGAGGAAATCATAGGCTTCTTAAATGAAGGCCTTTTGGGAGTAGTCTTCATGGTGAAGGCTTCTCAGTTTGGACTTCATGTTCTAGGCTTCTTGGTTTAGGCTTCATAATAAAGGCTTTTAGGTTTGAGCTTTATGATGAAAACTTCTAGGTTTAGGCTTCCTGATGAAGGCTTATGGGTTTAGGTTTTATGGTGAGGGCTTTTAGGCTTAGGCTTCGTGATGAAGGCTTTTAGTTTTAGGCTTTGAGATAAAGGCTTTTGATCTTCGGCTTCCTGATGAAGGCTTATAGATTTAGGCTTCTCAACTAGGGCTTCATGGTAAAGGCTTTATGCTTAGGCTTTCTAATAAAGTTTTATAGGTTTAGGCTTCTGGATTTTGGCTTTATGGTGAAGGGTTCTCAACTTAGACTTCATGGTAAAGGTTTTTGGGATTTAGGCTTTATAGTAAAGGCTTCTTGGTTTGGGCTTCGTGGTGAAGGCTTTTCTACAAGGGTGCTTTTAACCCCCTTTGAAGATGGTTGGTTTTAGCTCAAGTATGGTGCTAAATATTTTAGTCATAAAGAGATCGCATGCTCATAGATAAAGGTTTGCCTTTTGACATGGTTGCATCAATTTAAGAGGATAAAACTAAGAATGGTCTTGGTGTATTTCAATCAAGGTTATCTATCTGGCCATAATGATAGAAATAAAGATGATTTTGGTGAATTTCAATCAAGACTATCTATCCGACCTTAATGCTAAAGATAAAAATGATTTTGGTGAATTTCAATCAAAGCCATCTATTCGGCGTTAATACTGGAGGTAAAAATGGTTTTGGTGAATTTTATTAATGATGAGAATCGGGATGCGTTACCAGAAGTCTACAAACATTTGCATGAAATAGATTTCAAAAAGATTCTTCAAGGTTGTTCTTTCTATCAAGATAACTCACAATTAAAAGAATTCCAACCAATTTACTTGTTTGTTGGATCATTCAAGAGGAAAAGAAGGTTGCATGAAGTTTCTTACAAGCTAATCAAGGATATTTGGATCATAAGCTTTGCATATGGATCCAATTGCATTCAACGAAGCTTTAACATTGATGAATTAAATAAAGGGGCTTAGAAAAGGCAAAACATGGAAGTTTAAGCTTCATACAATGTAAAATGGGAGAGAAATCGAAAAAGGGCAGAAGCCAACATGCCCAGGTGCATATGCATGTCCTTAAGCATATAGAATTTTGTGTGTTCATTTTTATTTTTGAAATTTTATTATTTACTTTAGTTTTATTGTTTTTGGGCCCTTATCAATATGATATAAGCCCGTTGTCACATCCTAACCTTAGAGATATGACAGTCCTAGAACATGGGGAGACATAAGGTCACCCACGCCCGTAGAACCCACTTGCATATAAACAAATCATGCCTAGGATCTTACCAAAAGCTCTTACAATAACTCATTTAAACATTTAGATGAATACCTTAAATTATGGAAGTCTAAAATAAATCATTACATATAAAATCCATGAGGAAAATAATATATATCAATAAGTATCAATCAACATTCCTGGAGCATATAATGACAAGACTTCATAAAATAGTATTATTAATAACTTGGACAAGGAATTCCCCAAATGAAGTAGAATGCTTGAGCCATCACCTCACCTCCTCACATTTGCTCACCTGGAACCACAAAAGGAAAAAAGGGGTGAGATAGATGATCTCAATGAGTAAATGATAAGGCACAAACATATCACATATTCCTTTAGAAAGAAAACACATAACTTATACACATTGTTCATGATTTATAATTCATGAATCAAGTTGCAATTTAGCAAGGGTTCAATTTGGCAAATTTGCAGAAATCACACTTATAACACATAGTGAGTGAAGGCTATTGCTCTATCACTCGAACACATTAAGGAGAGGTGGCCTTATACCAAATTCCAATTCCTATCACTTATAAAGCATAAAGCTGATCAGGCTCCATAGCTAGAATTGCCCCTTTCTAGCTGAGGTGGATACACTACCCCTATCCATTGGGTTAAGACCATATGCACAGGTTCTTATGATTACCCGTATCAGCACGAGGATTCTGCATAAAGGGTAAAAGGTACCATAGCTAGAGCTAATGGTAATCACAATTAACAATATCACATAAGACAACAATAACATGTATTCCAATGACAATGGTGGTTTAGCTTTCAAACAAAAGATACAAAGATAGTGTAGTTCCAGAAAGAATATAAGTTAAGGTGTTAATCAGAAGAATTTCTCATTGGATAACAAAATAGTTTTGGACCAAATGTCCCTTGGCAACCCGAGCTTGTCAAAGAATTCATATAATAATATTTTAGAATGGAAAGAACTTGGGTTTCAAAGATCACAAAGGCTTACATAGCATGATATCACATATTTGTAACATAACAAAATGTTACATGCACTTGTAGAATGAATACAATGTTTACTCATACTTGTAACATGAACATAGTGCTTACTCACCTTGGGGTTCCTTTGCTCCTAATATACATAGTCCTTTTGCACTTCTAAAGCTCCTCAAACTCTAACATAATATTTAGTTTAATACTTAGTATTTATTAACTTATGATGCTCCTATCCCATAACTACCTATGCACATATAGCATACACATACACTTAGAGTTCACATATAGGTGTACTCATCACTTGCACATAACACATTGACTTTAAAATTCTTGCATACTTAGGCCTTATAGGCTCACATAAGAACACATTACAATCATATCAATACCTTTCTAAGGTCATCACAATATTATTACCTCAATATCATCTCATTTTAAGAATTATCTTAATTCATTTTACACTTCCATACATGTCAACTTAACAATTAACCTTTCAAGTGTCATGATTAACTCTTATGATCCTTTTTATACAATTGTCATTTCATCAACTCAAAACCATGTATTTATTATCAAGTCATCATAACATCTAGTTCTATATTTTCCAATCACATTTGCATTCTAATCATAATATAAGGTTAAGATACCTTAAGTATATCTTAAGTATACCAAAATGCCTTTAAGCTTATCTAGTGTCATACCTTCAACTAACATGCAATTTTATCATTTATTATTCATACATGCATGTCAATAATTATCAAAACACATCACATAAAAATTATAAACATTGGGACAAAAATATTGATGTAGGCCGAATGTATCACCAAAGGAAAAATTAAATTTTCTTTCTTTTCGCACTTTCTATCTATTTTAGAAATATGTAAAAATATGGTTTGAATCAAAATTTTTTATGTAAACACAACAAAAATCATTTTAGAATTTAAATCCATATGAATCGGCCACACTTGGTGTTGTTTATATATAAAAATTCAACTTTTGAATTATAGAGCACAAAACCATGAGTTTTCTTGTTTTTGGTATTTTTCGGTCATTTCAGAAATATATAAACAGGTTGTTTAAACTATTATTTTTCATTCAATCATAGCAAATATTAGTTTAGAACACATCCATACTTGATTCAGTAGGCATAGATAGGATTTATACAAAAACAATTCCAAGTTTAAAGGCTTAGGTGAAAAATCATGAGTTTTCACGCTTTCCGCGCTTTTCATTCATTTCAGTGATAAATGGACACATGATTCAAATCATTATTTTTCATCTAAACAAAACAAATATCATATTATAGCACTTTCTCATACAAATCAGCAGTCATATGTCCATTCAATAATAGAATTTTCCAACTTCCAAGTTTTAACACAAAAACCTTGGACTCTTTTCTTTTTCGAAACTTTCCGGTCATCACAGAAATATGCAGAAATATTATTTAATCCAATATTTTTCATCAAAACAAATCAAAAATTAGTTTAGAAAATAACAATACACAAATTGTGAACATGCCGCCCCCCCCCCCCCCCCCGCCCCCGCCCGTTGTGATATTTATGCATAAAAATTGTGATTTTACGTTATAGAATTCACCTTTGGAGAAATCTCGCGGAAAGAATTGTGTTTTGGGTAGAAAATAGATTTTCTCTCCCAAAAACTCACCGAAATAGAATTAAATCTGTAAAAATCAATAATCAATTAATTCAAAATAATTTTCCCATAATTTTTTTTATAGAAATCAGTTTAGAAATTGAAAGAGAAGAAAAACTTACGACTACGGTCAAAAAATCGCGAAACGGAAAGGTGTTTTCTTAATTTCGATAGAGAGGAATATTTTGAGAGGATTTTTCTGCCAAGATTTAGAAAAAATAAGGGGATGGCTGCTGAAACTTTGGTTTGGCCAAATTTTAGAATATATAATAGGGTTTGGGTGAAATTTCCACTAATACCCTTAATGAACTAGGTTAAGAGGATTTTTGTATAGTCGGCTTTATGGGTATTTGGGCTTTTATTTAAATTTTTGGCTGAGTAAAATTAAAAATAAAAAGAATATTTTTCTTATTATTTCTATAACATTTTTCCCCAAAAATATTGATTTTAAAATATTTTAAAAATACTCATAAAATTATTTTATGCTTAAAAATTGTCTTATGCATGAAAATTCATTTTATTTAAAATAAATTCTTTTATACAAATACACTTTATGTAAATCATTTATTTCACAATAGAAACTCATTTTATGCATATTAAAATTAATCTAATATGCCACATACTTATCAATCACTTCAATCACAAATTTCCACAGAAGCACATACTTAACCTTAATAGTTCTAAATCAAGCAATTTATCACGAAAATTCCTAGGGTGGGTGTGGGTTGTTACACCCATGTTCAATGAAATTAAGATTGGATATGTAATTAGTGAGTTTGGACCTATTTATATTAGGTTTAAGGCCAAAAACGAGACTAGCTTTTTTTCTTGTTTAGGAATCAGTTTTCTTGTATAATAAGTAGTTTAGGAGCTATTTTAATTAGGAATCTTTAATCCTTATATAGAAAGATTTCCTAGTCCTTAGTTGATTCTTATTTAGGATTTTTGTAACATTATAGATACTTAGCTATTCTATCAATAAAGATATATTTCCCCAAATTTAACCTTTTAAGCTTGTGGAGTTTTCTCAAACCTGGTTCTAGGATTAGAATCAAACACCTGAACTTTCAAAACTAATTACTTTGCTTATTCACAACATACCAAGGTTCCTTGACATAGGTTCATTATTAAGTTAAGATTTTTCCCTGTAAACTTGATTTGGCTTTCCAAGGGAGTCGCTTCCAAGTGTAAAGGTATTGGGTCTCGAAGAAGGTCATTTGGGATTCGTATCAGTTTGGTATCAGAGCTTAGGCTCTAAATTAGGTTATATCTTTCCATTTCATTTGTGTTGTCCATTTTCATTTATTTTTCTTATTTATTTCTCTTTTCATTTTCATTAAATTCTTTTATTTTCACTTTGTTAATTCTATTTGCTATTGTTTTAGGTCTAAAAATAAAAAAAAAATCCTAAATTGTCTTCTTTAGTTTGTCTTTGTTTTCTATCTTTTTGTATTATCATTTGTTCCTTCTTTTATGTGTGTTCATCAAAAAACAAAAAAAAAATCAAGTGTTGGAAGATTAAACTCTCTCAAAACTTACATTTGAAATCAATTCAAAATCAAAAGAAAGGGGTGGAGGATTTGGCCATAAAAAATCCGAAGACTTCAAGTCAGTTGGCTTCTTATTTTTGATCTTCAACTTGTTTGTTATTTTTATTTTTGTTCTTTCAATTCATTGCTAAAAAAAAAAAAAAAAGAAGAAGATAGAAAAAAAAAAGAAGGAAAATTCATCCAAAAAGAAAAAGAGAAGCAAAAAGTGTTGATCTAACTTTTTGGAGTATTTATAGAAGTTATTTACTTCCAAGAGTGAAGAGGACAAGAAAATAAGCTGATTTTCAAGATTGTACAAGGAGAATTAAAGATTTCAGTATTCTACAAGGAGTTTGACCAAGTCTAAGCATCCTTCCAAAATAAGCTAGCATTGGTTTCCTACTCTTTTCAAAATTTTAGTTTGACTTTTCTAATCCTATTTTCATTATGATTTCTTTCTAATTTAATTATGTCCTTATTCATTTTAGTTTTCTTTTGTATTTAATTAATTTTAATCCTTGTTCGTCTCTCATTAGGTTTCCTAATCCTATTAGGATTCCTATATTGTTTTCCAAGTCCAATTAGGATTCTTATTTTCCTAGTGTCATTAGGATTTCTAGTTCTTGTCTCTTTAAGTCTCCTTAACCTTAGTTCTTAAGCATTGTAATTAACTTGTAATATTTTGATTCTAATAGGACAGTTGATAGGTAATAGGTAAGAGTGATTAAACACGAGCGAACATAAGAGTGTCATCTACTTTAAAGTGAAACACGTGAAGGAGTGAAGTGAGGTTTTACTTTACTAGCATTCTTTTCAAGTTTTCACAATGAGTATTAAAGATAAAGATGATAAGCGAAATTTCTTAAAGTTTTTAGAGTAATTAAACAATAAGATGGACAAAAGGGGGGAATGAATTTCAAAGAAGATGCCACCTTAGGTATATGTATGTACTCCTTGAACAATGTCAAGTGATGGAAAGAAAATTTGATAGAATTCATGATCAATTTGAGAGACTTGAAAGTACACTTATAAAGAGGTGACAACTAAAAGCTTAAAATTCATCTAGTCGACTTCCAAGATGAAATCAAGTAATTGATGAAAATGATGTGTCTGAACCACCATTGCAAACTATGAAGAATAAAGATGAAGAGGTTAAAGTCATCATACCTAGACTCATTCAAGCTACATGTGAAGCTGATTGAATTTACTATAGTGACTTATCACTTACAAAGCATGATTCTTTCGTTGGTGACAAAGAAGAAGACATTGTTGTTGTTTATGAAGAGGTTTCAATAATCGATACTCTTTTAGAAATCTTGATGAAAGCATAAGATGTGGTTGAGTTAGATGTACAAGAAGATAAATAAGAACAAAAAGATGGTATGATTCTAGTTGGTCAAGTCAAGATTCTAGGATGAATCATTTTGAGGAGGGAGGGAATGATGAGAATCAAGATGCCTTACAAGAAGTCTACAAACATTTGCATGATATAGATTTCAAAAATATTCTTCAAGGTTGTTCTTTCTATCAAGATAACTCATAAGTAAGAGAATTCCAATCGATTTACTTGGTTGTTGGATCATTTAAGAGGAAAAGAAGGTTACATGAAGTTTCTTACAAGATAATCAAGGATATTTAGATCATGAGTTTTGCATATGAATCCAATTGCATTCAAGGAAGCTTTAACATTGATGAATTGCATAAAATGGGTTGGAAAAAGGCAAAACATAAAAGTTCAAGCTTCATATAATGTAAAATGGGAGAGAAATCAATAAAAGGCAGAAGCCAACATGCCCAGGTGTATGTCCTTAGGCATGTAGCATTTTGTGTGTTCATTTTTATTTTGGAAATTTTATTATTTACTTTAGTTTTTAATGTTTTAGGCCCCTATCAATGTGATATTAGCCCATGTTCAATTAAATTAAGTTTGGATATGTAATTAGTGAGTTTTGGGCCTGTTTATATTAGGTTTAAGGCCAAAAATGGGATTAGCTTGTTTTCTTATTTAGGAATCAATTTTCTTATATAAGAAGTAGTGTAGGAGTTATTTCTAATTAGGAATTTTCAATCCTTGTATAAGACAATTTCCTAGTCTTTAGCTAATTCTTATTTAGGATTTTTTGTAACACTATAAATACCTAGCTATTTTATCTATAAAGATATAAGTTGATTTCCCAAATTTAAGCTGTCAAACTTGTGAGAGTTTTCTCAAATTTGGTTCTAGGAGTAGAATAAAAAATCCAAACTTTCAAAGCTAATTACTTTGCTTGTTCACAACATACCAAGGTTTCTTGACATAGGTTCATCATTGAGTTGAGGTTTTTCCTTGTAAACTTGATTTGGCTTTCTAGGGGAGTCGCTTCCAAATGTAAATATATTAGGTATGAAAGTAGGTTGTTTGGGGTTCATATCAAATCAAGGCTATCTGTTTGGCTTAATGCTAAAGGTAAAAAATTATTTTGGTGAATTTCAATCAAGGCTATCTATTCAGCCTTAATGCTGGAGGTAAAAATGGTTTTGGTGAATTTCAATCAAGGCTATTATTTAGCTTTAAGAGGCCTTGATCTTAAGGATCATGTGTTTTGCTTTAGAGACTTGATCCTTTTAAGGATATTGACAGGTTTGCCAAAGAGGCATGGGATAGGCTTTGATTGGTTAGAGCCCTTTTTAATCAACTCGAGGATAATAGGCTTTGTGGGATATGCCTCGACTTTTGGTTTTGTCAAGGAATTTGACTTCAATGACGATGAGTCCTAAGGGACCTGAGGATTTGTAGTGTTGCCCATATTGAGATTTTTTCTAAGGAAAGGATGATATGAGGCTTGAGCTTGAAATAATAGTACTATTTGCCAATGAGGCTTGGGATGAAGTTTAAGGTAGGTTGGAACTTCTGAAAAGGATCAGAGAGGTTGTATGATTTTGCTATTTGTAGCATGATTTATAGAAAAGAGCAAGTTAAGCAATTCTTGCCATTTGAGATTGAAGAGAATCTTAGAATGACCCATTATTGGTTTGACTCAATCCAAGTGAGACACAAGCTGAAGGGAAAATGTGTTAAGGAGTGGCTAAAAGACAAATGAGAAGGGACAACTTAAGGATAATAATGGACTAGAGATTATGCATTATCTTTTTGAGCTATACAACAGGACGGATGGACGAGAGATGATGACATTCTAAAAAGGCATGTCCCCATTATAGGATAAAAGCATAGAAGACAATATAAATTCAGAGAACAAGCCTCTAGTGAAGAAAGATGACTTTGAAGACATAAGTTAAGAGGATTGATTAAAGATGATTTCACTACTTTGGACACAAGGAAAGATGACTAGGATGAGCTTGCTCAATCTCTCTCTCTCTCAGCTCTAACTTCTGCCTAAGTGGCCCTTTTGGATTTTCAACTTAGTGAGCTGGAATTAATGAAATTCAAAAGAAAACATCCACCATGATTTGGGCTGCTACTTTAAGGGGTGCAATTGGTAATTCCATTTGATTTGCTCTTTATGGTTTAATTATTTGATCATTTGACCTCTTTGGTTAGCTGTGATTGTTGATGGCACCTCAAATTCTAACATGTGCTAATTATGGTGGATTTAATTATCTGTTTGTTCATTTCTCTTTCTTTTTCTTCCTTTTTTTTCTGACTTGCTTTTTTTTTTCTTTTTTTTAATTAAAGCTCATCTATGTCTGACTAAAAAGGAAGATAAGAAAATTAATACATAAATAAAGAAAAGAAAATGTAGATGTACTATTATAAAGAAAACTCTACTACAAAATAATGAAAAAAGAGGCTAACCTAGTCAAAAAAATATAGAAAAAAGAAAATAAGACAATAAACTTTGACTCAAATTTAGACTCATACTCAAATTTAAACTTGAGATTCAACCTCCGATGGATCAAATTAGTTAGGCTTAAACTACTTCGTGACATACCTCCTGGCTGAGGTAAGGTGGGGTTGAGTCAGGTTCAGATTTAGTGGTGGGAAATTCAGCTTGAAATGATTTACTTTAGATGCAATCCTTAACTTTTGAAGTAGTTGCAACCAAAGCTCTGAAGGTGGGTAGGTATTGTGCTAACAAGTGGGCTTAATAGGTCGAGAGTAGTTTCTTGACAATGATATCCTTGAAAGGCAGAAATCCCCCTTATCTGGTATAGGGAACACTAGGTTATGTACATTGCATTGACTCTAACCGGGAGGAGGCATTATCCTGGTTGCAAAGCCTATTTGTCAAGTGCAAATAGTATGATATTACTCCATAAAAAGAGCTTCTATCACAAATAAAGTGTCATGACCCATCTTTGAGCCATGACTGTCCTAGGGCATAGGGAGACTTAAGGTCACCTAAACTGTATAACCCTCTTATGAGATATTAATTACTGAAGAAAACCACACTATCCTTATCCTAAGATCAAAACCAAAACAACCATTCTTTATCATCGATTACCATATCAATCATCCATAAGATAAACATTTACCATTATTTTAATTACAACTTATTCATGTATTGCTCAAGTGCATAGACTAAAGTAAAATAATACCACACCATACATACACTAAGAATATTCTAAACTATATCATTATTACAAACCTTAACAATCCATAAAGCTCTAGAGTGAAACTTCCAAAATACAACATAGTATATACAACATAACACCAAAAGTAGCAATGCAATTTTCAAGTGAAAGACGCAGAACATGGAATTTACCTTGCTGATCTATCAGCTAGTCCTGAAAATAAACAACAACTATGGGGTGAGACAAAGCTTAGTGAGTATGGAATAATATAATAAAGATTAAATAATAGTGTATGCTCAAAGGTAATTCCTTATAGCAATAAAGTAAAGTGAGTCAAAAATTATTTTTATGTAATATTTTTCCCATTTATGTATGTATATCAGATTTTATATCTTTAGCAGAACATTTTCATTCTTGGAAATGGTATGTTTCCCCCATAATCAATCGAGTGGCGGCATACGCCTTGCTCACTCCCATATACCTTGTCACACATACAACTGATCAGGCCATATGTACTAAGGACCTTAAACCCTTCCTAGCTATGGTTTAGATATTCATTACCCTATCTGTGGGTCCATTACCATTGTGCACAATTTTTGATGTATTGCCTTACATCAGAGGGGTATTCTGCTTATCATGGTATTGTTATAACATTTCTTCTTTCTATCCACGAAATGATTCAATGGATAATATATCAATAACAATTAGATTCTCATCATTGATCACATTATAAGGTCAAAACAATATAGGCTCATTTGGCCAAATGCCATAAAGAAATATTTGATTCACTTTGGCTCAATAATTAATAAAGCAGGTAATGCTTGCTAAAGAATTACAATGCATTTCAAATTTGGAAATGATTTAACATTTATGCTTATATTTAAAGCATAAGTTGCAAAATATTATCAAGTACTCACCTCTTACTCCTTAGCTCCTATATCGATAAACTTAATGCAAACTATAGCGAGGCTTCTTGATATCCCGAGCAATGCCTTTGCCTTTCGATTCTACAAACATAACCAAACAATATACATCAATTTCTATTCCTTTAACCTTCTAACCAAATGCTAACCATTTCATATAAACATACCATTCATCAATGTCTTATATCATAGGATTACGAATGAGGAAATTCATAAAAATGTTAATAAAATAATCTAGTATTGTGTCATGAACACTAGGACCAACTATTCCAATATGGCCAAAAACATAACTGCCCACGGGTGAAATCTCAGCCATGCCTCCACCTGTAGGAGGCTTCTGGTGGAATTTCTAAATTTTCCTTATCATATGGCTGGAACCCCAGTGGTGTGGTCACCCATGTCTGCCCTACTCCCCTTAATCTTCTCATGCTTTCTTTGTTATCTCTTACTTATTAAACCCCAAATTTCTCCCATCCTCATATTCCCTCATCTAACATGCAAAACTAGTCCTCCTTTAATTCCCTCCATCAACATCAACTTATAGAAATCAAAAGAAAAGTATGTATATGCTAGCAACTCATCACTCTTAGGTTAGGAACAAGGAAAGGAACACTTAAATGTAAAATCATACCTTGAAATGCTTTGAATTTGGACCTATGTTGAAGAACAAGTTGAGAGATTTTAGTATTTGGTGAGAATGCGATTTTTGATGCTAGTTTACAAATGAAAAGAAATTACATATTTTCACTTTATATGTAAATGAAATCAATGGCGGTGATTTAATCTCATAAGATCATTGGTCACATTTTTGCCTAAAATGGATGGTTAAGATTGATCAAGATGGATGGTTAAGATTGCCCTTAGGTGTATGGTGACTTGGCACTATAATGATGAGTTCCATAATTTCCAAAATACACATGGACATGGTGATTGAAATGTGGGTTAACTCAAGTGTCAAAGTTGACTAAAGTCAACAAAGGTGGCTATCATCCAAAATGGTGACTAAGCTAACACAACCTCACCCTAACTCTTAGTTAACTTATTATAACCTTAGTTTAGTTATGTCCCACCAAATTTGAGCCTTGGTGGGCCAACCACTCTATGGGCTTGGGCCTTGAGTCCAAAGCCCATTAACAAGCCCATCGAACACATTTTCCAAACTCAAAAATTTTTCATAACTTTTTCCCTTCCCTTTCACTTGGCATTTCAAATCCTACCTTCCTATATCATAATAAGCTTAAACTAAGACATATTGCCTTAAATCAATTCAATACAATATGCATGAACATTCACACTTCATAAGGATACACAATCATGCACTTAGCACTAAAAAGGGTTTCTTTCATCCCATCACTATATCATTAGTACTATACTCATAAAAATTTATACTATATGGTATTATTATAACTCTAATGAGCTTTGGAAATCTTGGGTATTACATTTATGCCAGCCTAAATTAGCATGTCTTTAACATCATTTAGTATGGTCTCCCATTGGGCCCTTATTTCTTTAACATCTCTTTTTATTGCTCTAATAGTTTGGTTAGAAGCTTATCTATGACATCTTTGTCAAATCTAGTAAACATCTTGGCAATCTTTAAAAGGTAAAATGAGCTGGGTCAGTACCAAGTTTCAAAAAAGGTTATGGTGGTGTATGACAAGCCAAAGACCTTATGTTTAATGGTAAGGGATGATGGTGTCTTGTTGCCACATCCCAACCTTAGAGATATGACGGTCTTAGAACATGGGGAGACATAAGGTCACCCATGCCCATAGAACCTACTTACATATAAACAATCATACCTAGGATCTTACCAAACCTCTTTTATTAACTCATTTAAATCATTCAAATGACTACCATAAATTGCGGAAGACTAAGTAAATGATTACATATAAAATCCATAAGGAAAATAAGATATCTCAATAAGTATCAATTAACATTCCTGAAGCATCTAATGATAAGACTTCATCAAAATAGTATTATTGATAACTTGGACAAGGAATTCCCCAAGCAAAGTAGAATGCTTGAGCCATCGCATTACCTTCTCACATTTGCTCACCTGGAACCACACAAGGAAAAAGGGGTGAGATAGATGATCTCAATGAGTAAATGAAAAGGCACATACAATGTCACAGATTCCTTTGAAAAGGAAACACATAGCTTATACACATAGTTCATGAATCAGGTTGCAATTTAGCAAGGGTTCAATTTGGCAAGTTTGCGAAAATCACACTTATAAAACATAATGAGTGAAGGCTATTGCTCTATCACTCGAACACATAGAGGAGAGGTGGCCTTATACCAAATTCCAACTCCTATCACATAGAAGGCATGAAGCTGATCAGGCCCCATGGCTAGAACCGCCTCTTTCTAGCTGAGGTGGATACTCTACCCCTATCCATCGGGTTAAGACCATGTGCACAGGTTCCAATGATTACCCGCATCGACACAAGGTTTTTGCATAAAGGGTAAAGGTACCATTGCTAGAGCTAATGGTAATCATAATTAACAATATCACATAAGGTAACAATAACATGTATTCCAATAACAACAGTGGTTTAGCTTTCAAGCAAAAGAATACAAGGATAGTGTAGTTCCAGAAAGAATACAAGTTAAGGTGTTAATCATAAAAAGTTCTCAATGGATCAATAAAATGGTTTTGGACCAGATGTCCTTTGGCAACCCAAGCTTGACAAAGAAATCATATAATGATATTAAAAATAAAAAGAACTTGGGTTTCAAAGATTACAAAGGCTCATATAACAATATATCACATTCTTATAACACAACATGATGTTGTTCACACTTATAACATGAATATGGCATTTGCCCATGCTTGAAGAATGATTACGATGTCTACTCACACTTGTAGTATGAATGTAGTGTTTACTCACACTTGTAGCATGAACATAGTGTTTACTCACGCTTGTAGCATGAACATAGTGTTTACTCACGTTAGGGTTCCTTTGCTCCTAGTACACATAGTTCCTTTTCACTTCTAAAGCTCCTCAAACACTAACATAATATTTGATTTAATACTTGGTACTCATTTACTCATGATGCTCCTATCCCATAACTACCCATGCACATATAGCATACACATTGGAGTTCACATATAGGTGTACTCATCACTTGCACTTATTACGTCGACTTTAAAAGTTTTGCATACTTAGGCCTTATAAACTCTCATGAAAACACATTGCAATCACATTAATACCTTTTTAAGGTCATCACAATATTATTACTTCAATATCATTTCACTTTAACAATTATCTTGATTCACTTTACACTTCCATACATGTCAACTTAACAATTAACCTTTCAAGCCTCATGCTTAATTCTTATGATCCCTTTCACTTCATTAACTCATAACCATATGTTCATCATCAAGTCATCATAACATCTAGTTCCATATTTCCCAATCACATTTGCATTCTTATCACAATATCATGTTAAGATACTTTAAGTATACCTTAAGTATACCATTATGCATTTAAGCTTATCTAGGATCATATCTTCAACTAATATGCAATTTTATCATTTATTATTCACACATACATGTCAACAATCATCAAAACACATCACATAAAATTTATAAACATTGGGATAAAAATCTTTATATAGGCCGAATGTATCATCAAGGTAAAAACCAAATTCTTCTTCTTTTCGTACTTTCCATCTATTTCAGAAATATGTGAAAACATGATTTGAACCAAGATTTTTCATGTAAAAGCAACAAAAATCATTTTAGAAGTTAAATTCATAAGAATCGGCCACTCTTGGTGTTATTAATACATAAAAATTCAACCTTTTGCATTATAGAACACAAAACCATGAGTTTTCTTATTTTCGGTATTTTTCGGTCATTTCATGAATATGCAAACAGGTCGTTTAAACTATTATTTTTCATTCATAGAGAATATTAGTTTAGAACACATTCCCTCATGATTTGGCTGCCATAGAGGGGATTTATACAAAAAAATTCCAAGTTTAAAGGTTTAGGTGAAAAATTATGAGTTTTCGCGCTTTTCGCGCATTTCGTTCATTTTAGCGATAAACAGACACATGATTCAGATCATTATTTTTCATCTAAAAAAAAAAATATCATATTAGAATACTTATTCATACAAATTGGCAGCCATATGCCCATGCAAGAATAAAATTTTCAAACTTCCAAGTTCTAACACAAAAACCTTGAACTCCTTTGTTTTTTGAAACTTTTCGGTCATCGCATAAATATGTAAAAATATTATTTAATTCATTATTTTTCATCAAAACAATTAAAAATCATTTTAGAATACAACCATGCACAAATTGCCACCACCCCACCCCCCCCCCCCCCTCCCCCAATGATGTTTATGCATAAAAATTGTGATTTTAGGTTATAAAATTCACCTTTGGAGGAATCTTACGGAAAGAATCGTGTTTTCAGTAGAAAATAATTTTTCTTCCCCAAAAACTCACCCAAACATAATTAAATCTATAAAAATCAGAAATAAAATAGTTCAAAATAATTTTCTCATAATTTATTTCATAGAAATCAGTTTAGAAATCGAAAGAGAATAAAAACTTATGATTACGGTCAAGAAATTGCAAAACGGAAAGGCATTTTCAATATTTTGGCAGGGAGAAATATTTTGAGAGAATTTTCTGCCAAGATATAGAAAGAATAAGAGAATTGCTGCTAGAAACCCTGGTTTGGCCAAAATTTAGGTTATATATTAGGGTTTGGGTGAAATTTCCACTAATACCCTTAATGAATTACGTTAGGAGGATTTTAGGATAGTGGGGTTTTGGGTATTTGGGCTTTTCCTTCAAATTTTAGGCTGAATAAGAATTAAAATAAAAAGAATATTTTTATTATTAATTCTAGAACATTTCCCTCAAAAATATTTATTTTAAAATATTTTAAAAATACTCATAAAATTATTTTATGCTTAAAAATTGTTTTATGCATGTAAATTCATTTTATTTAAAATAAATTCTTTTATGCAAATGCACTTCATGTAAATTATTTATTTCACAATAGCATCTCATATTATGCATATTAAAATTAATTTAATATGTTATATACTCATCAATCACTTAGATCACAAATTTTCACACAAGCACACACTTAACCTTATTAGTTCTAAATCAAGCAATTTATCATGAAAATTCCTAGGGTGGGTGTGGGTTGTTACATTCTCCCCCCTTAAAGAAATTCATCCTCAAATTTAAACTCTTACCTAGTTTCCCTTGAAAAGCTAAGGATGCTTTTGTCCCATCTCTTCCTCTGCTTCCCAGGTGCACTCATCTATTCCATGATTTCGCCACTGAGCCTTAATCATGGGTATCTCCTTATTTCTTAACTTTTTTACTTATTCATCCACTATAGCTATCAGTGACTCCTCATAGGATAGTTGTTCATCTAATGAAATGTCTGGAGGTAAAAGAACGTGTGATGGATCTGACATGTGTTTCCTTAACATTGAGATGTGGAACACTGGGTTCACATGCACCAAAGTTGAAGGTAGGGCAAGTCTATAAGATACTTCTCCAACCTTATCTAAGATTTTGAAAGGACCGATGAAATGAGGTGATAATTTCCCTTTCTTGCCAAATCTCATAACTCCTTTCATTGACAAGACCTTTAAGAATATGTGATCTCCCATAGCGAATTGGACTTCTTTTCACTTAGGGTCTGCATAACTCTTTTGTCGACTGAAAGCCGTCTTCAGTTGATCTTGAATTATTGGCACTTTCTCGGTGGTCTCCTTAAGCAATTCGGACATTTCTGTATGCTTGTCTATAAGTTCAATGTAACAAATCAGAGAATGACATCTTCTCCTATACAATGCTTCGTAAGGTGCCATGCCAATGGAAGAAAGATAGCTATTATTGTTGGCGAATTCAATCAAGGGTAAATACCTATCCCAGCTATCGCTAAAATCCAAGACACACATCCTTAGCATGTCCTCGAGTGTCTAAATTGCTCTTTTAGACTGGTCGTCCATTTGAGGGTGAAACGCTATACTAAAATCTAGTTGTGTTCCTAACGCTTCTTGTAACTTCTGCCAGAACCTTGAGGTGAATTGAGTTCCTCGATCTGAGATGATAGAAATCAGCACTCCATGTAGTTTCACGATCTCATCTACATACAACTGCGCATACTGAGCTGCAGAATATGTAGTCTTAACTCCTAGAAAATGGGTAGACTTTATCAATCTATCCACTATGACCTATATAGAATCATGTCCTTTGGAGGTTCTACGCAAACCAACAACGAAGTCTATAAGGATGCGCTCCCACTTCCATTCATGTAGTCGAATCTCTTATAGTAATCCTGAGGGTCGCTGATGTTCATACTTGACTTGCTGGCAAGTCAGGCAGGATGTTACAAACTTAGCCACATCCTTCTTCAATCTAGGCCACCAATAATTTACTTTCACATCATGGTACATCTTAGTAGTTCCAAGATGAGTACAGTAAGGTGTCTGATGTGCCTCCTTTAATATCCTTTCCTTTAGTCCATCAACATCAGGCACGCATACTCTATTCTTGCACTTTAAAATTCCATTGACTATCTCAAACTCATAGTTCCTTCCTTCTCTCACCTCATCCTTCAACTTCACCAAGTAGGGGTCCCTATCTTGTGAATCCCTTATTTCTTCCATTAACTTAGATCTTACTTGAAAATGAGCCAATAAAACTCTTGATCCTCCAATCTCTAGTTTTAATCCTTGATTAAACAATTCCCTTAGTTCCTTCACGATCGCCCTCTTTCTCACATCCACATGGGCTAGGCTTCCTATCAAATTTTGACTCAAGGCATCTGCCACTACATTCACCTTCCCAAGATGATAAAGAATCTGACAGTCATAATCCTTTAATAGTTTAATCCATCTCCTTTGTCTTAGATTGAGGTTTCTTTGGCTCAAGATGTACTGAAGACTCTTATGATCTGTGTAGATCTCACAGTTCGTCCCATATATGTAATGTCTCCAGATTTTTAGAGCGAACACTACTGCGGCTAATTCTAAATCGTGAGTAGGGTAATTCACTTCATGTCTTTTTAGTTGTTGTGATGCATAGGCGATGACTTTACCATTTTGCATCCAAACACACCCAAGTCCTACTCTCGAAGCATCAAAATAGACAGTGAATCCTTCTTCCCCTTCTGGTAATGTCAAAACTGGAGCTGATACCAAACACTCCTTGAGCTTCTGAAAACTCTTTTCACAGGACTCTTCCCAATTGAACTTAACTTGTTTTCTCATCAACTTGGTCAATGGGGCTACTATCTTAGAAAAGTCTTGTACAAATCTATGGTAATATCTCGCCATGCCCAAGAAACTTCGTACTTCTGAAACTATTGTGGGCCTTAGCCAATTTGCTACCGCTTTAACTTTCTTAGGATCAACTTGAATTCCTTCCTTACTACATGTCCAAGAAAGTTGACCGACTCCATCCAAAATTCACATTTAGATAACTTAGCGTAGAGTTGGTGCTCACGTAACATTTAAAGCAAGATCCTCAGATGTTCCTCATGTTCTCCTTTATTCTTTGAGTAAATCAGGATGTTGTCAATGAACACCATCACAAACTTATCAAGGAATGGCTTGAATACCCGATTCATTAGGTCCATGAAAGCAGCAGGAGCATTCGTCAAACTGAATGGCAAAACTGTGAACTCGTAGTGTCTATATCTAGTATGGAAGGTAGTCTTGCAGATATCTTCTCCTCAGATCTTTAGCTGATGATAGCCCGACCTTAAGTCAATTTTGGAGAAGTGACCAGCTCCTTGCAGTTGATTAAAAAGATCATCAATCCTTGGCAATGGGTATCTATTCTTCACAGTGACTTTATTAAGTTGGTGATAGTCAATGCACATTCAGAACGAACCATCTTTCTTTTTCACGAACAACATTGGTGTGCCCCATTGCGAACTGCTTGGTCGAATGAAGCCCTTATCAAGTAGATCGTGCAAGTGCGTCTTTAACTCTTTCAGCTCCATTGGTGCCATATGATATGGCGGTATAATTATCAGTTGCGTACCGGGTAGCAGTTCAATGTTGAACTTAATCTCATGATCAGGGGGTAATCCGGATATATCTTCTAAAAAGACATCCATGAATTCATCCACCACTGGAATGCTCTCGTTTCGAATGGCAACTTCTTTGCTAGTGTCGATTACGTGGGCTAGATACACTTGACATCGTTTCCTTAACATCCGCCTCGCTCCTAAGGCCGATATCAAGTTTAGAGGATTCTCATTCCTATCTCCTTGGTATACAAACTCCTTCCCATCTCTAGTTCAAAACTCAACAAGTTTCTTTCTATAGTCGATACAAGCTCTATGCTCATACAACCAGTCCATCCCTAATACCACATCGAATTCTAATACGTCCAATTCTAGCAACACTACCAGAAGTGTTTGTCCATTAATGTCTACATCACAGCTCTTATACTCATACTTTACTTCAATCACTTCCCCTAAAGGAGTTGCTATTACTAACAGTTCACTCATCAATTCCTTATCTATACCCAAGTACTTAGCAAAACATGGCGACACAAAAGAATGGGTAGCACCATAATCAATTAAACATTTTGCACTAGAACTTTGGATAGGGATGATACCTGTGATAGCGATGTGCGAATCATAAGCCTCTTGAGGATTTAATGTGAAGACTCGACCCTTGCCCTTATTTTCTATCGTCAGTGCATTCCCAACCATTGGCCCCTTGTCCTTGACTCTTTGTCCTTGCATTTAGAATGGCTTAGATTATGATCGAACTGTGGTCCCATTCCCTTGACTCCTCATTTGAGGGCAGTCATTTATGAAGTGTCCCATTTGCCCACACCTAAAGCAAGCACCAGTATCCTTCTTGCAGATTCCGAGATGTTTCTTTCCACATTTGCCACAAGTGAGGATCTCTTGCTTAGTTTGACCATTTTGTGGTCCAGATGATGAAAACTCCTTCTTTGGTTCTCCTCCATTTCCATGTTGTCCTTTATGACCTTTGTTCTTATGCCTTCCCTTCTGGTCTCGTTCAGCTCGTTCGGCTCCCTCCGCCTTGTATCTTTTCTCTATGAGCTTGGCTAAGGTTGGAAACTCGGTTGCTGCCAATGAATTGAATAGAGGTGTGATCAGTGCTCTAAGGAAATGATTGATGCGACTTGCTTTGGTAGGAATGATGTTGACAGCGAATTGACTAAGTCAGTTAAACTCCTTAGCATAATCCAACACGGACATTCCTGGTCTTTGCATCAGTTGCTTAAACTACAATGCCCTATCTTGCCTTTCTCCTTCTGGCAAGAACTGATCCATTACTTCTTGCTTAAACTCTACCCACGTAGGTGGGTCAGCCCCATAAAGTCGTTCTTCAATACTCCTTTCATACTAGTACCAAGCTTCTTTCTTGAGTTGGAGTCCTACCAACTCGATCACTCGAGCATCTGAGCAAGATAAATGACAGACTAGCTTATCCATCTTATCCAAAAATTCATGAGGGTCATCCCCTTCCTCACCACAAAAGGTAGGCGATTACAGCTTCTTAAACTCTGCCACGGTCATTCCATTGTCAGGTAGCTGTTTCCTCTCTCTCCTAGCAGGTGTCACTACCGCAGGTGGCATAACTCCATTCCTTTCTTAAGTTGGCGGCGCTTCTCGCTTTTGTGCTTGTAGCTCATCCAGTTCTTTGCGCAAGTCACTCATATTCACACATGGCGTATACTTCTTATGAAGATGCTTGCTCACTAGAGCCCATAGTCGGTGCCCTCGAGTTGGATTTTTTTCTTGACTGTATAGGTGCAGAGGTAGCATTCGATGTGGTGTCCGATATGACATTGTCATTAGCCCCAATAGATTGGGCAACTGTGCGAACCTTCTTCTTAAGAGGCATTCTGTCTATCATGTAGGTCCAACAGTATGTGCATGCTCATTACACCTTCAAAAGGATCAAAAGATTCATTGCGAAATGGATGATTTCACTATTAGTGAATAAACCTAAAGAGGGTTACCCACTCAATGTTACTGTCTATTTGTTTTCCTAAGAAATCTAGGTTAAAAGGCAAAAAGCCAATGCAAATGATGCATGAAAGTCATTTTTGTATTAAAAGTGTCAAACTTTGATTTAAACCAATTGGTAGTCCTCTTATTTCTTTTGTAAAAAAAAAGTTGGCCCCCAGTAGAGTCGCCAACTATAAGGCCTCACCCGATCCACTAAAAGGGATCAAAATGCTCATTTGGGTTTGAACTCATGATGGAACCCTTGAGTTTAAATAGATTGATTTTAAAGAGTCGCCACCTTAATTTTATTTTATTTAAGAAAAAGATTAAGGAAAAAACCCAAATTGACTCCGATTGATGTCCCTAAAGAAAATATCACTAGCCTCTAAACCAAAAAGGATTCGATGACTAGGTTTTCAGTTTATTTTAACAAAATTATTTTTGCAATTTTAATACAAAATAATTTAAAATAAATTTCATGAATAGAAATAAAAATGATGTTTAAGCAATAATATCCATGCAATGCATGACAATTATAAAATGATAAACAAGATAAAATATATTTAAGAATTATTATAAAAATGGAATAAATAAATAAGAGAGAGGATCTTTTCTTTAGCCCATATGGGTACTAGGAAAAGCATTCATTTCTCAACTAATTACAAGAATTAGCAAAGCAAAAATAAACAACATAATCATATAGAAAAGAAAACAAAATGAAATAATCTCACAAAAAATGAAAGAAAGGAAAAAATTATTTTATAAAATAGTTTGGAGTTGATGCCTAAATGACTGGCATGCCTGCATATCCCTTTTGAATGGGAATCAAATCTCATGCAGTTCTTTCTTCTTATGAAGGAAGGGTTTTGGGAAAAGTTAATTTCATTTGTTAATTAATTCATATTTAATATTAACAAAATTAGATCTTTTCAGTTTTAGACCTAAGGGGAGATATAAAAGAGAGAATTCTAGATCTAATTTAAAAAATTCTCAAAAGAAGGAATTATACCTTGGTTTCACGCTTTCTTGTATGAATGGGGCAAGGCTAACACCAAATTTGAGCTCTACCTTGGATTGGGATCTCACGAGATGAATCTTGCACAAAAGTAGAGATTTTTGCATCTGAAACCATCCATCCACTCCTCCTTCTCAAATGACTAGGAGTGAACACCTATTTATAGGAAAGAACTGAGGGCAAAACAAGAAAAATGGGAGGGCCAGGGATAGCACCAAAGTGGTGCCGGATATGCCGAGTGGCACCATAGTGGTGCCAGCCAACTTAGAGGCACCTTAGTGGTGCTGGCCATACTAACGGTACCAATGCCCGAACTCCATCCTTTTTTAGCTTGTTTTGACCTATTTTCTGATCCAATTTCAGTGATTCCAATTGCATTGTGATCATTATTCAATATTGGATGATTTGAGGGTGATTTAGAGGTCAAAGAGATAGGTTTCAATTCCTAGAGTTTCATTTCCTAGTTTGCTGATTTTGGCAATTTTGACTTTTGAAGGTCTGTTTACTGAGCCTAGGTGCTTTAGATGTTCAAATGCAAACCAGAGGGTGTAAAACTAAAGAAATCCATTTTTTCAATGGGACACTAGCCCCTTAACCCCTGCCGGCTAACCAGCTAGCAAGACTGCCATACTGGCTCTACAAAGCACACTAATTGTAGCTGGTGTCAAATTGTATAGATCATAAAGGAGCAAAATTAAGGGTTTACAGTCCCTTGGGCTAGTCCACTATTGTTATTAACTAGCCCATAGCCCATTAATAAATTTAGAAACTTTCTTTTGAACTTTCTTTCAAATTTGTGTTATGTAAGTTCTTTATATGCATCATTAGTTATCATATAAAATCTATTTAATATATTAGAGAGCAATTAGCCATGATAAAATCATAAACTAGATAGACATTTCAAATGGTGTCACAAGGTTCCTAACATATTCCTTTTTATTTCCATATTATGCTAACATTTAAAGACTTTGTCTTATAGCATCATTAGGGCTAAAATGAGAAATCATTGGATATTACAATATTTCTCTTAATCTGGGTTTGTCTAATCAGTCATTCTTCATAAACTCCTTTCATGTCATAACTTTTGCTCCTTTTATTTCTTTTAATTCTACACTTCATCATTTTCCCTATTTTCTCATACATTCTTTATCTTAGCATTCATCATTTCACCTTTTTGCATTACACTTACTTTATGAGACCACATTCTAATTGTTTTTCTTACTAAATCCATTTATTCATTCCAATTCATTCTTAACTTACACTAATCCTTTCTAACTTAGATCTTCCTTAACTCCTTACTTTCTTTTTGAAGACTATTCCTTAATCATATACACCTTCTTATAACTGATAATTCCATGCACCTATCTTCTAGAATGATCCAAAACTAAATTACATTCTACTTTGGTCCTTTACTAACCCTATGACTTTTTTCCTTTAGTGGGTTTGAGAACTTCCTAGTTATGAACATATAATCACCTTTCTAAAAGGTTACATCTACACATACCTAATTGATCACTTCCCTTTTTAAATACAAAGTGATCTTTTTTTAAATCACACTAGGTCAATATTCTTCTTTTGACTATACTTAACATTTACGTAAGTGATAGAGAAATCCTTATCTTTCTTGTTGTTCTAGTCTATAAGGTAGCATCTAAGCCACAACTTAATAATATCATTCATTAGTTTATGTTGTATACTTTTATATATATATAATGTAACTAATTTATTTCATTTTCATATTGATCATCACTAAATATCATTTCTCCTTTTATGGCATCAATCACAAACATCATTTAACAATTGCATATAATTCACATATCAAACCATTGTCACATGTAAGCATTTCATATAGCACAACATTATACATACTCTTTTTTTTATCTAAGTTAGATTAAAACTTAGTCAACTTCTCCTTTTGATCTTGACGTATCAAATTTAGAGTTATTAAATATGTTTTTAGGTGTTTATTTCATAGATATATTTCATTAAAAGATCATAATTTCATAAGACTCAAAACCCCCTTAAGTTATGAAATGAGCCTTTGAATCACGAGCATGACACAATTTTCATGATGATGACCAATTATCATGACCATAATCCAAATGTTCACAATTATGACTAATTTAAGAGACAAAACGTCGAATTAGACCTTGAGACATAGTGTGTCTCACGACCTCAATCGTGATCATGACCTAGGGTGCGATACAGAATCACAACTGTGATTAATAAGTCTCGACTAGGACTCAAACAAAGCAAATTCTAGCTCCAATAGATAGTGAACATCCCCTTCGATGCAGGCCAAAAAATAGAAGAGCAGGTTTTATAAATTTTGGAAAAAAGGGATATGGCTTCCCGCACAGGTCAACTTTGAAAGGCCATAACTTTCAACTAGGGATGAGTTACATGGCCCATAATATATCAAATTAAAGCTCGCTTAAACCTATATTCTTGTTTGGGTTTACCCTACACTGGACACTTTTGGGAAAAAATTCAACTGTTTGAAGTTGTTTTAGAGGCTTAAAGTTTTTATTCAATTTTTTTTTTTTTGCACTTTTGGGCTATCTTATTGGATTTTAATTCCTAGAGCCCCTCTCACTATTATTGTATAACTTGCCTTAAAATATCTCATATCCTAAACATTACACATACCTTAGCATATGTAAGGGTAGACATATTCGTATCACTATTCATATTATGTGAACTTTTCATGAAATCACATTTAAGTTTTCTTTTAATAGCATTTAGCTAACAGTTTTCATGCACATACATCATAGGTATAAGCAATTTAGCATACCTTCATCATCATTCACACTATTTAAATATTTTTTAGAACATGATTTTCACTAAACCATATCAATAATTGGCTGTTAATTATAATAGGAAATTTATTCCTAATAAAGCAAGTATATATATTCATTTATACACTTTTACATGTGTACAATCATTTTCTCTTATGCATGTTTTAAAATTATCATCCCATTTCCATAGCATATAGCTCAGTCATATGTATCATTTAGATCACATTATTATTTGTTTTTCCATAGTCATTATACACATATCATATATAAACTAACGAGTTAAGCTTTTATGGGTAGTGTAGATCTATACTTAACAATAGACTTCAAATGACAAGGAATTCTTATGCTCCATGGTTTAAACTATAATCCATAATATTTATAGAGTCTAGAGTAGACTTAAACATTTTTTATGATACCAACTTTTTCACAACCCACTAGTCAAGCCGTGACAGTCTTAGGCAATAGAGAGACATAAACCTAAACCCATAGAACCCTATTTACTTATTACTTTTTATCGTTTATTGTGTTTAACAGTATCATAAGATCAAAACCCAATTGTCTTTTCTTATTGCCAATTACTATTTTGTCATTTTATATGCATTCATTACTTATTATACTAACATAAATATTATTTGCAGTATGGTTCACAGTATATTAAAATCGCATAACACATAAGTGCTAAACCTTCAATAACCATGGAGCTCTAATATTCTTCATGATCATATAACCCAAATTCATACACTCTAAATTAGCATAATAACTTTCAAATGGAAGGATAAGGCTTGGAATTTTTATCTTGCTGACTCATCAACCTAACCTGAAAAATTTAAACAACTAAGGAATGAGATAAAATTCAGTGAGTACATAATAGTACATTATATGGTAAGTATATGGATCATTATTAGGGTGGGCTCATTGTAACAAAGAAGCAATGTTAATCAAAATTGTCATTATGAATCAGTTTCTCATTTAATATAGAAACAATATCTTTAGCAGAAATAGTAATTTCTTAGAAGCAAAATGCTTCCTATATGTATAAATTAAAGAGTGGTAGCCTAAGTTTTGCTCACTCACATGCATCACATTACGCAAGATGGATAAGGTCTTATAGTTAGACATCCCCCAACAGAGATTGGATACTCTCGCCCTACTCATAGGCTCATACCAATTGCACAATGTCTGATGTATCACCCACATCAAAAGTGTATTTCTGCTCATCAATAGGCAACAATAGAAAGGTTCATATAAAATTCAAAATAAGGAATTCAATGATCATATTATGAAATCAACATGAAATGTTCACGATGGTTAAATGCCATAAAGAAGTATCATATCATATGGCTCAATATTCAATAAGTAATTCATGCTCGATATGAAATTGGAACATTTCAATGAAAATGGTTTCATCAGTAATAGTTCATAGAATGTGGCATATGTCATATTATATTATTAAGTACTCAACTTGGACTCCTTCACTCCTATGTACATTTAACTTTGATGCTACTAGTGCTCTTTATATTCTTTGACAATGTCCTTGTCCTTGTCTTTAGATTCTACACATTTGCATTTCAATTACACATTAATCACTTCCTTATTAGGAGATTAGTTTAAATTTATCTTAACTTGTTAACACTTTTATCTTATTAATTTTAAGGTCAAGACACAATATACATGTACTTGTTACTAATTTTAACATTTTCTCTTAGTTGTTTTCCAATGGCCAAATATATTCACTTAAGGAAAGATAATTTCTTTCCTCCTAATTTCCCCTTTCAAATTCATGTTACCCAATTAGAATCAATTTAAACAATTTTCAATATTCAATGGGATTAATTTTACTTTCACCTTCTAATTCTATAAATGAATCTAATTCATTAAATTTGGGAAAAATTATTTTTATTAATTGAATTTTGAAATTAGTATTATACAAATCATGTTACACCATTCTTAAGCTTCATTCTCCCTTCAATTTCATGAATTCAAGTACAATTCTCAAAATTCCCAATTTGTTCATAAACCCTAGAATTTGGGAAAAACCATTGATTCATTATCAAACCTTTAAATCAATCACTGATATATGAAATTGGCATGATAATGATCCTATATGATCAATCAAACGTCAAGACAAATATTAGAACACAAGGTCTCCCTTCTAGCTAAGTTTATGCTTTCAAATTCTCAATCTTAAACCAAGCCTCTAAACTTTATTTTGACACTTCCAAATCACTATTCTCCATCCCAAATAACCTTAGATATCATCAAATAAATTGTAGAATATTTCTCCATACAATTCCTAATAGAGACCGAACCTTGTTCTTGTATTCCCTTAGATGAGTTTCATACTTTTCTTGCTTATTTTCTCTTATTAAACTTTATGTTCTCAAGTCCAAATTCTATATGTTATCAATTAATATACAAAACAAATATTTTTTGGTTTTACTTTCCCCATGCCAATCCATATAGGTGAAAGAAAAGAGAAGTTTTTTATAACTAAATCATCAAATACATGCTTAGAACAAAGAAAGGAGGAGATGAGCATGATTTCTTACCTTGGAAAGCCTTGGTTTGTGCTTCTAGGATGGTGGTTGAAATTTTGAGTGTGTTTTCTCTATGAGTGGTGTTTTTGTTAGGTTTCATAAAATGGAGATTATGTTCATCGTATTGTTTATATATGGAATATAGATGGTGTTGATTTCATCACTTTATATTAATGGTTATAATTTCATCTAAATGGAGGGCTATGATCTTATCTAGATGGATGAGGATCATCATATGTAATAATGGTGTGCATTTAGTAAAAATGAATATAGACTTTATGTAGTAAAAGTGAGGATTTTAATTTGACTAAGGAATTGACTTAGAAAAAAATGGTGGCTACTTAGTCAATTTTTATGGCTAGCTCTTCCAACATCAAATTTTTATCTTGGCTAACCATCTTTAACATTATAGAATTGATGTTCATCCAACTGTAGATCCAATGGGCCAACCAAGCTAATGGATTTGGGCTTTTTGATGTTCAAAAGCCCATGAACAAACCCATAAGCCCTGTCATATCTAAAAAATTTTCTTTTAGCTTCCTTTCTTTCCTTTCACTTTGATTTTTCTAATTTGCATTCTCTAACTTGCTTAGGAACCTCATTTATTATCATATACATTCTATTTAATCCACTAGAACATAAATAATCATGGTGATATCATAAACTAGACAAACAATACAAATGGCATCATAGGGTTTCCACCCAATTCCATTTCATTTATGTACTATGTTAACATTTGAAAATCATATTACATTGCATTATTAGTGACTACAGTGAGCTATGGGACCCTTGGGTATTATATACTATCCTTTTTTAATAGTATGTTCAAGTAAGTAAATCTTGTGAGTTCAAATCTTGTAAGTTTACTAGGTCAAACTAAGTTTGACTTATATTTTACTATTACAAATTTGATTAAAATCAATTTATTATGTCACTTTTATAATCTCTAATGACTTAGGAGGTTTTTAGGCATTATATTCCTACCCATTTACTAGCACTTTAGAGTCACATTATAAGAAAATAATTAGCCTAGTCGCTTTAAGTCAAACTCGGTGTGACTTTCATTTTATTATTAAGATGCTTATCAATATTGAGTTCATTTTTTATTCTTTGTCACATTGTTCCATATCATAGTACATAATTAGACTTAGACAAGGTAATTCAACAAGCATAGTAGATTACTTAAGCCATCACCTTGCCTCCTCATAAAGTGACCTAGAAACCACACAAGAAAAGGGGTGAGATAGATGATGTCACATCCCAACTTTAGAGATATAACAGTCCTAGAACATAGGGAGACATAAGGTCACCCATGCCCACAGAATCCACTTACATATATATAAATCATGCCCAGGATCATACCGAGCCTTATACATTAACTAATTTAAAACATTTATGCGAAAGCCCTTAGTTGTGGAAGACAATAATTAGGTACTTCACATGTAATCCATAAGAAAATAGTATTCATGATCTAGTTGAAATCTTAACAAAACATTTCAAATAAAAATCATATAATTAATTCCTAGAGCATCTAACGATAACCCTTCATATCATAATATTATTAAAGACTCAGACAAGAAATCCCCTAAGTGGAGTAGAATGCTTGAGCTATCACCTTGCCTCCTCATATTACTCACCTAGAACCACACAAGAAAAAAGGGGTGAGATAGATGGTCTTAATGAGTAAACAACATAACACATATATTAACACATAGTCCTTTGAAAAGGAAATTCATAGCTTATAAATATAGTTCATGATTTTCAATTCATGAATCAAGTTGATATTTAGCAAGGTTTTCAATTTAACAAGTTTGCAGAAATCACACTTATAACATAGAGAGAGTGAAGGCTATTGCCTTAATCACTCAAACACATAGAGGAGAGGTGGCATTAAACCAAATTCCAACTCCTATCACATAAAGAGCGTGAAACGGATTAGGCCTTATAGCTAGAACTACCCCTTTCTAGCTGAGGTGGATACACTACCCTTATCCATCGGGTTAAGACCATACGTATAGGTTCCGATGATTACCTGCATCAGCACAAGGATTTCTGCATAAAGGGTTAAAGGTACCATAACTAGAGCTAATGGTAATCACATATAACAATAACATTTAAGGCAATAATAACATGTATCACAATAGCAATAATAGTTCAACTTTTTGAATAAAAGATACAAGAATAGTGTAGTTCCAAAAAGAATATAAGTTAGGGCAATAATCACAAGGAATTATCATTGGATAAACAAAATGGTTTTTGGACCAATTGTCTTTTGGCAACCCAAGCTTTACAAAGAGATCATAGACTACATTTGAAATAGAAAATAACTTGGGTTTCAAGAATATCAAGGTTCACATAACATGATATCATATACTTGTAATATAACATAATGTTACTCACACTTATAACATGAATACAGTGTTTACTCACCTCGTGGTTCCTTCGCTCGTAGTACACGCAGTCCTTTTGAACCTTTAAAGCTCCTCAAGCTTTAACATAATAATTAATTCAATACTTAGTATTTATTTAATCATGATGTTATCCTATCCCATAACTACTCCATGCACATATAACATTCACATATACTTAGAGTTACACATATAGGTACACCTCATCACTTTCATATATAAGTTGATTTTAAAAGTCTTGCACACTTAGCCTTTATAGGCCCATATGAAAACTTATCATAATTCATGTCCATACCTTTCTAAGGTCAACACAATATCATTATCTTAATATCAATTCACTTTAAGAATCATCTTAGTGCACTTAGCACTTCCATGCATGTCAACTTAACAAATGACCTTTGAAATGTCATACTTAACTCTAATTACCCGTTCATTTAATCAATCTTTTTATCAATTCAAGATCCTCAATTCATTATCCAGTCATCATAAAATCTATTTCATATTTCCCAATCACATTCACATTTTAATCACAACATAAGGTTAATATACCTTAGGTATACCTTAAGTATTCTAAAGTGCCTCTAGGCTAGTCTATAGTCATTCCTTCAACCAACATGCAATTTAACTATTTATCATTCACTCATACATGTCAATAATCATTAAAATTCATTACACAAAAATTATGGACATTGGGATAAGAATCCCAATGTAGGCTGAATGCTCTATTAAAGGAAAAACTAAATTTTCTTACTTTTTGCACTTTCTGTCTAATACAGTAATAGGTAGAAACATCATTTGAACCAAGATTTTTCTTGTAATCAAAACACAAATCATTTTAGAACATAATGTTATAGGAATCAGCTCATATATAAATCCAAATGCATGAAAATTTCCAACTTTAAGTTCTAGGATGAAAAATCATGAGTTTTCTTGTTTATGGTACTTTCTAGTCATTACAGCAACATGTACACATGTGATTTTGTGAGGCCTTGCCTGAGCACTAGTTTGATCTACTAAAGGGAATTAAAATGCTCATTTGGGTAGGTATTCACGGTGGATTTTTTAAAAGAGTTGCCACCTTAATTTTATTTTATTTAGGAAAAGATTAAGGGAAAAAGCAAATTGACTTCAATTAATATCCCAAAGGAAGAGATCACTAGCCTTAAAACCAAAGAGGATTTAGGGACTAAGTTTTTAGTTTATTTTAACAAAATTAGTTTGGCGATTTTAATACAAAAAAACTCAAAATAAATTTCATGAACAATTTATATAATGCATGAATAATTACATAATGCATGAATAAACAAATAAATAAATGATGTGGGTCAAATTTAATACTCTAGTCTCTAAGACTAAGTATAGAGTAAGTAGGATATCGAACTCAAGGAATTTGAGGAATCTTATATTAACCAAATAGATACAAAGATGAATAGGCACACAATATGAAAAAGGGATTTATATCTAAACTAAATTCTATTATTATTATCCTAAATTATGAATAAAGAATGTTAGTTATTAGAATTACAAATCCGGATTGATTTTAGTTATAAGAGTTATATGCGTGCAAATATTTAAGCCAATACCCTTTAGGTCACTCAACCAATGGCATCCTTATATCTAAGCAACATTTTGCATAAGAGATTAACATTCTCTAAAGACAAAGATGAATTCACAATAAAAGGAAATTTTGAATTAGAATCAAGGAATGCATATTTTAAATTTGATGGAAAAGGCTTGAGTTCAAAACTTACTTCTTCATTTGAAGAAGGGTTTGGGTCATCATTTCTCTCTAGAGGTTCAAATCTAGAAGGTCGGAAAAAGCGATGATGTGAAGTAGTCTCTAAAAGATTTACCTCTTGTTCTTGCACTTGGTAAGGGGGAATAAGGTCTTGACGCATGCATTCATATTTGACCTTATTTGTACATTGATCAATTAAGTCTATAGAGTCAATCCTACTAAGTCCTTCCATAGGTGAAGATTTCATCATCTTAAGAACATCAAATTCCATAAATTCATTATTTACCACAAAAGTAATCTTACCTTTCTTCATGTTGATAATAACACTTACCATTACTAAGAACAGTCTTTTGAACAAGATTGGGATCTCAAGATCTTCCTCTATATCTAGTACAACAAAATCAGCAAGAGCAATAAATTTACCCACTTTCGTTGGCATATTCTCAAGAATGCCAAGTGGATAAGTAATAGTTTTGTTTGCCATTAAAAGGCACATGTTAGTGGGCTTAAGTTAACCCAAATTAAGTCTCAAATAGATAGAATAAGGCATTAAACTAACACTAGTACCAATATCACAAAGAGCCTTATCAAAATACTTACCTCCAATCATACGAAGGATGATGAAGCATCCCGGATCTTTTTGCTTAGGTGGGGAATTAGAACACATGGCTTTGGATTCTTCAACCAAAGAGACTAAACCATGGTCTTCTAATTTACTTTTATGGGTGACCATATCCTTTAAAAATTTTCCCCATGTTGGCATATCCCTTATAGCATCCATAAGATACTTAAGGAATTTGGCAAATTGTTTGTCTAGGTTCCTCCTTATGAACCTTTAAGGGAAAGGTAAGGTTTTAAGGTCTACCTTAGGTTCATTAACTTTGAGTGGTATGACATTTTCCTTTTTATTACTACCCAAGTTATCATTAACTCTCTCCCTTTTGTCAACCTCTAACCTTTCTTCTTCATCATCTATTATGATATCATTACCCTTATTAGCGGTGTTTTCAGCCATTTTTCCACTTCTAAGGGTAATTTCTTGGCAAGTTTCTCTTTGTATAAATTTTGGTTGACTAGGTAGCTTGCCTACTAGTTTAGAGTTAGAAGAAGAGGCTTGTTGGGCAATTTGGGTTTCTAAAATTTGGTTGTGAATAGCGAGTTGATCATTTTTGGAATTAATTTGCTTAAATTGCTCCTCACTTTGTTTATTGATGGAAATTTGTGTTCCAATAAATTGCTCCATAAGGGTTTCAAGGTTAGATTTGGGTGGGGTATGGATATAAGGTTGCTTCATAGGAAATCCTAAAGGGTTATGTGGTTTGGAATTTTGGTTCATGGTTGGGTTTAATTGGGAGGATGGGTTAGACCATGAAAAACCAGGGTGGTTCTTCCATTGAGGGTTATAAGTGTTTGAGGTCATAGCCATTCTTTGGTTATATCCCTTTTGCACATAATTTACTTCCTCATTAGAACCAAGACTACATTAGGAATAAGGGTGGGGGCCTCCACATAATTCACAAACAACATCAGTATTTTCAATAGAATTAATTTGAGTTTTACTTACCATTTTAATGAGTGCATCTACCTTTGCTATTAACAGGTTAATGGTGTTGAGTTCCAGAATACCCCTTGCTTTTGCCATGGTTGTCTCATCTCCCATGTATCCTTGGGATGCAAGTTCTTCAAGTAAAGTGACAGCCTCTCTTGCTATCTTATCCATCCATTTTCCACCAGATGCCCTATTGACAACATTCCTATTTTCATTTGCTAACCCATTATAGAAAATTTAAGGAATCATCCATTCAGGCAATCCATGATGTGGGCATTGCCTTTGAAGTTCCTTAAACTTTATCCAAAATGTATAGATTGTCTCATTTGCATTAAAAGTGGTGATCTCATTGCAGAATTTTGTAGTCTTATATGGTGGGAAGTACTTTTGAAGGAATGCCTGCCTTAATTGATCCCAAGTGGTGATTGATTCACTTGGAGACTAGACAACCATAATTGAGTCTTCTCCTTGAATGAGAAAGGGAAAAGCCTCAATCGGACTGTGTCATTTGATACTCCATTAATTTTGAAAGTTGCACATACATTCAAGAATGTTAAGATGTGAGCATATGGATCCTCCCCTTGCAAACCACCAAACTAATTGTTTTGCACCATTTGAATGATGCTTGGCTTGATTTCAAAGTTGTCGTTTGCAATGGAAGGAGCTACAATCCCTCTTAAACTGCTTGTGATGTCGGGCATAGCAAAATCAGCTAATGTTCGTCTTTCTCCAGCCATTTTGCTAAGGTTGTGTTGATCTTCTTCTCTTTGTCTTTAATCCCAACGTAAAGTACACAATGTTCATTCAATTTTAGGATCAATTAGTAGAAGATCATTAGAACTTCTACTATGTCTCATATTTAACTAAACAAGAAAGAAATAAAATAGAAATTAAAATATGAAATCAAAATCAGAAAACAAAAGCCTAAAACAACTTTTCACTATTCTAAATTAATAAAAATTCAAATCAAACTCCCCAGCAAATTTGATGTGGGTCAAATTTAATACCCTAGTCTCTAAGACTAAGTATAGAGTAAGTAGGGTGTCGAACTCAGGGAATTTGAGGAATCTTATATTAACCAAATAGATACTAAGATGGATAGGCACACAATATTAAAAAGGGACTTATATCTAAACTATATTCTATTATTATTATCCTAAATTATGAATAAAGAATGTTAGTTATTAGAATTACAAATTTGGATTGATTTTAGTTATAAGAGTTATATGCATGCAAAGATTGAGAACATGACCTAAAGTTTTTAAAAGCAATTCTCATTTTCAATTCAAAGTACTTTGATCTAGAGTCTATAAGCATTCTCATGTTATTATAGAGATAGAACAAAACCATTAAATTTCATGCCATTTCCTTTTGTCCCCTTAGAGAGGATTGCTTGTCTCCAAGTAGTATCCTAACCCCTAAGTAACTTCAATTGCTTTTCCACCAAGTTATCCCAATTCTTGTTGTGAATAAATTGATTAACAAGTCATATATGGTGATCAAACATACAGAACATAATTAAGCACTCAATTAAAATTAAATCTTTCAATGCATATAGAGAATAAAGTAGTTAAAATCAAAACTTCATTGCAATTCAAATAACTTAAACTTAGTGTAATTCCATAGTGTTAATGACAAAGTAGTGACAAGAAGACAAGTAGAACATCAAAGGAAAAAGTCAAAAAGACAAGGGAAAGGAAACTTGATGATGATTTCTTCACTCCTTCAGAAAATTACTTTGTAGAAAGTAGCCTTTGAATGCTTCCTTGAACCTCTTGAAAATTCTTCAATCTTAGACTAATTATATCACTTGAATTTGCACTAAGTATTTGTAATTAAAAGCTATCGAATACTAATATCCCCCAAAGTGAGGCCAAACATGTATTTATAAGCCTCAAGGTGTCCCAAGTGATGCCCTTTACAAAAAGGAGTGTTTGTGAAGAGATGTCATTAAAGGGTGCTGTAACTACTCGGCATAGGGGAAGCATGACTCAGCACCACTGGCTACTGTCACTAGTTAGCATACTCTATCACTAATCAGCATATAAGGCTACTATCATGACTCATGACAGCCTCGGATGAGTCGGCACCATCTTGTCTCTTTGTTCTAGCCTTGCAAAAGCCTCCTTCTTCAAGCATTACACCTTTTAACTTGATATTTGCTAAGAAACACTTCAAAACTTAAAAACAAAGTTAAATGCACTAATTTATATAATGAAATGAATGCATGCACACATAAAACAAATTATTATTTCATTAGTTTAGTTATACCAATTTGCATCATATCAATAAACATTCATTCAAAGCAATAAAGGTAAAGCAATAAAGTAAAAGGAATTAACTTACAATTCAAAACCAAAATAGAGGATGCTTCCTCTAGGCCTTATGGGTTATAGGGAAGTCACCCATTCCCTAAAATTATTTTAAAGCAATTACTAAAGAAAAATACTAAAAAAGAGAAACAAAATCAATATTATAATAAAGAAAACAAACTAAAAGCATATATCGCAAAGAAAAGAGCTAATTCATAGAATAATATATAAGAGAATGATTACATTTTATTTAAATTGGATTTGATGCTTTAAACAAGCAAGCCTACATATGCCTTTGAATGGGAATCAAAATCCACGTAGTTCACCCTTCTTGCGAAGGGGTTAGTTTAGCCTAGCCATTTTATCATGTTTCAGTTCATTGACTGAAAGGTGAGTTGATTGATTAAATTAGATTGATTGATTACCGAGTTGTTAATTAGGTCAGGTTTTAATTAACAAGTCAATGCAGCAATTCAAATCATTTACCTAGTTGACTAAATCATATTCTAATCAACATGCCTCAAAATAATAAAAGAAAATGATAAAACATTACAAGCAAAGAAATAATAAACAAAAAGAATAAACTAAGCAATCCTAAGAAAATGAAAGAAAAAAAAAACAAAATAACAAAAGAAGAAAATAAATACTTTACAAGGATGAGGGTTATGGATGTAGGGTAAGTGAAGCGAAAAACTAGATTGTAATTCAACCTTCTCGACTTAGCGGAATGACAACCTTCAAATGGCGACTCGAATGACATATTGGGGACCTCCTCAGACTAATTTGAGAAAAGCTACCTTGAAATGACCACCTAAATAAAAATTTAAACTAAAAGTTCTTTCCTTTCGGACCAAACCTTAAAAAATGTTGATTAATTTGAAATCAATTAGTTTGATTAAGCAATTCATAGTATCGAAAAGAGGTAGGGGCTATTGCTTTTATAGGGAGAGAGTTGGGAGGCAAAATTGCAAAGTTTTGATGTGGGATTCACTTCCCAGTGTACAAAACCTCATAGGAAGCTTTGGAAACTACTCATGGTGACTTCTAAACTACACAAAAGGAATATGAGCACACTGTAACTGCACAGGAGCTGTGCAATTCTACATAGAGCTAATGTGGTTTTGCATAACTCTATGTGATTTTGCGCAGGGTCTGTGTGGTTATGGACCTCCTATATAGTGTTATGGCTCGTATGCCCCTTTTTACTCCTTTCTGATCTATTTCATATCCGATTTAAGTCCAATTTGATTCTATAGGTTTGTAATTGAGTGCTAGTTTTCTAGAGGTGCAAATTTGAGGGTTCACAATTGCCCTTCATAAAAAATAGCCTATTGGGAAGGCAATTCTGATGACAGTGAACTTGGAAAGAAAAGGTGCCATGTCAGATTCTAGACTTATGTGTTCTTTCGAAATCCTTTGGGAGGAGATCTCATAGAATAAATGAGATTTTATCAATGGCTATCAGTCTAGCCTTGATGTTGGGTGTGAGAATGATCTTGGTGGATTTCAATTAAGGCTATATGCCTGGCCGTAATGTTAAAGGTAAAGTTGATTTGGTGAAATCTCAATTAAAGCTCTATGTCCGGCCTTAATGTTAGAAAAGAGAGTTGATTTGGTGAAATCTCAATCAAGGCTATCTGTCCAGCCTCAATGTTTAAAGGATGAAGAAGATATGGTAGAAATAATAGTTTTGGTCTGTTTTGAAAGGTCCAACTTGATGCTCGGTCAGTTTTGAGACATTTTCGGTTTGATTTGGATAATTTTCTATTTTACAGGGAATTTTTGATTTTCTACTATTTCTATCATGACAAAAGCATCCTAAGTATGATATGGGTGAATGGGGTTATCTCAAAAAAGGGAAAAATATTGCGAACGCACTGGAACTAATAGCGCTGAATTCTGGCCTGAAATGAGTTTAAAATCGCGTCCCAAGTGATCTGATAGTGAGAGTTTACTATGCAAGTGGACCCCCTATATAAAGAGGTAACTACTTCTCAGTTTTTCACTTTTTCTCATTTTTTTCATTTTCACTCTCTCTCTAACTTTATTTTCTCTTAATTCTCTCTAACTTCTCTCTAACATTTCTTTTCTCTCTTTTTTTATTTTCTCTCAATTTTTCTTTTCTCTAATTTTTATGGCTTCCCCATCTAGCAGCTGCCACACCTGGAGCTATCAAGCCCCTTAAGAGAATACCCAGCTTGGCAATCTACTTCAGGAGTCAAAACATCATGTGTCTTGGACTCGTGCCACGAAGGTATTTATATTCCTCTCTTCTTCTTCTTCTTCTTCTTTTTGTTTTACCCTTTTTTTTTTCACAAAGTAGTTTGTATAAACAAGAAAATACATACATGTAATTTAGATAGCAAAATTTGAATGAAATTTAGTGTTGATAGTATGACCCTTTTTCTCTCTTTTTCTTTTACCCTTTTTTTTTTTTTACAAAATTAGGATGTGAGTTTTAGGTCAAGAGGGGGATGGTCAAACCTATCAGTTGTGGATACCTTCCTAAAGACAAATCCCCAGGTTAGGGATCTGATTGAGCCGTTTGGGCTGCTTGGCTTTCTTTCATTATATTATTCTCATGAGGGTAATCAACATTTATTGTGAGCTCTCGCGGAGAGGTGGTGGCATACCACAAACACTTTCCATTTCCTTTATAGGGAGATGATGATGACTCCCCTAGACCTGACGATGTTAACAGGGCTGCATTTTTATCGATGGCCCTTAGAGTTCTATGCCGAGTGGCACACGTTACCTTAGAGGAGATTGGAGGCATTACTAGGTGTGGCTCCATTACAAGGCCATATCCATCTTTCCCAGGTTTGGCATTGGGATCACATCGACTCCATCATTTATGCCAGAGTTTGAGCCATCAATGAGCAAGCTGCCCGCCTCGCTATCCTAATGATACTCAGCTACTCATTTGTTCACACAAAGAGGGATACTATCGACTTGAATATCCTTCGCTCGTTAAAGGATCTAACCATCATTGATGAGTTCGACTAGGGAGGATTAGTACTTTGTGCTATGTATAGGGAGATGTCTGATCTCTCCCAAGGAATCTTTGCTGGTCTAGGCAGGAGTTCCATTATTTAGGAGGTATGGTTTGATATCTCTGTTCTATCACACATTTACCCCCTGTTTGACTATCTGATTAACTACTGTCTAATTTACAGTATTAAGCTTATGAGTACCTCCCCTCTTTATCTCCCCCTTTGAGGGATGCTACTGTAGGCCATATTCCATATGGTCATATATGAAGATATAAGGATAAAGGTAGATATGAGCGACTGAGCTTCCATGGGATTAGAGCTTACTTCTCTCAGCTCAATTTATTTCAGGAATGGATCATTTTGCACCTATTATGTCTTTCATTGCTTTCCATGATTCACCTCTTATATCCTTATAGGTCCGATGAAGGACTTTTGTGTTAAGGATGATGCTTATGCCAAAAAGGATGGAGTCGAGCCTGGCTTTATCTTCTGTTCATCTTTTGTTGCGTTTTTTATCTGACTGGATGCATAGGTTGCTGGAGAGAGGATTATTCTTGTTGATCCTCCTATTAAGATGCGATATGGACTCCACATTCCATATCAGGATGTATTGGCTATTGGGCTTCAAATAGAACTTCTATTAGACCCTGAGGCTGACCATGATGCTTTCTGCCATAACAGGCTAATGTCAGGGGTATCTTTCCATGATAGACCTGCTCGACCTAGATCAATAGCTAGTTTTATTCATGCACCATGAGAGAGAGGGGGTGCTAGTATAGGCGCAGGTCTGAGTACTAGTGTAGGACATAGTAGAGCTTTTCCTTAGTATCTTTGGGCCGTTGAAAATTTGGACTATTTATCTAGAGATCACAGGATAATCAGATACGACTTCCTGATACTCTGCTATCTGGATACCCACTATTCCCGGATGACATTGCTAAGGTATGTAAAAATGCATCTACATGCCTAGATGGTTATATCCTTTTATTTTTTACTCCTTTCTACTTTTTGCAGGTTCTGGTAGACTAGGCCCAACATAACTATAAGATGGTTGGTCGGCTGAGATCAGTACTATCCTCAACCTTACTATTGTGATCGCCGAGTTCCTTGACCCCAAGGATTTTGAGGATGATGTCTGGTAAGATCATCGTATACGAGCCCTATCTTTCTGTTTGGCTTTAAGCTTTTTGTTTATAGGTCCTACAGCTTAGGAAGATATTAAGATAACAAAGTTGGTGAGACAAATGGGAGATTGATGCTTGATTGCTGCAATTGTCCTAGCTGAGATCATTCTTAGTTTGGATCAAGCATATAAGAGTGATGGGCCTTGGTCTGGGAGCCCAATTATTTTGTAGGTATTTTTTCTGAACTTTCCTTCCTATATTCTTCTTTCCTTTTACTCCTTTTCACATAATCATATTCCAAGCCAAATATGGCTCAAGGATCATTTGACGGTGGCTGCTCCTCCTACTCGAAGGGATTACTCAACCTCTTGGTATAGGTCATGAAAGATAGTTCTCAAATTTATCTCGAAGAATGAGTGGATCTTATTGTTACTTGAGTTGGATTTAAAGGAGCTGTTATGGTTTTGCCCTTAGTATAAGATCAAGAAATTTATGATCATGAGCTTTGGTTATTAGATGGTCTAACTTCTGGGGTTACATATGGTAACTTTCTATCAGGGGACGTGAGTTATGAGACAAATGGGTCATGCACAAGGAGTGCCCCCTAACGGCGTCCTATTCCAATCTACTCTGATTATACCCACTATGGCTAGGGCTATTATGAATGGCTAGATGAGAGGCTTTCATACTATTCTCCCATCTCACAGGTTTGACAGGCTAGAGGAGTATAACTTGTGGTGCATTGCTATGTTTTGACCTATAGAGAAGAAGAGGAGGGTGGCCCTGCTACATGAGATCAAGGATGAGGAGGTTATAGAAGAGACTACTCCTGAGATGGATGATCCAAAAGGGAAGAAGAAGATGGCTTAGACATTTAGGACTTTAGGACTTAGGGCTTTAGATAGCTATAGATAGTAGATTTTTCATTTTTGGATCTTGTGTTTACATTGATTTCATTCTTTAGATAAAATTTGAACAATACATCATTTATTTGCTCTTACTTTGTGCCTAGGCTGACCTTTTGGGTTTTCAACTTAGCGAACTTTTTTTTTTTTATCCTTTTTCATTTTTTATTATCTATTATTTTTATTTTTTATATTTATTTATTTATTTATTTTTGCAAGCAAAGAATCAAATGATAGAAGCGCACAAAAAATGATAATTTTTATTAAAATTATACCAGACCCACAATGGGATACCTATGTATCTCCTTACATCTTTTCAATCTAGACTAATTAGCAAATATTTTGGAGAATCAAGTCCACGTAGTTCTAATTACATGATGTATAAACAAAAAACAAAAAACAAAAAATCTAACATTCACATAAAATAACACTTAAGTTGATCCAAGTTGCATGGATTGGCAAACTCTACCCTGTCTAGATCCATGTGAATAGCTGCTTCACCTAATAGGATCTTTTTGAGTATATAAGGTCTAGCCTAATTTGGTCTGAATTTTCCCCTAGGATCATGCACAAGAGCTTTAATTTCTTTCAAAATCAAATTTTCATCTTCTAAGCATCTACCCCTGACTCTTTTGTTGAAGTGCCTTGATATCTTCCGCTGATAACCTTGAATCCGATATAAGGCATCCATTCTCTTTTCATCAATGGCATTAAGTTGATCATGGTAACCCTTTATCCATTCTGTTTCTTCCAACTGACTTTCTTTCATGATTTTGGCTGATCTAATTTCAACCTTAATTGGCAAAATAGCTTCTATGCCATATACTAACGAGTAATGTGTTGTGTGTAACAACCCACATCAACTCTAGAAATTTTCCTGATAATTTACTTGATTTAGAACTATTAAGGTTAAGTGTGTGCTTTTGTGGAAATTAGTATTTAAGTGATTGATGAGCATGTGACATATTAAATTAATTTTAATATGCATAATATGAGTTGCTATTGCGAAATGAATAATTTACATGAAGTGCATTTGCACAAAAGAATTTATTTTAAATAAAATGAATGTTCGTGCATAAAGACAATTTTTTAGCATAAAATATTTTATGAGTATTTTAAAATAAATATTTTTGGGGAAAATATTACAGAAATAATAAGAAAAATATGCTTTTTATTTTTTATTATAATCAGCCCAAAAATTTAAATAAAAAGCCCAAGTACCTAAAAGCCCACTATATTAAAATCCTCCTAACCTAGTTCATTAAGGGTATTAGTGGAAATTGCACCCAAACCCTAATATATATTGTAAACTTTGGCCAGGCTAGGTCTTTTAGTAGCCACCACTTTATTTTTCTGTATCATGGTAGAAAAATCCTCTCAAAATATTTCTGTCAACTGAAATTAAGAAAACACCTTTTCGTTTCACAATTTCCTGACTATAATATTAAGTTTTCCTTCTCTTTCAATTTCTAAACTGATTTCTATGAAATAAAATATGGAAAAATTATTTTGAACTAATTGATTACTGAATCTTATAGATTTAAATCTATTTGGGTGAGTTTTTGGGAGAGAAAATCTATTTTCTACCTAAAACACAAATCTTTCTGCGAGATTTCTCCAAAGGTGAATTTTACAACTTAAAATCACAATTTTTATGCATAAACATCACTAGAGGGGGGAAATTTGTGTATTGTTGTTTTCTAAACTGATTTTTGATTTGTTTGGATGAAAAATATTAGATTAAATAATATTTCAACATATTTTTGTAATGACCGAAAAGTTTCAAAAAACAAAGGAGTTCAAGGTTTTGTGCTAGAAATTAGAAGATAGAAAATTCTATTATTAAATTAATATGTGGCTGCCGATTTAGGTGAGAAAGCATTCTAATATGATATTTGTTTTGTTTAGATGAAAAATAATGATTTGAATCATGTGCATGTATATTGCTGTAATGAACGGAAAGCGCAGAAAGCACGAAAACTCATGATTTTTCACCTAAGCCTTAAAACTTGGAATCTTTTCTGTAAATACTATCCATGATGCCAAATCATGTATGGACATGTTCTAAACTAATATTTGCTAAGATAGAATGAAAAATAATGGTTTGAACAACCTGTTTACATATTTCTGAAATGACCGAAAAATACCAAAAATAAGAAAACTCATGGTTTTGCACCCTATAAACCAAAAGTTGAATTTTTATGTATGAACAATATTAAGTGTGGCTGATTCACAAGAATTAATACTTTAAAATGATTTTTGTTGTATTTACATGAAAAATCTTGGTTCAAACCATGTTTTTACATGTTTCTGAAATAGACGAATATTGCAAAAAGGAAGAGAATTTAGTTTTTCCTTTGGTGATGCATTCGGCCTACATAAATATTCTTGTCCCAATGTTAATAATTTTTATGTGATGTTCTTTGATGATTATTGACATGTATGTATGTATAGTAAATGATAAAATTGCATGTTAGTTGAAGGTATGACCCTAGATAAGCTTAAAGGCATTTTGGTATACTTAAGGTATCTTATCCTCATATTGTGATTAGAATGCAAAAGTGTTTGGGAAATATGGAACTAGATGTTATAATGACTTGATAATAAATACATGGTTTTGAGTTCATGAAGTGACAATTGAATAAAAAGGATCATAAGAGTTAAGCATGACAGTTGAAAGGTTAATTGTTAAGTTGACATGTATGGAAGTGTAAAGTGTATTAAGATGATTGTTAAAGTGAAATGATATTGAGGTAATAACATTATGATGACCTTAGAAAGGTATTGACATGATTGTAATGTGTTCTCATGTGAACCTAAGGCCTAAGTGTGGAAGACTTTTTAAGTCAACGTGTTATGTGTAAGTGACGAGTGCACCTATATCTGGACTATAAGTGTATGTGTATGCTATATGTGCATGGGTAGTTATAGGAGCATCATGAGTAAATAAATACTAAGTATTAAATTAAATATTACGTTAGAGTTTGAGGAGCTTTAGAAGTGCAAAGGGACTACGTATACTAGGAGCAAAGGAACCCCAAGGTGAGTAAACACTATGTTCATGTTACAAGTGTAAGTAAACATTGTATTCATTATACAAGTGCAAGTAACATTTTGTTGTGTTACAAATATGTGATATCATGTTATGTGAGCCTTTAACATCTTTGAAACCCAAGTTCTTTTTATTCTAAAATATTATTATTTGATTCCTTTGACAAGCTTGGGTTACCAAAGGACATTTGGTCCAAAACTATTTTGTTTATCCAATGAGAAATTCTTGTGATTATCACCCTAACTTATATTCTTCTGGAACTACACTGTCATTGTATCTTTTGTTCGAAAGTTAAACCATTATTGTTATTAAGATACATGTTATTGTTGGCTTGTGTAATATTGTTAATTGTGATTACCATTAGCTCTAGCTATGGTACCTTTTACCTTTTATGCCGAATCCTCGTGCCGATGTAGGTAATCATCAAAACCCATGCACGCGGTCTCAACCTGATGGATAGGGGTAGTGTATCCACCTTAGCTATAAAGGGGCAGTTCTAGCTGTAGAGCCTGATCAGCTTCACACCTTATAAGTGATAGGAGTTATAATTTGGTATAAGGCCACCTCTCCTTTATAAGTTCGAGTGATAGAGTAATAGCCTTCACTCTTTATAAATTATAAGTGTCATTTTTGCAAACTTGCCAAATTGAACCCTTACTAAATTGTAACTTGATCCATGAATTATAAATCATGAACTATGTGTATAAGCTATGTGCTTCCTTTTCAAAGGAATATGTGATAATATATGTGCCTTATCATTTACTCATTGAGATCATCTATCTTACCCCTTTTTCCTTGTATGGTTCCAGGTGAGTAAATGTGAGGACGCAAGGTGATGGCTCAAGCATTCTACTTCACTTGGGGGATTCCTTGTCTAAGTTATCAATAATACTATTTTATGAAGTCGTGTCATTAGATGCTTTGGGAATGTTGATTGATACTCATTTGAGATATATTATTTTCCTTATGGATTTTATATGTAATGTTTAATTATAGACTTCCACAATTAAAGGTATTCATCTAAATGTTTTAAATGAGTTATTGTAAGAGGTTTGGTATGATCTTAGGCATGATTTGTTTATATGTAAGTGGGTTTTATGGGCATGGGTGACCTTATTTCTCCCCATGTTCTAAGACCATCATATTTCTAAGGTTAAGATGTGACATTGTGCTTGTAGGGGTACAGATGGAAGTGTTATATTCCTATAAAGTAAATGGGAACTATTGATGCCAATTCTTATGATTATCGGTCATTCTCTATAAGAGGGTCTTTAGTGTCTTGTTGGCTACTTCAACCATGCCCTTGGTTTGAGGCTGGTAAGGAGAAGATTTATTATGTTAGATCTTTTCTTTCTCTAACAATTGGACCACTTCTTTTTGAAAATGCAACCCATTATCTATGATGATGAACTCCAAACCAAAAAAGGATGTTAGTTCGAATAAATTGAGCTACTCTTTTAGAATCCAACACTTGGTAAGGAGCAGTCTCAACCCACTTTGAGAAATAGTCAATCACAACTAGCATGTATTCATGTCTAGCAAAAGATTTAAGGCTTATCCTTCTGATGACATCAATACCCCAAGTTGCAAAAGGCAAGGAGTTGCGATTGGGTTAAGTGGAACAGGAGGTTACTTTTGGAGTTTTGTATAAATCTGGCAATTATGGCATCTTTGTACAAATTTGGTTCAGTCTTGATTCATAGTCAACCAAAAATACCCCAAATTCATTATCTTTCGAGCTAATGCAATCCCATTCATATGAGGACCTTATTCACCATCGTGGACCCATTCCATGATCTTATGAGCTTCATTCTAAATTACACACCTCAAGTGTATATTGTCCCATGCTCTTTTGTACAAGACATCCCTATTTGGGACGAAAATGTTGGCCAACTACCTCAGAGTTCTTCTTTCTGATTTGGTTGCCCTTTTAGATATTCATCATTTTCCAGGTAGTTGAAGATATCCCAAAACCAGGGTTTCTAATAAGCCAAATGAATGCGCATACATATGATGTGATAACCGGGTTCCCTTTTTTACCTCGATCACGACATGTCTAATTATCTCTCCATCACTCATATCCAACACCAATGCAAGAATGGCTAAAGCATTGACAAATTGATTTTTAGCCCTAGGTAGATAATGGAATGATAATTCATGAAAGTTCTCTGTATGATCCTCAAGCATTTATGATAAGGAACTAGATGCTCCTCTCTTATCTTCCATTTACGCAAAGCTTGGGACACAATCAGATTTGAATCCCTATAGACCATTAAATAGTCAATTCTAAGGTTTACAGTAACCTCTAACCCAGTAATGCAAGCTTCATATTTAGCTTTATTATTTGTTACTTCAAAAGCTAGCTTAACAGCTATGGGCAAACTTTCTACCTTAGGGGTAACCATGACAATCTCAGCACTATAACCCTTGTTATTTGTTGCATCATCAAAGAAAAGCTTCCAAACTTTAGTTTTTAGCCCCATAATATCCTCATCAGGAAATTCTAACTCAAACCATTTGCTATCTCTAAGAGCTGCAACTAATTGATCAGCTATTAGACTTCCTTTTATAGCTTTCCTCTAGACATACTTCAAATCATACACTGCTAAAACAACCTTCCATCTCGCCATCTTACTATCAAGAATCAACCTCTCCATAAGGAATTTCAAGGGGCTATTGTCAACAAGTACATAAGTGGTATAGGAGCTAAGGTAATGCTGGAGTTTATGGCAAACCCATACTAAAGCAAGGCATAGCTTTTCAATTTAGTTGTAATTAAGCTTAGGGGCTAGGAGTCACTTGCTTAGGTAGTAGATAACATTTTCTTTATATGAATCTGGGGCATTTTGAGCAAGCATTGCCCCCATAGCCTCTTAAGTGACAGAGAGGTACAGGAGTAATGGCTTATCTAGTCTAGGTGGTTACAAGATAGAGGGGTTCAGGGGATATTCTTTGATTGCTTCAAAGGCTTTTTGGCAATCCTCATTCCATTGCTTAGAGGCCCCTTTCTTCAATAACTTGAACATAGGTCCACATACATTAGGTAATTGAGAGATGAATCAATTAATGTATTAGAGCTATCCCAAGAAACCTCTAATCTCCTTCTCTGTCTTAAGAGGTGGCATTTCTAAAATTGCCTTTGATTTGGCTAGATCAACCTCAATCCCTTTTTTACTAACCATATACCTAAGGAAAACCCCTGATGATGTGCCAAAGAGGCATTTTGTTGGGTTCAGCTTCGAGTTGTACTGGCAAAGTCTAAGGAAGAATCGCCTTAATGCTTCTAAGTGCCCTTCAGCTGTCTCATATTTGATCACCATGTCATCCATATACACTTCAACATCTTTGTGGATCATATCATAGAAGATAGTGTTAGCCATCCTTTGATAAGCTGCTCTGGCATTCTTCAACCAAACGGCATTACCTTATAGAAATGTGTTCCCCATTCAGTCACAAAAGTAGTCTTCTCTTTGTCTGGCGAATGAACATGGATTTGGTTATAACTAACATATAGATCAGTCAAGGAGACTATTTCAGACCTTATCATGCGGTCAACCAATAGGTCAGTATGAGGTAGTGGGAAATCATCCTTAGGGCAGGCTTTTTCAGATCTTAATAGTCAACACACATTCACACTTTACCATCCTTCTTTGGAACTAGAACAATATTGGCTAACCATGAAGGGTACGTGATTGGCTCTATGAATCCATTATCTAGTTGCTTGGTGATCTCTTCTTTAATTGGCAATGACCAATTTGTCTTCAGCCTTTATAACTTCTGCTTGATAAGCTTTTCATGTTCATAGGTAGGGATCTTATCCATTATTATGCTTAGGTCTATTTCAATCATGTCCTTAGCGGTTTGTGCAAAGCAGTCAATAAACTCTCAGATCAACTTGACAAAGCCATCCCTCTTATAATATGCAGATGCAATGAATGTAGTTTTGGGATTCTCATTGGTGCCAGTATTGATTGGTTCTTTGCTTGCATCATTTTTTATTTCATTTATCTCTTTTTTTGATGTATTATTCAAATTGGATAAAGCATTTTGTGAAACAGAAGATGCATGATCATAAGAAGAAAACTCAAATTTCTTATTGCGAATGAAAAAACTGTTATCCATAGTTACATCAAAATTGAAAGAATGATTATTTATAGACTCAAAAGAAGAAAATGAAGAAAAAGACTAAAGAGACTCTGGCTCAGACTCCAGGTCAGACTGAGACTCTAATGAGGATTCTGATGGGAACTCTGACTAGCCACCTCCTTCCTCGTAGTACCAGTTGTCAAGTTAGGTTTAGGTTAGTTGGATCAAATGAGTGGGATGTATCTCTTCTTCTACTCCAATAATGAGGACTTACTCAAAGAGAGTGGCCTCCATATTTTCCCCCCAATCCTGCTCCAAAATAAAAATTGGCTCATAATCCTCTATGCTCAACCTGACATCAAAGAATATTTCAAATCCCGATATCAATTTCTTAGAAATATGATAGACCTATAATTTAGGAAAACCATAATAAGGAAAATCTTCACCTTTTTTCACAAAGTAACCATTTAGAGTTTTGAAATAAGGGCGCGTAGGCCAATCATAGGACTCACCTCTCTTTTGGGCTTTCACCCTCTCGTTGGCCCTTTTTTCCATTTCAGCCAGGTCTTCTTCAGTTGGTTCATAGCCAAGCCCAAAAGGTGGGTGGCTATAGGGTACTCATTTAAACTACTCATTCCTTGCTAGCTCTTGCCTTAACCCATTCTAGGAAAGTAATTCATGTTCCTCATCATGTTAGCAACAACAATATTACCATAAAGATCAAAATCAAAAGGAACATATTCAATGAACTGGATTGTGTCAAAAGAGAACCCAGTCAATGGCAACAAAGCTTGTTTAGGTTGGATTTCCAATATAGGCACAGGGTTTGGGGTCTCACTTCTCCCATGTTCATCCCCCTTGATGGTTACAAAGGAAGTTTTATAAGGGAACTTGAGCTTCTGATGCAAAGATGAGGGGATTACTTTAGCTTGATGAATCCAAGGCCTTCCAAGGAGGAGATTAAAGCATGCTAAAACATCAATAATTTGAAAAGGGATGGGACCAATGACAAGGCCAATGGTGACATCCAAAGTAGCTACTCCTAACACCTCTCTTTTAGTATTATCATAAGCCCTTATGATTTGATCTGAAGGTGTAAAGTCTGAGGCTTCTAATCCCAAGTAGCTAGCTACTTTTAGTGGGCACACATTCAAAGTTGACCCATTATCTACTAGTACCATTGGGATAGTCTTACCATAGGTTAGGACCATTATGTAAAGAGCATGGTTATGGCTTGGCCCCCTTTTAGGCAAATCATGGTCAGTGAAAGAGATGGCAGTAGCTCTAGTGGCACTAGTGAGTGAGGCTACTAGGGTTTCAAGGGGGATATCTATTATAGCTTAGCATTGATTCAAAGCCTTGCAAAAAGCTTAGCGATGAGGGTAGGATGACTGGATTAGGCTCCAAATGGATATGTTGGCCTAGGTCTTTTTGAGTTGTTTAAGGATTGAGTCTTCATTAGGTTCAAGACTCCCTTTAAATTTCTCAGCTGGAAGTGGAATAGGCTATACTGGTGGTTGATTGGTTTGAGGGGCTGGTGTCTAGTGAACTCTACCACTTTTGGTTATAGTGTCTATTTCCTCAACCAAATTGCTCAAATCAAGCACACAACAAAAATCATAAGCTGATCGAATCATAGAGATAGGATCAACTTCACGATCAAAAGTGGTGATGAAGTTGACTTTATGGTTGGAAGTGGATTAGTGGTGATATTGGGCTTGGGTTTTGGTGGAATGATATCACCACTATCAATTAAGTCTTAGATTTTGTGTTTCAGGGCTTTACAAGCATCAGTCTTATGTCCAACTCTTTGATGATACTCACAGTATTCATTAGGGTTGTAGTATTTGGGTAATGGATTTGAGGGTGCTCTGGGTTCTAGATATTTTATCATTTTTGCTTCCAATGCTTTCTTGTTACTATAACTAATGGGACCCCAAGATCAGTGAAGGTCCTCCTTTCCAGTCTCAATGGTTGGTGGTGTGAAATGGTTTGCTAGTGGTGAGAAATTGTTAATACCTCCCCCCTTTTTTGACTTATTGAGGAGGTAACATTGGATTGGTATGGTGTGTTTTTCTTGTATCTAGGGTTAGAGGATTCATCTTTCAAGTGACCACACTAGATTAAATCCTCTATCTTAGAAGTAGTGGAATTGAGGACTTTGAAGTCTGGTAGATATTGGGTCAGGAGATTATTCGGGTAAACTGGGAGAAGGTTTTTGATAATAATGTCAATCTATGCTTGCTTGATGGGGCAGTTTACCATCTGAGCAGCCTTAGTCCTCCACCTTTTAAGGAATGTGGAGGACTCTTTAGGAAGCTGCTTGGTTGTCTCTAGATCCCTTCTTGTTATATCCACCTCAACATTGTAATGGTACTGCTTGACAAATGCATTGCATATGTCATCCCAAGTTCTTTTCTGATTTTGGTTAAGTTCAAGTAACCACTACACTGGAGTTCCAAAAAGGGATTGTTGAAATAACTGAGCCAAAAGTTCATCATCCACTCCAAATAGCTTCATTGCCCCCACATACATTTTCAGGTGAGTTTTGGGTCAAGTTGTCCAATCAAATCTGTCAAGGTTTGGATTTTAAACTTGGGTGGAAATATGCATTGGGAAAGAGGGTTAAGTCACTAGCATCAACCAAGTCATCGTGCCTCTTTAGATTCTTAATGGTCTTCTCCAAGACTTCAAATTTCTCCATAAAGGGCTTTAGCTCATGATGTGAGAAAAGTTCCTTCCCTTGAAAAGGATTCATAGGAGAGGAAGTAGCGGAGTGAGTAGCAATCTATATAGGCTATGATGAGATATTGGGATTTTGCATAGGTAGGGTGGTGGTATTTGGCAATTGGATGGGCGGTGCATCAGCTACTGCTTTCCTTTATCAGTTAGGTCAATGGTTGTTTTGAAGGAGGAAGCAGTGTTTGTGGGGATTTGTGTCAAGCTATAGGTTGTATGATTTGGGTTCAAGGTAGGTGAGGTCACAACTGGATTAATAGAGACTTGGCCAATCATACTTCAAACCTCTTCATGGATAGACCGTCTTTGTTCTTCAATGTGGGCTTTCTAATCTTCTAGAGCAGCCTAAAAATTTCTCTTTATAGTTGCATGTTGCTTCTCTTGTCTCATAAGAAGGCTATTCATGAATGCCTCCAATTAGGAGGTCTTTTGCTCTTGATGAGTCAAAGTTGGGTCAGTGCCTATAGGAAGGTTTTCTTCGGCCATCTTAGATACCTTACATGGATCAAACAGAAAAGGGTGACTATTTGTCTTAAAGATAGGGAAAAATTAAGATTCAACATGATCACGAACTTTTGGATGATGATGAATGGATTACACATTTTGGGCTAGTAGTTTTATTTGGGATGATGGGCTTTTGCATTTTGTTCAAGGTTCTTGAGTTTATACATGTATGCATGAATGAAAAGCTATTTCATGGATATGCAAATAGGCTTGATTCAGGGTGTATACAACTTATGGTCCAAGTTCTAGATCCATTACATGAAAGGATAAAGGTGGTTTGGATAGGGTGTGTAACAACCCACACCCACCCTAGGAAATTTTCGTGATAAATTGCTTGAATTAGAATCTATAAGGTTAAGTATGTGCTTGTGTGAATGCTTGTAATCTAAGTGATTGATGAGTATATGGCATGTTAAATTAATTTTAATATGCATAATATGTGTTGCTATTGTGAAATAAATGATTTACATGAAGTGCATTTGCATAAAAGAATTTATTTTAAATAAAATGAATTTTCATGCATAAAACAATTTTTAGCATAAAATAATTTTATGGGTATTTCTAAAATATTTTTAAATAAATATTTTTGAGGGAAATATTCCAAAATTTAAAAAAAAAATATTATTTTTATTTCTAAACACTTCAGCCAAAATTTTTAAAGAAAAAGGCCCAATACCCAAAAGCCTACTACACAAAAATGCTCCTAACTTATTTCATTAAGGGTAATATTGGTAATTCCACTCCAACCCTAATATATATTCAAATTTTCAGCCAGCAAGGGTTTTCCAGCAGCCACTCCTTCATTCTTTCTGTATTCTAGCAGAAAAACCTCTCAAAATAATTCTCTCTACCGAAATATCGAAAACACCTTACCGTTTCGCGATTTCGTGACCGTAATCGTAAGTTTTTAATCTCTTTCGATTTCTAAACTGTTTTCTATGAAAAAAATTATGGGAAAATTATTTTGAATGGTTTGATTACTGATTTCTACAAATTCAATTCTATTTGAGTGAATTTTTGGGAGAGAAAATTTATTTTCTACCAAAAACACGATTCTTTCCGCAAGATTTCTCGAAAGGTGAATTCTATAACTTAAAATCACAATTTTATTGCATAAACATCATAAGGGGGGGGGGGGGGGGGGCGCATGGAAATTTGTGTTTATTTGCATTCTAAACTGATTTTTGATTTGTTTTGATGAAAAATATTGCATGAAATAATATTTCTATATATTTCTGTGATGACTAAAAAGTTTCGAAAAAACAAAGGAATTCAAGGTTTTCGTGTTAGGATTTGGAAATTGGAAAATTCTATTCTTTCATGAATACATGGCTGTCGATTTGTGTGAATTGGTGTTCTAATATGATATTTGTTTTGTTTAGATGAAAAATAATGATTTGAATCATGTGTCTGTTTATCGCTGAAATAAATGAAATGCGTGGAAACTCATGATTTTTCACCTAAGCCCTTGAACTTGGAATTTTTTTGTATAAACCTTACCTATGGCTGCCAATTTGTGAGATAATGTGTTCTAAACTAATATTTTCAATGATTGAATGGAAAATAATGGATTAAACAACCTGTTTGCATATTTCTGAAATGATCGAAAAATACCAAAAACAAGAAAACTCATGTTTTGTGCACTATAATGCAAACGATTGAATTTTTATATATCAATGGCACCAATAGTGACCGATTCTTATGGATTTGAGTTCTAGAAAGATTTTTGTTATGTTTACATGAAAAATCTTGGTTTAAACCATGTTTTTGCATATTTCTGAAATAGACGGAAAATATGAAAAGAAGAAGAATTTGGTTTTCACCTTAAAGATGCATTCGGCCTACATGGACCATTGTGTCCAAATGTTTATAAATTTAATGTGATGTGTTTTGATGATTGTTGACATGTATGTATGTATAGTAGATGATGAAAATTTCATGTTAACTAAAGGTATGATCTTAGATAAGCTTAAATGTGTTTTGGTATACTTAAGGTATACTTAAGGTATCTTGATATCATATTGTGGTTAGAATGCAAATGTGATTGAGGAATTTGGAACTAGATGTCATGATGACTTAATGATGAATATATGGTTATGAGTTAATGAAGTGAAAGGGATCATAAGAGTTAAGCATGATGTTTGGAAGGATTAATTGCCAAATTGACATGTATAGAAGTGTAAAGTGAACTAAGATAATTGATAAGTGAATTGATGTTGAGGTAATGATAATGTGATGACCTTAAAAAGGTATTGATATGATTGCAATGTGTTTTCATATGAGCCTATAAGGCCTGAGTATGCAAGACTTTTAAGTCAATGTGATATGTGCAAGTGATGAGTACACCTATGACTGAACTCTAATGTGTATGCTATATGTGTATGGGTATTTATGGGATAGGAACATCATGAGTAAATAAATACTAAGTATTAAATCAAATATTATGTTAGAGTTTAAGGAGCCTTAGAAGTGCAAAAAGGACAACGAGTACTAGGAGCAAAGGAACCCCAAGGTGAGTAAACCCAATGCTTTTGTTACAAGTGTGAGTAAACTCTATGTTCATGCTACAAGCGTGAGTAAACATTGTATTCATGTTATAAGTGTAAACAACATTTTGTTGTGTTACAAGAATGTGATATTGATATGTGAACCTTTGTGATCTTTGAAACCCAAGTTCTTTCTATTTTAAATTTTATGATTTCTTTGTTAAGCTTGGGTTGCCAAAGGACATTTGGTCCAAAACTATTTTGCTTATCCGATGAGAATATTTTTTGTAATAAACACCCTAACTTGTGTTCTTTTTGAAACTACACTTTCATTGTGTTATTGTTGAAAGCCAAACTACTATTGTTATTGAAATACATGTTATTGTTGCCATATGTGATATTGTTAATTGTGTTTACCAATAGCTCTAACTATGGTACCTTTACCCTTTATGCAGAATCCTCGTGCCGATGCGGGTAATCATCGGAACCTATGCATATGGTCTTAACCCGATAGATAGGGGTAGTGTATCCACCTTAGCTAGAAGGGGCGGTTCTAGCCATGGAGCCTGATCAGCTTCACGCTTTATAAGTGATGGAAGTTGGAATTTGGCAAAGGCCACCTCTCCTCGATGTGTTTAGAGTGGATTGAGTAGTGTCTCCACTCTATAAGTGTTATAAGTATGATTTTTGCAAACTTGCTAAATTGAACCTTGCTTAAATTGCAACCTGATTCGTGAGTTATAAACCATGAACTATGTGTATAAGCTATGTGTTACCTTTCAAAGGAATATGTGATAATGTATGAGCCCTTTTTGTTTACTCATTAAGATCATCTATCTCACCCCTTTTCCTTGTGTGGTTCCAGATGAGCAAATGTGAGGAGGCAAGGTGATGGCTCAAGTATCCTACTTCGCTTGGGAAATTCCTTGTCCGAGTTATCAATAATACTATGTTATGAAGTCTTGTCTTTAGATGCTCCGGGAATGTTAATTGATACTTATAGAGATTTATATTAATTTTCCTTATGGATTTTATATCTAACGATTTACTGTAAGTCTTCCACAAATTATGGTATTTATCTAAATGTTTTAAATGTGTTAATGAAAGAGGTTCGGTAAGATCCTAGGCATGATTGTTATATGTTAATGGGTTATACGGGCATGGGTGACCTTATGTCTCCCCGTGTTCTAGGACCATCGTATCTCATAAGGTTGGGATGTGACAGGGTGCCTGTCATACTAGAGCAGCAATATACCTAACCACATATGAGTCAAAGAGCCTCACATGGGTCCAACAATATATGCATGCTCATTACACCTTTGAAAGGATTAAAGGATTCATCGTAGGGTGGATGATTTCACTATCGATGAATAGACCCAATGAGGGTTACCCACTCGATGTTACTTTCTATCCATTATTTTCCTAAGAAATCTAGGTTAAAAGGCAAGGAGCCAATGCAAATGATGAATGAATGTCATTTATGTATTAAAAGTGCCAAACTCTAATTTAAACCAATTGGTAGTCCTTTTATTTCTTTTGTTATAAAGAAGGTGGTCCTCAGTGGAGTCGCCAGCTATGAGGCCTCCCCCAAGCACCGGTCCGATCTAGTAAAGGGAATGGAAACGCTCATTTGTGTAGTTATTCATGATGGAACCTTCAGGTTCAAATTGGTTGATTTTTGAAAAGAGTCACCACCTTAATTTTATTTTATTTGGAAAAAGATTAAGGAAAAAACCAAATTGACTCTAATTAATATCCCAAAGGAAACGATCATTAGCCTCAAAACCAAAGATGATTCAGGGACTAGGTTTTTAGTTTATTTTAACAAAATTAGTTTGGCAATTTTAATACAAAATAACTTAAAATAAATTTCATGAACAATTTATATAATGCATGAATAATTACATAATGTATGAATAAACGAATAAATAAACATTCATTCAAAGCGATAAAGTTAAAGCAATAAAGTAAAAGGAATTAACTTACAATTTAAAAGCAAAATAGGGGATATTTCCTCTAACCCTTATGGGTTCTAGAGAAGTCACACATTCCCTAAAATTATTCTAAAGCAATTACTAAAGAAAAATATTAAAAAAGAGAGACAAAATCAATATTATAATAAAGAAAAAAAACTAAAAGCAGATATCACAAAGAAAAGAGCTAATTTATGAAATAACATACAAGAGAATGATTACATTTTATTTAAATAACATACAAGAGAATGATTACATTTTATTTAAATAAGCAAGCCTACGTATCCTTTTGAATGGGAATCAAAATCCACGTAGTTCGCCCTTCTTGTGAAGGGTTAGTTTAGCCTAGCCATTTTATCATGTTTTAGTTCATTGATTGAAAGGTGAGTTGATTGATTAAATCAGATTGATTGATTATCGAGTTGTTAATTAGGTCAGGTTTTAATCAACAAGTTGATGCAACAATTCAAATCATTTACCTAGTTGACTAAATCATATTCTAATCAACATACCTCAAAATAATGAAAGAAAATGATAAAACATGCCAAGCAAAGAAATAATAAATGAAAAGAATAAACTAAGCAATCCTAAGAAAATGAAAGAAAACAATACAAAATAACAAAAGAAGAAAATAAATACCTTACGGGGACAAGGCTTAGGGATGTAGGGCGGATGAAGCAGACAACCATATCGTAATTCCACCTTCTAAGCTTGGTAGAATGACAACCTTCAAATGGTGACTCAGACAGCGTATTCGGGACCTCCTCGGACTGATTTGAGGAAAGCTACCTTGAAATGACCACTCAAATAAAAATTTAAACTAAAAGTTCATCCCTTTTAGACTAAACCTTAAAAAATGGTGATTGCTTTAAAATCAATTAGTTTGATTAAGCAATTCTCAGTATGGAAAATAGGTAAGGGGTATTGCTTTTATAGGGAGAGAGTTGGGAGGCAAAACAGTGAAGTTTCGATGGGGGATTCACTTCCCAATGCACAAAACTGCATAGGAAGCTTTGGAAACCACTCATGGTGAGTTCTAAACCGCATAGAAGGAACATGAGCATGTTGTAACTGCACAGGAGCTGTGCGATTTTGCACAAAGCCTATGTAGTTTCACAGAGCTCTGTGCGATTTTGCACAGGGTCTTTATGGTTATGGACTACCTTGTGTAGTCCTTATGGCTCATTTGCCCCTTTTTACTCTATTCTGACCTGCTTCAGATCCAATTTAAGTCTGGTTTGATTCTATAGGTTTGTAATTGAGTGCTGGTTCTGGAGGTGCAAATTTGAAGGTTCATAGATTTAAACCATTATTTTTCATTCAGTCACAACAATCATCAATTTAGAACATCCATATGTACAAATTGGTAGCCATTGATATGTCATATGCATGAAAATTCCAAGTTTAGGGTTTTATAGTGAAAATCATGAGTTTTCTAGCTTTGCAGTGTTTTTCGATCATTACAGTAATATATAAACACATTATTAAATTATTATTTTTATCCAAATAAAAAAATATCAATTTAGGATTCCATCATACATAAATTAGCAGCCATACGTATATATAATCATAGAATTTTCTAACTTTTAAGTTCTAGAACAAAAAGCTTGAATTTTCTTATTTTCTAAAACTTTTCGATCATTACATGCAAAAAATATGATTTAATTCAATATTTTTCACAAAATAAATCAAAAATCAGTTTAGAATAGAAGCATGTAAAAATTGCCCCCTGGTAATGTTTATGCATGAAAATTTTAAATTTTGAGTTGTAGAATTCACTTTTGGAAAAATCATGTAGAGAGGTTGGTGATTTCGATAGAGAAATTAATTTCTATTTTAAGAATTCACCCAAACTGAATTAACTTTATAGAAATCAATAAATACTCAGTTCAAAATAATTTTTTCATAATTTAGTTAGAAGAAATTAGATAAGGAATTGAAAGAGAAGAAAAACTTACGATTACGGTCAAGAAATCGCAAAATTAAAGGTGTTTTGAGAATTTCAGTAGAGAGAACTATTTTAAGAGAATTTTTTTGTGAAATTACTGGAAAAACAAAGTGTGGCTACTGGAAACCCTAGGGCTAGCCGAAATTTGGTATTTAAATATAGGATTTTGGACAATTTCCAAGATTACCCTTAATGAGCTAGGCTAGGAGAGTTTTTGGGTAGTAGGCTTTTAGGTATTTGGGCTCTTTATTTAATTTAGGGGCTGATTATAGGTAATTAAAATAATTATATTTTTCTTATTATTTTTTGTAAAATTTCCCCCAAAACATTTATTTTAAAAATTATTTTAAAATACTCATAAAATTATTTTATGCTTAAATTTTGCCTTTTTGCATGAAAATTTACTTTATGTAAAATAAATTATTTTATGCTAATGCACTTCATGTAATTCATTTATTTCACAATAATAACTCATATTATGCATATTAAAATTAATTTAACATGCCATATGCTTATCAAACACATAGAATATAAATTCTCATAAAAGCACACACTTAACCTTAATAGTTCTAAGTCAAGCAAATTGTCATAAAAATTTCTAGGGTACATATGGGTTGTTAGAGATGATCTCAATAAGTAAAACATATAGCTTATACAATAACACATATCCCTTTAAAAAGGGTTCATAGATCATGGTTCATGATTCATGATTCATATCTTGCGATGTAGCAAGGTTTACAGAAATCAACTTATAACTTATAACATATAGAGTGAAGGCTGCTGCTATATTCAATTCCTAACTTATAACTTATATTATATAGATTGAAGGCTGTTACCATATTCAACTCCTAACTTATAACTTATATCACATAGAGTGAAGGCTACTGTCATATTCAACACCCAACTTATAACTTATATCATATAGAGTGAAGGTTGCTACCGTATTCAACTCCCAACTTATAAAGGAGCATAAAGCTTATCAAGCTCCATGGCTAGAACTACTCCTTCTAGCTGAGGTGGATATACTACCCTTATCCATCGGGTTAAGACCATGTGCATAGGTTTTGATGATTTTATGCATCGGCATGAGGATTTCTGCATAAAAAGGTTCAAAGGTACCATAGCTAGAGCTAATGGCAATTACTTGTAACACTAGCATTAAAGAATACAATCACATGTAACACGTAACAACCCACACCCACCCTAGGAATTTTTGTGATAAATTGCTTGATTTATGACTATTAAGCTTAAGTGTGTACTTTTGTGAAAATTAGTGATCTAAGTGATTGATGAGTATGTGGCATATTAAATTAATTTTAATATGCATAATATGAGTTGCTATTGTGAAATAAATGACTTACATGAAGTGCATTTGCATAAAAGAATTTATTTTAAATAAAATGAATTTTCATGCATAAGACAATTTTTAAGCATAAAATGATTTTAAAAGTATTTTAAAATAATTTTAAAATAAATATTTTCGGGGGAAATATTACAGAAATAATAAGAAAGTTATTCTCTTTATTTTTAATTTTACTCAGCCCGAAATTTAAATAAAAAGCCCAAATACCCAAAAGCCCACTACACTAAAATCCTCATAGCCTAGTTCATTAAGGGTATTAGTGGAAATTTCACCCAAACCCTAATATATATTCTAAATTTTAGCCAGACCAAAGTTCCACCAGCCATAACTTTATTATTTCTATATCTTAGCAAAAAAATCCTCTCAAAATATTTCTCTCTACCGAAATTAAGAAAACACCTTTCTGTTTTGCGATTCTTAACCGTAATCGTAAGTTTTTCTTCTCTTTCAATTTCTAAACTAATTCTATAAAATAAATTATGGAAAAATTATTTTGAACTGGTAGATTATTGAATTTTATAGATTCAATTCTATTTGGGTGAGTTTTTGGGAGAAAAAATCTATTTTCTATAGAAAACACGATTCTTTCCGCGAGATTTCTCCAAAAGTGAATTCTATAACTTAAAATCATAATTTTTATGCATAAACATCACGAGGGGGGGGGGGGCGCGGGACATTTGTGTATTGTTTTCTCTAAACTAATTTTTGATCTATTTTGATCAAAAATATTGGATTAAATAACTTTATTATTCTAAATTTTAGCCAGACCAAAGTTCCACCAGCCATAACTTTATTATTTCTATATCTTAGCAAAAAAATCCTCTCAAAATATTTCTCTCTACCGAAATTAAGAAAACACCTTTCTGTTTTGCGATTCTTAACCGTAATCGTAAGTTTTTCTTCTCTTTCAATTTCTAAACTGATTCTATAAAATAAATTATGGAAAAATTATTTTGAACTGGTAGATTATTGAATTTTATAGATTCAATTCTATTTGGGTGAGTTTTTGGGAGAAAAAATCTATTTTCTACAGAAAACACGATTCTTTCCGCGAGATTTCTCCAAAGGTGAATTCTATAACTTAAAATCACAATTTTTATGCATAAACATCACGGGGGGAGGGGGGGGGGACATTTGTGTATTGTTTTCTCTAAACTAATTTTTGATCTATTTTGATCAAAAATATTGGATTAAATAATATTTCTGCATATTTCTATGACGACCGGAAAGTTTCGAAAAACAAAGGAGTTTGAGGTTTTTGTGTCAGAACTTGGAAGTTGGAAAATTCTATTATTAAATTGATATATGGCTGCTGATTTGTATGAGGAAGTACTCTAATATGATATTTGTTTTGTTTAGATAAAAAATAATGATTTGAATCATGTGTCTGTTTATCACTAAAATGAACGAAAAGCGTAGAAAGCGCGAAATCTCATGATTTTTCACCTAAGCCTTTAAACTTGGATTTTTTTTGTATAAATCCTATCTATGGCTGTCGAATCATGTATGGATGTATTCTAAACTGATATTTGCTATGACTGAATGAAAAATAATAGTTTAAACAACCTGTTTACATATTTTTGAAATGACCGGAAAATACCAAAAACAAGAAAACTCATGGTTTTGTGCTCTATAATTCAAAAGTTGAATTTTTATGTATAAACAACACCAAGTGTGGCTGATTCATATGGATTAAAATTCTAAAATTATTTTTTTTGTGTTTACATGAAAAATCTTGGTTCAAACCATGTTTTTACATATTTCTGAAATAAACGAAAAGTGCAAAAAGAAAAAGAATTAGTTTTTACCTTGGTAATGCATTCGGCCTATATGAATATTTTTGTCCAAATATTTATAATTTTTATGTGATGTATTTTGATGATTATTGACATGTATGTATGTATAATAAATGATAAAATTTCATGTTAGTTGAACATATGATCCTAGATAAGCTTAAATGCATTATGGTATACTTAAGGTATCTTAACCTTATATTGTGATTAGAATACAAGTGTGATTGGCAAATATGGAGCTAGATGTTATGATGACTTGATAATAAATACATGGTTTTGAGTTGATGAAGTGACAATTGAATAAAAAGGATCATAAGAGTTAAGCATGACACTTGAAAGGTAATGGTTAAGTTGACATGTATGAAAGTATAAAGTGTATTAAAATGACTGTTAAAGTAAATTGATATTGAGGTAATAATATTGTGATGACCTTAGAAAGGTATTAATATGATTGCAATGTGTTTTCATGTGAGCCTATAAGGCCCAAGTGTGCAAGACTTTTAAAGTCAACATATTATGTGCAAGTGACGAGTACACCTTTACGTGGACTCTAAGTGTATGCGTATGCTATTTGTGCATGGGTAGTTATGGGATAGGAGCATCATGAGTAAATAAATACTAAGTGGTAAATCAAATATTATGTTAGAGTTTGAGGAGCTTTAGAAAGGCAAAGGGACTACATTTGCTAGGAGCAAAGGAACCCCAAGGTGAGTAAACTCTATATTCCTATTTCAAGTGTGAGTAAACATCGTATTCATTCTATAAGTGCAAGTAGCATTTTGTTATGTTACAAATATGTGATACCATGTTATATGAGCCTTTGTGATCTTTGAAACCAAGTTCTTTCTATCCTAAATATTATTATATGATTTCTTTGACAAGCTTGGGTTGCCAAAGGACATTTGGTCCAAAACTAGTTTGTTTATCCAATGCGAACTTCTTATGATTAACACCCGAACTTATATTCTTTCTAGAACTACACTATCATTGTATCTTTTGTTTGAAAGCTAAACCACTATTGTTATTGGAATACATGTTATTGTTGCCCTATGTGATATCGTTAATTGTGATTACCATTAGCTCCAGCTATGGTACCTTTTACCCTTTATGCAGAATCCTCGTGCCGATGTGGGTAATCATTAGAACTTGTGCATATGATCTTAACCCAATGGATAGGGGTAGTGTATCCACCTCAGCTAGAAAGGGGCAGTTCTAGCCATGGAGCTTGATCAGCTTCATGCCTTATAAGTGATAGGAGTTGGAATTTGTAATATGGCCACCTCTCCTTTATAAGTTTGAGTGATAGAGCAATAGCCTTCACTCTTTATAAGTTATAAGTGTGATTTTTGCTAACTTGCCAAATTGAACCCTTGCTAAATTGCAACCTGATTCATAAATTATAAATCATGAACTATGTTTTTAAGTTATGTGTTTCCTTTTCAAAGGAATATGCGATATATATGTGCCTTATCATTTACTCATTGAGATCATCTATCTCACCCCCTTTTTCCTTGTGTGGTTCCAGGTGAGCAAATGTGAGGAGGCAAGGTGATGGCTCAAGCATTCTACTTCGCTTGGGGAATTCCTTGTCCAAGTTATCAATAATACTAATTTATGGAATCTTGTCATTAGGTGCTCTGGGAATGTTGATTGATACTTATTGATATAAACGAGTTATTATAAGAGGTTTGGTAAGATTCTAGGTATGATTTGTTTATATATAAATGGGTTCTATAGGCGTAGGTGACCTTATATCTCCCCATGTTCTAGGACCATCATATCTCTAAGGTTGGGATGTGACATAACATAATAGCAATAAAAGTTTAGCTTATTGCATAAAAGATAAACAACAGTGTGGTTCTAGAAAGAATGTAAGGTAAGGCAAAAATCACAAAGGTTCTTTCTTTATCATTGAATAATCAATAATGGTTTTGGACCAATTATCCTTTGGCAACCCAAGCTTAACAAAGAAATCATACAGTTATAATTGAAAATAGAAAGGAAATTGGGTTTCAAGAATCTCATAACTTTACTCAAAGGTTCATATATCATGATAACTTTACTCATAACATAAATATAATGTTTACTCACTTTGTGGTTCCTTAGCTCCTAATGCCTGTAGCCCTTGCACTTCTAACTATCCTCAAGCTCTAACATAACATTATAATTCAATGCTTAGCAATTGCTTAACATCATGCTATCCTATCCCATCACTATCCCATGCACATATATCATTCACATATACTTGGAGTTACACTTAGAAGTACACTCATCACTTAAGCATAACATGTTGACTTTTAAGTCTTGCACACTTTGCCTTCTTAGGCTCACATGAAATCATATAATAACTATACCAAGACTTTTATAAAGCCAAACATAAGAAATCCTAATCTTAATGTCAATGTAATTTAACTTCCAACTTGGTACACTTAATACCCTTCATACGTATCAATTTCATTAAGCAAACCATAAAAGAGTCTTACTTGTCTCTTTGACAAAATCATACAATTAATCTCATAGTCAATTTAAGGTCATTAATTCATAATCAACACATCATAAAATGTAATTCACATGTCACTTAATCATGTACGCATATTAATCAAACATGACAATTAGGGTTTTGGAAACCCTAGGTAGGCTAAAACACTCTAGGTGTTTCCTTGAGCTACTCCTTCAACTAGCATGCAATTAAATCATGAATCATTCATATACACATGTCAACAATCATTAAAATGTATCTTACAAAATTATAGGCCTTGGGATTAAAATCCCAAGTTAGGCTGAATCTCTATTACCATGGAAAACCATAGATTTTCTTGCTTTTCACACTTTCCGATCATTATAGTAATATGTAATGCATGATTTAAACCAATATTTTTCATGTAATCATAATAAAAATTAGTTTAGGATACAAAAACATATAAATTGTCCCCCTTCTCCTTTAAGAACATATGCATAAAAATTCTAACTTTTAGGTTTTAGAGTTCACCTTTGATAAATTTGCGAAGAAAGAGATACGTTTACGATTGGAAATTGATTCCTCCTTCCAATCTAAGCTAAATTTAATAAGAAGAAAAACAATAAATATACAGCTCTATATGGATTACTCATGATTAATTTCATAAAAATCAAATAGTAGCTTGAAAGAAAAGAAGAACTTACGAAGAAGATCACAAAATCGCAAAGTTTAGAGGCACATTGTGTTTTTCGATCAAAAGAGAATTTTAAAGAGAAATTTCTATAAAAATATGATGAATAACATAATGGAGGGTGCCACAACATGGGGAGGCTGAATTCTAGGTCAAAATTAGGGTTTTGGGTGCAAAATTACAAAATTGCCATTAGCTAGGTTAGGAGTGCTTAGGTGTATCCAGCTTTTGGTGAGTTGGGCTATTAATCCAATTTATGGATAGATTTAAATAAAATATTTTGCTTATTATTTTTATTAAAATTCCCCTAAAAAATATTTAATATAAAATATTTTAAAAATGCTTATAAAAATTATTTTATGCTTAAAAATCGTTTTGTGCATGTGATGTGGGTCAAATTTAATACCCTAGTCTCTAAGACTAAGTATAGAGTGAGTAGGGTGTCAAACTCTGGGGAATTTAGAGAAATTCATATTAACTGAGTAATTACTAAGATGGATAGACAAACAAGAAATAAAAGATGTTGATTTATTCTATCTAATCTAAAATACTAAAGTTTTATTATTACTTTAATAACAGCAAACAATGAATATTAGAATTATAACTCAGAATTAATTTTGAACTATAAAAGTTACTATGTAAACACATGCAATGATTAGAAAATATGACTAAAAATTCTTAAAAGAAACTCATTATCAATTAAGAATATTTTAATTTAGAATTTATAAGCATTGTCATGTCATTATAGAGATAAACTGAAATCATTAAGTTCCATGCCAATTCTTTAACCCCTCAAAGTGGATTTCTTGTCTCTAGGTACTTTCCTATCATTTGAATAATTTCAATTACATTTCCACTAAGATGCCCCAACTCTCATTGTGAACAAAATGATTAACAAGTTATATATGGTGATCAAGCATACATAACACAATGTAGGACTCAATTGAAACTAAATCATTCATGCATATTAAGAATGTAGTCCATAAAATTAATTCATCATTGCAATTCTAACAACCTATTAGCCTAAGTACATGGTAAAATATAATATAGAAAAAATGCAAGCATTCATTATTGAATAGTAAATAAAAATAGAAGAAAGGAAGAAAGATTGATGAATGAAAACTCCTTTATTCTTCAGGAAATCACTTGCACAATTCTTGAACTTGAAGTGCCTTTTGGAAGGATACTTGATACAAACCAAGTACTTAATTCTAATAAGGTGTTTACAAGGATTTTAAGTAAGTTTTTCCTATCTAATATAATAGCATCTCCTTTCCAAAATAAAGCCAAATCTAAGTATTTATAAGCCCCAAGGTATCCCAAGAAGTGCCCTTTTGAAAAAGGTGTGAAAATGAAAGGGTGCCTTGATAGGGTATAGTAACCACCCTGTCATGAATCGGCACAGGCAGAACGAGTCAGCACAGTCCTTTTCTATCATGACTCAGCATAGACGAAATGAGTTGGCACAATTGCTTACTATAATGAGTCATTCCTTCTCGTTCAAACTTGGCACTTGTCCAGATTTTCCCATCTTTGCTTGAATCATTCCTTGCTTCTTTTTTTATGGTCCCATTCCTTTTTAATTTACCTAAATCATCTCAAAACACTTATAAGTATCCTACAAAACTCAAGAAAACATCAAACATACCAATTTCCAACAGTACTTAATAAAATTCACATGCAATCATACTAAACACACATAAATAAATACCTAAAAACCTATGTTATTTTGCATTATATCAAATTCTCCCATACTTAGACCTTACTTGCCCTTAAGTAAGAAGAAAAGGTAAAAGAGTAAAACAATGTACTTAACTTTTTCTAAAATAAATGTAGCAATCTTACTAAGTTAATTTTGAGTCATGCATGGAGTATAGTACTAATGTATCAATGAAACAATTTTAAATGCCCAACAATGGTAAAGGTAACAAGTCTTATAGTATAAGCCTTAAGTTTGTCTAATTATCTCATTCCTATCAAGAACAGAGTCATAATTATAAAGTCAAGGTCCTAACCATACTTTTCTAATCAAAACATCTATTCATTAAGTCAAGAAATCTAAAGATATAAATAGCCTTTAGGACATAAGTTACACACATATATATCTAGTCTCATGGCATTTTTAGACACTTTTTTATTTTTATGTTTTTTTTATACCAGTATTACCGTGTATGTTTTTCAAATTGAATGAAACTAAGGAGCATACTCATTTGCACACAACTTACTCAACATACATATATTCACTAGTGGTATAATGCATATTTTTCGAATTGAATGCAACTAAAGAGCAAACTCATTTGCACACAACTTACTCAACATAAATTTATGCACTAGTAAAGATTGTTCATACTTTTTTTCTTTTGTGTGTGTCCTCATCCATTATTGACTAGATGCATTACTCGTATTATGGCTATAGTTTCCTTTAGGCAACTTAAATCTTTAAAAACCAAAACTTAAATCCTTACAATTTTAGCATTTAAGCATAGTTAGGAAGTCGACTAGATAATTTTTAAACTTTCAAAATAATAAAAGTGAGATAAAAAGACAACCTCAAAACAAATGCCATAAAAGAATTAAAAATTTTACCAATTAGGCATAGAATTATTCATTAAATTACTATAATGTAACTCCTTAACAAAACTTAAAATGACTCTAAGTAAGATACTACTAAAGAATGTGGAGAAAAGTTAAGTTTGAAAGTTAAAACTTTGAAAATTTTGATGCAAAAGGCAAAGACTAAACTAAAAAACAAACATGGAAAGCAAATAAACAAACAAACATACTAAGAGAAGTAATAATAATTAAAATCTTACTTCTATCCCTCCCCCATACTTAAACTTCACATTGCCCTCAATGTGAAACCCAAAGAAAATAAAGTAAAGGAAAGGATAGAAGAAACTCCCTCACATTCATTATGGTGGAGGAGATGGCGGTGGAGACCAAATGATGTGGCTGAATTTCTCAAAGTATTGTTCCATCTTGTATTCCATCTTATATTGCCTCTAGTTCATTTAACGGTTCCAAGTCTCTATATTCCCCAAATGGCATTGCATCGCCCTTAGGTTCCAATAGTTGCTCCAAAATGCTAGCTTCCTCACTTAATGAACCACTATACCCACTAGGCTCATGCATAGGCATTAGATGTGCATGGACTTGTTCCTCCTCTCTTTGAGGCTCTTCTCCTTCATTCTCCTCTTCTTCCTCATCATCATTGCTCCTTTGTGCAAGCTCTTTCCAACAAGACCTATTGTGTTCTAGAATTGGGCGAAATTAGTGTCCACTACCTCACCTCTTGTAAAAGCTGACTTTGTGAAATAAGAACACTCAATTCCACGGTTAAAAGTACTAAGATCAATATGCAATGCCTTATCAATAATGGTAATCACATGACCATGAGTTAAGAGTCCATCTTTAAGTAACAACATCTCTATAATTTAAAGTTGAGAATTTAGCACTTTCTTCATGTGTGATAATAGGGAATCTAGCCTTGTAAGTGGATGATAAGTCTTCAATCTCTTGTTCCTCTTATGGTCTTGAAGATGTAGAGCTTGTTGTCTTACCCATTTGGAATATTTAAAATGAAAGTTACAAATTAAAAGTGAAAATTGATAATGAATGGTTAAAGAAGAAGAAGAATGCTTTTATAGATAAAAATTTAATAAGGGAATAGAAAGTAGTTGAGAGAATGCTTTGTTAATGTGTGTTAAAAGACCTTGGGAATGATTTCTGAAAAAGGGCTGTGATTAAATGCTATATGTAAAGTGTAGGCATAAGTTATGAAGTGATAAGTCATGACCTTTCTTGGGAAGAGTCACGACTCTTCACTCAAAAATTTATTCTAATTTGAATTTTGAAAATGTGATTTGACCAAAATTGATGATAAATCAATGCTTTAAAGATAGAAGAATAATTAGTAATCAATAACAAACTAAAACAATTAAATAAATCAAACAAAAAATAAAAGAAAAAAATAGAAATATTATGAAATCTGTGTTCTTGGCTGGTCACGAGTTGGCACACTAAGTATGACTCGGCATCATATCATTCTGTCACGAGTCGGCACCAAGGGGCATGACTCAGAATGCAAATTTTTTTTTTTTTTTTTATAAATGAAAACTTACCATGCTACATTTAAAGGTCTATAGCTTGAGTATACCTTTGCCAAACTAAGGTGTAGAGATAGGTATTGACCTTGTTTGATCAATTGCTTTTGATATGGTTGACTTGTTCTCAATTTGCTTGAAAGTGGTGATTTCATTACTAAACTTTGCAGCCATATGTGGTGGAAAGTACTTATGGATAAATGCTTGCTTTAATTGATCCCAAATGGTGATTGATTTATTTAGCAAACTAGCCAGCCAAAGTTGAGCCCTCTCTTTGATGAAAAAAAAGGGAAGAGCTTAATTATATAGTATTATCTGACACTCTGTTGATCTTAAAGGTTGCACACACATTGAGAAAGGTTAAGATGTGAGCATATGGATCCCCTCCTTGCAAACCTCCAAATTGATTGTTTTGCACCATTTGAATGATGCTTGGCTTAATTTCAAAATTGTTGTTTGCAATGGATAGGGCCACGATTCCTCCCAAGAAACTTGTTATATTGGTATGGCAAAATTACCTAATGTTTGTCTCTCCGATCCAGCCATTTCAACCAAATTTTCCTGATTCTCTCTTCTTTGTCTTTAATCCCTACTTAAAGCATGCAAAGTTTGTTCAATCACAGGGTCAAATGGCATAATATCATTAATATTTCTACAATGCCTCATAATGGCTAAATTAAATAATAAAATTAAAAAATTAAAAAAAAATCAAAATTAAAAAATAAAAACCTAAAACAACTTTTTACTACCCCAAGTTAATAAAAATTCTAATCAAATTCCTCGGTAACAGTGCCAAAATTTGATGTGAGCCAAATTTAATGCCTTAGTCTTTAAGACTAAGTATAGAGTGAGTAGGCTGTCGAACTCTAGGGAATTTGAAGAAATTTTATTTTAACTGAGTAATTACTAAGATGGATAGGCAAATAACAAACAAAAGACGTTGATTTATTCTATATAATCTAAAATACTAAAGTTTTATTATTACTTGAATAACAACAGACAATGAATATTATGATTACAACTCATAATTAATTTTGAACTATAAAAGTTAACAACATATAAACACATGTAATGATTAGAGAATATGACTAAAAATTCTTAAAAGCAACTCTCATTGTCAATTAAGAGTATTTTAATTTAGAGTCTATAAGCATTCTCATGTCATTATAGAGATAAACTAAAATCATTAAGTTCCATGCCAATTCTTTAACCCCTCAAAGTAGATTTCTTGTCTCCGGTACTTTCCTATCCTTTGAATAATTTCAATTGCATTTCCACTAAAATACCCCAACTCTCATTGTGAACAAAATGATTAACAAGTTATATATGGTGATCAAGCATACATAACACAATGTAGCACTCAATTGAAACTAAATCATTCATACATATTAAGAATGTAGTTCATAAAATTAATTCGTCATCGCAATTCTAACAATCTATTAGCCTAAGTACATGGTCAAATATAACATAGAAAAAATGCAAGCATTCATTATTGAATAGTAAAAAAAAATAGAAGAAAGGAAGAAAGATTAATGAATGAAAATTGCTTTATTCTTCATGAAATCACTTCCACAATTCTTGAACTTGAAGTGCCTTTTGGTAGGACACTTGATACAAACTAAGTACTTAATTCTAATAAGGTGTTTACAAGGATTTTAAGTAAGTTTTTCCTATCTAATACAGTAGCATTTCCTTTCCAAAATAAAGCCAAATCTAAGTATTTATAAGCCCAAGGTGTCCCAAGAAGTGCCCCTTTGAAAAAGGTGTCAAAATGAAAGAGTGCCTTGAAAGGGTATAGTAACCACCCTGTCACGAGTCAGCACAAGCGAAACAAGTCAGCACGGTCCTCTTCTGTCATGACTTGGCATAGATGGAATGAGTTGGCATAGTTGCTTACTATAATGAGTCGTTCCTTCTCTTGCCGACTTGGCACTGGTCTAGATTTTCCCATCTTTGCTTGAATCATTCCTTGCTTCTTTTTAATAGTCCCATTCCTTTTTAATTTACCTAAATCATCTCAAAACACTTATAAATATCCTACAAAACTTAAGAAAACATCAAATATACCAATTTCCAATATTACTTAATAAAATTCACATGCAATCATACTAAACACACATAAATAAATACTTAAAAACCTATGTTATTTTGCATAATATCAACATGAAAATTCACTTTGCATGCCATAAATCATTTTATGCATTTGCACTTTGCATAAATCACCTATTTCATATTCAAAACTCATTTATGCATATTAAAACTAGTATTACATACCACTTGCTCATAAATCATATTGCATATGAAATTTCATGAAAGCACACACTTCGTCATAAAAGTACACACTTTGTCATAAAAGCTCTGAAATCAAGCAATTTATCATGAAACTCCTAGCCCCGATATGGGTTGTTAAATTCTTCCTCCTTAAAAGAAATTCATCCTCAAATTTAGATACTTATACATTCTTAAAAAGCTAGGGATGCTTCTGCCACATCCCTTCCTTGACTTCCTAAGTACACTCACCCATTCCGTGATTACACTAGTAGACCTTAATCATAGGTACTCCTTAATTCTCAACCTTTTCACTTGCTGGTCCAATAGGGTTATTGGTAACTCTTCACAATATAATTGCTCATCTATTGTAATGTCTAGAGGTGACAGAACATGAGATGGATCTGACACGTACTTCCTCAACATCAAGATGTGAAATACTGGGTGTACATATGCCAGAGTTGGGGGTAAAGTAAGTCTGTAAGACACTTCCCCAACCTTATCCAAGATCTCAAAAGGACTGATGAAATGAGGTGATAGCTTTCTTTTCTTACTGAACCTCATGACACCTTTCATTAGGGAAACCTTTAAGAAAATGTAATCTCCCACAGCGAAATGGACATCCTTTCTCTTGTTATCTGCATAGCTCTTTTATTGATTGAAAGCCATTTTCAGCTGATCTTATATCAATGGTACCTTCTTAGTAGTCTCTTTAAGCAATTTCTGTATCTTCACATATTTTTCTTTAGGCTCAACCCAACAGATTGGAGAATGATATTCCTTCTATACAAGGCTTCGTATGGTGCCATACTGATGGATAAATGGTAACTGTTGTTATAAGAAAATGCGATCAAAGGTAGGTACTTATCCTAGCTACCACCAAAATCCATGACACACATTCTTAGCATGTCTTCTAGTTCTTAATTGTCCTTTTGGATTATCCATCCATCTAGGGGTGCAACGTAGTACTTGTTTTCCTTTATGCACCAAGAAGGGGGGCTAAATTGGTGGGAAATTAAAAAATGGATAGAAAGAGATAGGGAGAGAGAATGAACACAATTAATTTTATAGTGATTCGGGTATTAACGAACCCTACATCCACTCCCCAATCTTAATTGGGTATTCTACTACTAGATGATACTTACAAGGAGTTTCAAGCTCACTCCAAACTTATAATGTGTTTTCAATGGCTCACACACAACTGTTACAAGTGTTTTACTTAGGCTTACACTCAAACCTATACAAGAGTTTCTAATGGCTCACTCTGAACCCAACAATATGTGTTTTCAAGGCTAACACTCAACCCTTTGAGCTATCAATGCTCTTACAATAACCAAATAATAACAATTAAGAGGTAAAGGCTTTGAGAAATAAAATTGCAAGAGTTTGGCTTAAATGAAAGTTGTTGGATTATTATGAGGGTCTTTAGAGGGGGTATTTATAGCTTCTTCCCTCCAAATTCTTGTTACAAAAAAATACCAAAAAGGATCCTCACAATAGCCAAAAAATCTTGCATTAAATGCACTATCAAAGCTGTGTCGTAGTCACTAAACCTTTTTCACTATCGCGACTACATTTTCATAGTCGCGACTAACATTTCATGGTTGCGATCTTCATAATTCACAATGGCTAGATAACACGTGGCATCTTCTCATTAGGTCTTCAACTATCCATTGCAAGCTTGGATCTTAGTATGAATATCATGGTCGTGACTACCAATTTGCGATCGTGAATACAGGATTGCACCCTTGGTCACAGTCATGACTAAGGTCATGATTCGCTCTAAGTGCAATTGATCAAATGGGCTTCTTAAGTTTCTTCGTTGCGATTACATAGTCACGATCGCAATTTAATGATCTTGGTCATGACTCATAAGCAATCTTATACCATAGAAGATTTTGATTTCCTTTCAATTTCAATCAATAAATATGATATATTCTGCAAAACAAACACTTGAACAAACATAAGATAGCTTTCAATTTGATTGACAAGATCAAAATAGAGATTGACTAAGTTTTAAAATAACTTAGGTCAACAATCTCCCCTTTTTTTATTTTAATAATCAAATTGAACTTAAATATAAAATAGAAGTTAAAATAACATTCAATTCATCAAGAGTTCTCCCTCTCAATTTATGCAACAAATGACAAAAATATATATATATAAAGTGGAGAACATATTCTCAAAGTTATAATCAAGTGATGTTCATTTGAGTTCATTTAAGTTCTATATTTCTCCCCCATTGGCAATATCAAAAAGAAATAGAGAAAAATATATTGCAAAGGGAACAAAAAAATAGAGCAAAGAATAAACAAGATAAAAATAGAGAAAGTAGATAATTGTATTAATTTGAAATTGGTTAATGCCACATTACAATGCATGAAAAACATAAGGAAGAAAATTTGAAACAAAGCAAAAGAAAGAAGAAATTTGAAAAAGAAAATCTAAGAAGCATCTCCTCCATCTTTGGGTTCCTCTTCTTCTTGATGAGAGGCCTCTTCTTGTGTCTCCTCCTCTTCTTCACTAAATTCCCAATCTTGTAAGTTACATTGAAGGAGACCCATATGACCTTGGATATCAAATATGTCTTAGTGAATATGGTCTAGAAGGGAAAATCTCTTTAAGACTTTACAAAGAAGTTTATTGGTTTCATCTTGAGGTTGAGATGGAGGGATAATGGGAAGTATTTGGGGTTTCTCTTCTTGAGTTTGACTAGATTCACTTACCACTACTCTTGGTCTTTTTCTAATTCTCTCTTGTACACCAATATTTCTAAAGGTATATTCATATTTCCCTTTTTTTTCTTTCAATACCTTGGTATTGATCATATATTGAAAGTCAATAAGGGATTTTTTTTATTGGTCTTTGGAGAATAGCTATGTTGGATGGAGTAAGAGCCCTAACGTGTTTGGCTATTGTAGAAATGTGGGAAGATAGTAGAATGTTGCCTTTTTTTTGTTGAAGAAATGTGAAGAAATTGGTCTACTAGAAACCTAGCAGTTTGGATTGGTTTTCCCTTGACAAGACCATAGAGGAAGAAAAGATCTCTTAGGGAAAACTTTTCATTGCCATCTCCTCTAGCATTTAATGTGAGGGTGACAATTCTATGGAGAACCCAAATGGAAAGAGTTTTGATATGTTTGGCTAGGGAGGTTTTTGGATCGAATTTAGGTTCAATGGAAATTTCGGTCCAAAAAGAGTTGAGTTCAAGGGAGAAATCATTTATGGTGTACGCACCCTCAATTTAGAGACCAAAGATGTTAGCAAGATCACTAAGGGAAAGCTTATAGAGTGTGCCAAAGAATAGAAAGTCGATGACAAAATGGCCATAGGTAGGATGAAGTTTTTTGTGGACAACTAAGGTGGCAAGGAATTCCCTAGTTAGCTCATCATACCCATCTTCATCAACAAAAACAAACTTCCCCCATTCTAGATTTTTGAGGTAGCCAATGATGTTATCCTCAATTCCTACAGTTTTAAGACACATTAAGGAAGGTATTTTGGGGGGTAAGATGGTTTTGTCTTGGATTTTAAGGAAATTTTGTTTTTCCTATTAGGTAATTCCCCTCATGAGTCCAAGAAGAGAGGGTTGTTGGGAAGTTTGGACTTCTTTCCCTTTTCTAGAAGGTCTTCTTGAAGCCATTGATGGAGAAAAGTTTGAAAAGATGAAGAAAATAAAGCTTGAAAGAGAGAAAAGTTAGAAAAGAGTTTGAAAGTAGTGGAATTTTGAGTAGGAAGGAGTTTAGAGAGTTAGAAGATAGGTAAAAACTAAAATAGTGGGATATTTATAAGCAAAAAATAGGTGAAAAACGGTCAGAAAATGGCTAGTTTTTGAATTAAATGCAAAAATGTCCGTTGAAAATGGCTAGATTTGAATGCTGCAAAACTTTGAGTCGTGACCACTACTGCTTAGTTGCGACCGCAATTTTTGAAAAATTCAAAAGTTGCGTTCGTGATTTATAGATCGCGAGCAGGACTAAGAGGCTAAAAGATAACAACTATTATTTTAAATTTTGCGACCGTGATTTATCTGTAGCGATCATTAATTTTTTAAAAAAAAATTGAAAACTTTTGAGGAAAGATATATGCAATACAATTGGCATTATAGTTCAACATCAAAATAGATACAACTATATATTCAACAAACTATAATATAACAAATTATTGACAATAAATTTCAAACAATTTGGATCAAATATACCAAAAATCAACCATAAAGGAACCAACATGCAACTAAACTACATAAGTTAAAAAAAAATTAAATTTAATTGACTTAAGAGTCACCTCAATTCAAGATTTTTAATAGAGTAAAATATGAAAGATAAATGTCATAACATGCATAAAATTTTGATGCAAATGAAAAATTTTATGTAATTCTAAAAATCTAAGGCAATGAGCTCCCATCAAGCATGCCAATTTCCCTTTTCATGAAATTTAATCTTTCTTTATTTAGGGGTTTTGTGAAAATATCAGCAAGTTGGTTAGTTGAATCAATAAATTATAATACAACATCACCATTTTGCATATGATCTCTCAAGAAATGATACCTAATGTCTATATGCTTACTCCTATAATGTTGGACGGGATTTTTGGAAAGATTTATGGCACTTGTGTTATCACATTTGATGGGAATGTGATCAATCACTTGACCATAGTCCTTGAGTTATTGTTTCATCCAAAGAACTTGAGTGCAACAACAACCCGCTGCCACATATTTCGCTTCGGCGATGGACAAGGCTATCGAAACTTATTTATTGCTAAACCATGAAATTAAACATTCACCAAGAAAATGATAAGTTTCGAAAGTGCTTTTTCTACCAAGCAAACTACCAGCATAATCCGCATCCGAAAAACCAATTATTATAAAAGATGAATTTCTAGGATACCAAAGCCCTAAATGTAATATGCTATATAAATACTTCAAAATTGTTTTAACCACATGCAAATGAGATTCTTTAGGAAAAGATTTGAAATGCGCACACAAATAAACACTATAAATTATATTGGGTCTAGATGTCATAAGGTAGAGAAGAGAACCAATCATACCTCTATATTTCTTCTCATATATAGGCTTACCCTTTTCATCTTTGTTAAGCTTAGTTAATGTGCTCGTTGGAGTCTTGCTACTTTTGCAACCATCCATGCCAAACTTCTTAAGAAGCTCTCTTGTCTATTTGGATTGGTTGATGAAGATGCCATCTTTGCATTGCTTGATTTGTAATCCTAGGAAGAACTTGAGCTCACCCATCATGCTCATCTCAAATTCCCTACTCATACACTTGGCAAATTCTTCACAAAGATGTTCATTAGTAGTACCAAATACAATATCATCAACATAAATTTGAACAATTAAAGTGTCATTTTTATGCCATTTTACAAAAAGTGTTGTGTCAACTTTACTCTTAACAAAATCATTTTTCAAAAGAAATGTACTTAGCCTTTCATACCAAGCTCTAGGAGCTTGTTTCAAACCATACAAGGCCTTGGTTAATTTAAAGACATGATTAGGAAGTCCATAATGTTCAAAACCGAAGGTTGCTCAACATAAACTTCCTCCTTAATAAATCCATTTAAAAAAGTTTAAAATCCATGTGACATTGTAAATAAGCAAAATTCTAATAGCCTCTAATCTTGCTACTGGAGTATAAGTTTTATCATAATCAATGCCTTCCTCTTGGTTATACCCTTTGGTAACCAATCTAGCCTTATTCTTAGTGATAAAGCCATGCTCATCTATCTTATTTCTATAAACCCATTTACATCCAATAATGGGATCATCTTTGGGTCTAGGAACAAGTTCCCAAACTTCGTTTCTCTCAAATTGGTTGAGTTCCTTTTGCATAGCAATCACCCAACTCTCATCATTAAGAGCCTCATCAATGGTCCTTGGCTCAATTTGAAAAACAAAATCAAAATTATTATTTAAGGCTTTACAATGAGATTTAGTACTTACACCCTTAGAAGATCACTAATGATTTGCTCCTTGGGATGATTCTTAGGGTTTCACTGCTCCTTAGGAAGTTCTTGAACATCTTCTTCTTATGGATTTGAATGATCCTCATGATCTTATTGGTTTTCCACTTGGTCTTCAACTTTCTTTGGAGTCTCATCTTGATCCAATCTAAGCTTTTCAAATTCACCTACAAGATCATCAAGAACTCTACCTTTCCCAATATCAAGTTTACGAGATTCATCAAATACAACAGTCATAGACTCTTCAATTACCATAGACTTTTTATTAAACTCTATAAGCTTTACTAGTGGTGGAATATCTAAGGAAAATGCCTTCATCAGTTTTAACAGCAAATTTTCCAAGGTTATCCTTGGTATTTAATATGTAGCACTTGTAACCAAAAACTCTTAGATATGAAATCTTGGGTTTTCTCCCATTTCATAACTCATAAGAGGTTTTATTCAAAATGGGTCTTTTAAAAACTCTATTTAAATTGTAAAATGAAGTGTTAATGGCTTCCATCCAAATAGGTTAGTAAACTATATTCATTAAGTATGGTTCTAGCCATTTCAATTAAGGTTCTATTTTTTCCTTTCTACAACACCATTTTGTTGAAGTGTTCTAAGAGAGGAAAAATTATGTGAAATTCCATGTTCAATGCAAAAATTTTCAAAAAATTCATTTTCAAATTATTTTCAATGACCAATTTTAATTTTGGAAATGAAGTAGCCTTTCTCATTTTGAACTCTTTTTGCAAAACTTTTAAATGCATCAAAAGCATCACTCTTATGAGTCAAGAAACTAACCCAAATAAACCTAGAGTAGTCATCAACTAGCACATAGGCATACATTTTTCCACTAAAACTAGCAACTCTACTAGGTCCAAACAAATCCATATGAATTAGTTGAAGGGGTCTAGAAGTAATTACAATATTTTCTAATTTGTAGGATGATTTGTGTTGCTTTCCCATTTGACAAGGTCCACATGTCTTATCCTTTGAGAATTTGATCTTTAGAAGTCCTTCAATAAGTTCATCCTTGCAAAGACTATGAAGAAGCTCCATACTTGCATGTCTAAGCCTTCTATGCCAAAGCCAAGATTCATTGCTAATAGATATGAAACACTTGACATCTTGGTTAGCCAAGTCATCTAAGCCAATCATGTAGGTATTGCCCTCCCTTTCACCCTTAAACACTACATTGTCATTAACTAAAGTGGGGACAATGCATGCTTTAGAGTCAAAGGTGACTTTATTACCCTTATCATATAATTGACTTACACTAAGCAAGTTAAATTTTAAACCATCAACCAAAAGAACATTTTCAGTAAGAGAAAGATTGTCTTTACTAATGGTACCAATGCCAACTATCTTACCTTTGGCATTGTTACCAAATGTGATGTTTCCACCTCTCTTTTCTTTCAAAATTGTTTCGGTCATGTGTCTTGAACATCCATTATCTACATGCCATTCATTCTCCTTGGTAGTGGATTTGAGACACATCTACAAGAAGAGATTAATCATCTTGTTTTAGGTACCCAAATATACTTGGGTCCTTAGGCGTAGCCTTGGAAGGGTCCTCAAGCTTGAGTTAAGCCTTCTTTATTTAACAAAATACATTTATATGACCATCCTTCATAGAATAATGGCATTTGAGTTTTGACTAGAAGGTATTCTTAGCCATTTTATAAAAAATTTTGGTCTTTTCACAACATTATGACATGAATGCATACAAGGATAAGTATTATGTTGTGACTATGGATGTCTTTGAGCATGCCTTTTTTGATACATGAATAATGGTTAACTCTTTGAGGCTTAGCTCTTGAGTCTAATGTAACCTTTTGAGTCTTTTTGGGACTTAGAGGTTTAGGATGTGTTTTCACTTCCTTGTGAATTACCTCAATGCTAAAGGTTTGAGGAGTTATAGCCTTTATGAACATAGTAGGAGAGGATGTGGATGGAGATGAGCTTTCAAAGCCAAGACCATGTCTCATAAGGGGTGGCCTTTGTGATACAATAAGAGTATCCAAGGTTTCTTTTCCTTTGTGAAATTTTGAGATTGAGTTTCTTAATTCTTCAACCTCAATTTTCAAAGCATTGTTTTCTTTATATAAAGAATTAAAAGAGGAGTTTTAGAAGTGATTTCCTCTAATAAGATTTTTAAGCTAACATTGGAGATTTTCAAGCTTAAAACAAGTTTTTCTAATTCTTTAAAATTCTCCTCCAACATAGAATGCTTTTCCTTAAAAAATTTCATTTTTGATTTATACTTTTTGCATTTTAAATTCATAGCTTTAATTAGCTCATCCTCATCATGCATATCATCATCAATATCATCACAAGATTAAGAGTTAAAGCTTATCTCATTTGGTAAGTCCTCTAACGCCAAGAAACATAAGTTTGCTACATCCTCTTCCTCTTCATCACTTGAGGAGTCATCATCCCATGTTGCTTTGAAAACCTTCTTCTTCTTCTCCTTGTCCCATTTCCTTTTCTTCTTGATGTTGGGACATTCTGTTTTTATATAACCTTGCTTGCCACTTTTATAACAAGAAATGTCATTCTTCTTTTCTTTGCTTGAGTTTGGATTGTAATTTGATGATGATCTCCTAAATGGCCTCTTTTCTTTCTTTCTTCTCTTGATGATGTCTTTGACCCTTTTTGAGAGTATAGCAAGTTCTTCATCATCATCATCTTCACTTTCATCCGATTCACTTGAGCTCTCACATTCCTTTTTGCTTTTAAGGGAGGATTAGAGAGCTAAGGATTTCTTTTTCTCCTTTTCTTGATTCTCTTCCTTCTCTATCAATAGAGATGTTTCTTCGGTAAGGAATTTTCCAATGAGGACATTGATAGGAACCATTCCAAGATCCTTATTAGCTTCTTTTATGCCAGCAATTTTAGCTATATAGTCTTTCTTTGGGAGAGTTTTGAGAATTTTGTAGTTTATATCATTCAAGATGTATACTTTGCCCAATTTCTTCATATTGGTGACAAGGACTAGAAGCCTATTTGTCATACCGGTGACACTTTCATTTCATCATCATCATCTTCACTTTCATCCAATTCACTTGAGCTCTCACATTCCTTTTTTGCTTTTAAAGGAGGATTATAGAGCCAAGGATTTCTTTTTCTCCTTCTCTTGATTCTCTTCCTTCTCTATCAATAGAGATATTTCTTCGCTAAGGAGTTTTCCAATGAGGACATCGGTAGGAACCTTTCCAAGATCCTTATTAGCCTCTTTTATGCCAGCAATTCTACCTCTATAATCTTTCTCTGGGAGAGTTTTGAGAATCTTATAGTTTATATCGTTTAAGGTGTATAATTTGCCCAATTTCTTCATGTTGGGGACAAGGGCTAGAAGCCTATTTGTCATATCGGTGACATTTTCATTGGGTTTCATCATGAAGAGCTCATATTCAGTTATGTACAACTAAATCTTTTTCTCTTTGACTTGCTTAGTTCCTTCATGGTAGTTTTCTAAAGATTTCCAAATGCTAAACGCACTTGAACAATGTTGAACTCTACCACATTCTTCTCTTGAGAGTGAACTAAGAAGAATTACCATGGCTCTCTTATTTTTCCCGTTAGCTTTTCTTTGTGCATCAACCCATTCTTCTCTAGGAACCAATTCTTCAATATCATCAACTTTTCTTGATGGAGGTTTCCATTCTTTAATTATGCAATCCCATACATCAATGACATCACTATCAAGATATACCTCCATTCTATATTTCCAATGCGCATAATCGAAACCATTGAAGTGTGGCTTGAGGTGATGTATCCCTTCATTGGCCATTTTGATATTTTCTCACACAATTAAGCTAGAAAAGTGAGACCAATGCTCTGATACCACTTGTTTGCCCTTGTGCACCAAGAAGGGGGTTGAATTGGTGGGAAATTGAAAGATGGATAGAAAGAGACAGGGAGAGAGAATGAACATAATCGATTTTATAATGGTTTAAGTATTAATAACCCTATGTCCACTCCCTAATCTCAATTGGGTATTCTACTACTAGATGATACTTACAAGGAGTTTCAAGCTCACTCCAAACTTACAATGTGTTTTCAATAGCTCACACATAACCCTTATAAGTGTTTCCCTTATGCTCACATTCAAACCTATATAAGAGTTTTCTAATGGCTCACTCTCAACCTAACAATATGTGTTTTCAAGGCTAACACTCAACCCTTTGAGCTATTAATGCTCTTACAACAACCAAATGATAACAATTAAGAGGTAAGGCTTTGAGAAATAAAATTGCAAAAGTTTGGCTTAAATAAAAGTTGTTGGATTATTATGAGGGTCATTGGAGGGGGTATTTATAGCTTTTTCACTCTAAATTCCTATTATAAAAAAATACCAAAAAGGATCCTCATAACAGCCCTAAAATCTTGCATTAAATGCACTATCAGAGTTGGGTCATGGTCGCTAAGCCTTTTTCGCGGTCGTGACTACATTTTTGCAGTCGTGACTACATTTTCGCGGTCACAACTAATATTTCGCAGTTGCGATCTTTCCAATTCACAATGGCTAGATAACACATGGCATCTTCTCATTGGTTCTTCAATTGTCCATTGCAAGCTTGGATCTCAATATGAATATTGCGGTCGCAACTTCCAGTTTGCAGTCACAAATCTAGGATCACGCTCTTGGTCACGGTCACAATTGAGGTCACGATTTACTCTAAGTGAAATTGATCAAATTAGTTCCTTAAGTTTCTTGGTCACGATTAAATAGTCATGGTCACGATTTAAAAGTTGTGGTCACGATTTAATGATATTGGTCGCAACTCAGAAGCAATCCTATACTGTAGAAGATTTTGATTTCCTTTCAATTTCAATCAATAAATATGATATATTTTGCAAAGCAAACATTTGAACAAACATTAGATAGCTTTCAATTTGATTGACAAGATCAAAATAAAGATTGACTAAGTTTTGAAATAACTTAGGTCAACAGTACTAAAGTCCAATTGTGTTCCCAATGCTTCCTGCAACTTTTGCCAGAACCTCGAGATAAACTAGGTGCCTCAATCCGAGATGATGGATATCGATACTCTATACAGTCTCACGATCTCATTGATATATAACTATGCATATTAGGCTGTAGAGTATGTGGTCTTAACTTCCATGAAATGGACAGACTTTGTCAATTGGTCTACTGCGACCCATACAAAGTTATATCCTTTGGAGGTCCTAGGTAAACCAACTATGAAATCCATTGTGATATGCTCCCACTTCCACTATAGTAGCTTAATCTCTTGTAGCAGTCTATAGGATCGTTGATGTTCATACTTGACTTGCTAATAGATTAGGCAAGATGCAACAAACTTTGCTACATCCTTCTTTAGTCTAAGCCACCAATAATTCACTCCTACATCATAATACATCTTGGTAGTTCTAGGATGAGCACAGTAAGGTGTCTGATGTGCTTATTTCAATATCTTTTCCCTTAGCCCATTCATACTAGGCACATATACTCTCTTAACACACTTTAGAATCCCATTGATTACCTTAAATTAGGGTTCTTTCCTTTCTCAGTCTCATCCTTTAACTTATCCAAGTGTGGATCCTTATCTTATGAAGTCTTTATCTCTACAAATAACCTTAACTTCACTTGAAAATATGCCAATAGAGCTCTTGATTCTCCAATCTCTAGCCTCAAGCCTTGGCTAAATAGTCTTCTTAACTCTTTTATGATTGGTTCTTGCACATGGCCATATGGGCTAGGCTTCCCATCAATTTCCTGCTCAAAGCATCCTCCACAACGTTCATTTTTTCAGGATGCTAGAGACTCTAGCAATCGTAGTCCTTAAGAAATTTAACCCATCTCCTCTACCTCAGGTTAAGGTCTCTTTAGCTCAAAATATACTGAAGACTCTTATGATCCATATAGATCTCGCACTTTGTTCCATACATGTTGTGTCTCCAGATCTTTAGAGCGAACACTATTGTAGCCAATTCCAAATCATGACTAGGGTAATTCACTTCAAGCTTCTTGAGTTGCTTGATGCATATGTAATGACCTTATCATTTTGCATCATGATGCATCCAAGTCTTATTCTTGAGGCATCGTAGTAGACCATGAACCCTTCTTCACCTTCTAGTAAAGCCAGAACTAGAGCCAATATCAAGCACTTCTTAAGCTTTTGGAAACTCTCCTCACAGGACTCCTCCTAATTAAACTTAATGTATTTCTTAGTCAACTTAGTCAATGGTGATGCTATCTTAAAAAAGTCCTGTACAAATCTGTGGTAATAGCCGGCTATACCCAAGAAACTCTGAAATTTAGAAACAATTTTGTGTCATGGCTAATTGGCTACCATTTCAACTTTCTTAGGATTAACTTGAATTCCTTCTTTACTTACTACCCGCCCAAGAACATTGACAGACTCTATCCAAAACTCACACTTAGATAACTTCAAGTGGAGCTGATGATCACATAGTGTCTACAACACGATCCTTAGATGCTCTTCATGTTCCTCTTTACTCTTAGAGTAAATCAAGATGTCATCGATGAAAAAGATCACAAACATATTGAGAAATTGAACACTTCGTTCATTAAGTCTATAAAAGTAGCCAGAGCATTCATCTGACCAAATGGTAGGACCGTGAACTCATGTGACCATATCTTATATGGAAAGCAGTCTTACATATGTCTTCTCCATGGATCTTCAGCTGATGATACCAGGACCTTAAGTCAATCTTGGAGAAGTAACTAGCTCCTTATAATCAATTGAATAGATTGTCTATCCTTGGCAAAGGATACTTATTCTTCATGGTGACTTTATTCAACTGACAGTAATCGATACACATATGAAACGAGCCATCTTTCTTTTTCATAAACAACACTGACCACCCCATGGCGAACTATGGATGAATGAAATCCTTGTCAAGTAGATCATGCAATTGTGTCTTTAATTCTTTCAACTCCCCGATGCCATATGATATGGCAGTATCAATATGGGTTGCATGTCCAGTAGTAGTTCAATGCTAAACTCAATCTCATGATCTAGTGGTATTCTAGGTAGATCTTCTTGAAAGACTTTCATGAACTCGTCCACCATGAGTATGCTCTTGCCACAAATAACAACTTCCTTGTTGATATCGACTATATGAACCAAGTATACTTGGTACCCTTTCCTTAACATGCTTTTAGCTCTCAAAGCGGATATCAAACTCAGAGGGTTCTCATTCTTATCTCCTTGATATAGAATATCATCACCCATATATTAAGCTGTGACAATCTTAGGGCATAGGAAGACATAAAGTCACCTAAACTCATAGAACCCCGTGTAACTTATTATCCTTTACCATTCATCATATTAAACCTTGTCCAATATCAGAACCCCATTGCATTATTACAAACTTTTATTTTGTCATCTATATATAGATAAATATTCATTATATATAATCAAATTATGGTTCTTAGTATATATCAATCCCATATCACATTAGTGCTAAACTTTTAGTAACCATGGAGCTCTAAAACAATGGTCTTCATAGTCAATAATTATAACTCTTGAAATTAGCAAAACAACTTCCAAGTGGATGAGTAGGGCTTGGAATTTACCATGCTTACTCATCAATCTTACCTGAAAATTTTAAACAACTAGGCAATGAGACAAATCTCAATAAGTATATAATAATACAAGTTATATGGTGAGTATTAGGACCATTTTTAGGAAGGGCACTTTATGGCAATGGAACGATTTCAATTAGTGTTATCATTATGGTTCAATTTCTCATTTAAGATGGAAACAACATCTTTAGTAGAATATTTTCTTGGAAGCATAATGCTTCCCATATATATAAATTAAAGAGTGGTAGCCTAAGCCTTGCTCACTCACATGCATCACATTACATAAGATTGATAAGGTCTTATGGTTAGGCATTCCCCTCGAATAGAGGTTAGGTACACTAGCCCTACTCACAGGCTTATACCAAGTGCACAAGGCCTAGTGTATTTCCTCACACCAAAGAGGATTTCTGCTTATTCATGGGTTTCAATGAAAGACATATCCAAAGTCTACAATAGGAATTCAATGGAAAATAGTTTGGCATATTAATCATTCTCATCATTGAGCAAAATATAGGACCTAAGCAAAAGGTTCATCATGGTCAATATCGTATAAGGAAGATGTGGATTTCCAAAGGGTTCAATAATCAATAGGCAACCATATATCAAATGTCATTTCAAGTACATACCAAGGAATGGTCATTCAAGCAATGGTTGCAAGCAATAAGGCGCGATTACATTATATTATTAAGTACTCAGCTTGGACTCCTTTGCTCCTATTTACATTTAACTTTGATGCAAGTGGTGCTTCTTGCACTCTTAGACAATATCCTTATCCTTATCTTTAGATTCTACACATTTGCATTCCAATTATATATTAATTAGTAACTAATAATGTTACTAATTATATATCTTATACTTGTTTTATTACTTTAGCTTACAATGGAGATGTATCAATAGGGTCATATACATTTTTATATCTATTCTTATTCCTCATCATTTCCATGCTAGATTCCTCATTCAATTTCATGACCTCCAGTTTAAATTTTGAAATTCCCAATTTGTTCCATAAACCATAGAATTTGTGAAAAATTATAAATTTCCCAAAGCTTAACTCAAATTAACCATAGATTCACCAAATTAACACCTAAGCAATCAATTCCTACCAATTATCTTGAGTTACTTCACTCTTATTCACATGAATCTTAACTTGTCCCACTTAGGTTGAATTTGGGGAAACTTATGATTCCTCACCAAATCTTAAAATTAGTTATGGAAATATGAAATTAACATAACATAAAACATATGTGATTACTTAATTATCATAATATAATATTAAAACACCAACTTCCCCTTTTAACTCTATTTATGCCTTTAAGATTTTCAAATCTTGAATCAAGTTTCCAAAATTCATTTTAACACTTCTATATCATTTTTCTTCATCTAAAATAACTATTGATGTATCTAATTAGAATTTAGAACATTTCCTTGTTCATTCACTATTATGGGCCGAATTTTTCTTATCGTATAGGAAAGATTTTATAAAAATAAAATACTAAAACCAACCTTAGAACATAGAAAAGAGAAGATGAACAAGATTTCTCACCTTGGTTTGCTTTGTTTTGCTAAGGTTCTTATTGCTATTAGTGTAGATAGAGAGCTTTTTTAGTTATTATGGAACTTTGGTATAGAGATAGAAAAATTATGTTCACAACATAAAATTTGCATATATATATGATGGGTTGGATGGTGAAAATTTGATCAAGCTTGATCCAATAGCTGAGATTTAATCTTAATGGATGGCTATGATTTGATCAAGTTGGATGGCTAGGATTTTCTCTATAATTGTGATGCTCATCATATGGTTTTGGAAGTAGCAAAAATGAATGTAGACTTTGGTGTGGATGAAGTGAGAACTGAAGTTGGAAAAGGAATTGACTTAGTAAAAAATGGTGGTTTCCAAGTCAAAATTAATGGCTAGCTTTTCCAACATCAAACTTAACCTGGGTTAACTATTTCTAACTTTAGCTAAGTGTATGTTCATCCATCCTTGGGCCTTGTGGGCCGACCATTCTATATGCTTGGGCTTTTAAGTCCAAAAGCCCATTAATGAATCTTTATATGCACATTTCAAGCTCGATGATTAATATGTTTTTCATTTCATTTCTTTCACTTTAATTTACATATTTCTACCTTCTAATATCACTACACATTCTAGACATTCCTAGATAAATCTTGTTCACTTTATGGTACACATTTTCTAGCCTTTCATTAGCTTTCTTCATGTATGTAAGTCATATAGACTCACTTCGTCAAACTAAGTTTGACTTTCATTGTACCATTATAACTGTGAATGAAACCACTTTTCATGTCACTATTATTATATCCTAATGATTTAGGAGATGCTAGTACCCATTCACTAGCACTTTAGACTCACATTTTAAATAAATTATTAACATAGTCACATTAAGTCATACTTGGTCCTACTTCCATTTTATCATAAAAGTGCTTATGGAAATCAATTACATTCTTTACTCATTGTCACATTATTCATTTAGAATTTTCTTCTTATGATGTTCTTATGGTTCTTGATGTACGAGGGAGGCCTTGAATAGCACAATACATAAACATTTTGGTGCCTCAATTGCTAACTTTAATAGGTTAGGGAAACCTTAGGTATTATATACAAACTTCTCCTTATCCTCAATTCAAAATTCTACTTGCTTCTCTCTACAACCAATATGAGCTCCATGCTCATATAGCCAATCCATTCCTAAAATCACATCAAATTCTAGTACATCAAGTTATAATAACTCTATTAGAAGTTTCCATCCATCAATGTCTACCTCATAATCTTTAAACACATAATTCACTTTCATCATTTCTCCCGAAAGAGTTAACACTGCTAGGGGTTCATTCATTAATTCCTTATCTCTATCGTGACTCTTAGCAAAACATAAAGACACAAATGAGTGTGTAGCACCATAATCTACCAAGCATCTTGCATTAGAGGTTTGAATGGGAATGATACCTATGATGGCAATATTTGAAGGGGTGTCTGATACCACATTCTTATCAACCCTAACAAGTCAAACAGCTGTGTGAACCTTCTTCTTAGGAGGCATTCTGCTATAATAGGTAAGGGTATATAGTGCTAACTCCCTTCTAACCCACTTAACCCCACTATTAATATATCATATGTACCATGCATTTAACATGTGTACACATCGTATTACATCACATCACAAGGCACATATCACATAGTGTATATCACATATCATGGCATGTATAATGTATCATTATCATATAACACATAACTTATAGCTTAATGGACTATCCTATAATGTAAAAATCAATCATTTCATATGCAGTAAAAGAATTCAAATCCAAGCCAAGTTACTAAATAGTCGTATAGTGTCATTCATATCATATAAGTCCTATACCACTAGACTATTAGTCACCAACTTCCAACTTGAGTCTCAGTTGTGTCCCTCGTCAGGATGAACATCATATCATAATCTCCCATCTATTCAATACTTCTGGTCTTATGTTCACCTCAAAATATATTGTCCAAAAGTAACCCGCAAGTATACAGGGCAATTGTAGTATATAAGAAGCACCTAAGGTCGTATTCTCTCAAGGAATTGCAAATGGAAATCACTTGTTTCTTTGTGAAAGCAAATTAAATATAAAAAGATTTGTTTCATTTTTGAATTTTAAAAGAACTAATAGCAAAACAATAAATTAAAAGAAAATGCAAATGCAAATAGGTGAAAAAGCAATGAATAAAGATAGTCTAGGGTTTGTATTCAGTTTATCAATCCTCTATGTTCAAGAATAGTCCCAATTAATTATGCTAAAGCCCTAGCTTCCAATAAATCAAAGGATAAAAATCAGTCTATTAGCAATCGCATTCATAGAAATCATTCTATCAATTCATACATTAAGAACAAGGACCTAATCTTAAAACTTATTTTTCTAATTCATTTTAAGATCTTAAAAGAATGAAATCTAGAATTAAACTTCAACTCTCATTCCTTCGTTCAAAACCTAAGTAAAACAATTAGTAGCTAAGCAATTGTTCTTAAACAACCAGCCAATTCAATTAAGAATAAAAAGAATAATTAATTAGGATTTAATTCGATTCCATATCATGAATACATCATACAAACCCTAGACTAAAATGAAATTAGCTCATGGAAAATAAAAAAATCATCTCATTCTCAATATAATTAACTGAATCCATCAAAACAATACTATTGATTTAATTAACTTGGAATAATTAAATTAGAGAAATAAGAATTAATCCTCACCTTACAATCAATTTGATTAAATTCAATCTCTTGAATTTTCACCAAATAAATTCCCTAAGAACAAAAGATGGAAGCCTAATCTAGGAATAAGATCAGGAAAATTAACTAAGAAAATAAAAGGAAATATTATGCCAATTACAATTCAGAATCAAAAAAACTCCCGATCCCCTTTTTTCCCCTATTTCAAATCTATTTATAACCTCTAAAAACAAATAACCTAAATGGAAAAGGAAGCTAAAAATTCAGATCAACATTGCCCAAACTGATCAGACCCTCATGACGGGCGCTAGGGCTATGCAGCTGGGCGCTGGGATGCACTAGTGAGCTTGGGCTGAGATTCTCGTTGGCAACGGGTGCTAGAACTGGTGCTGCATGGCAGCTGAACGTGGCCTGTGGGTCACCTACCCTGGCGTACGTTGGAGACTCACTATGGATGCTGCTGGGCAATGTTGGCCATTGGCGTGCACTGGTCCTTGGCAGCTGGCGCTGGAGAGCTGGGGCACCTGGTCAGTTGCCCTGCATGCTCTGGCTAGGCTATGTGTAAGAATTTACAGGCCCGTTGCATATGCTTCTGCCCAAATCTCCTTCTTTTGCTCCATTTAATGCCTAATTCCTGCAAAATGAGCTAAAACCTTCCTCAAACTAAAAGTGGTAAAATAACACATTCTAACCTACATAGACATGAATTAATCACAAAATGCCTAAATTAACACACATAAAAACCATGCAAATATGCCACAAAAAACTTCCCCCACACTTACTCTTTGCTTGTCCTTGAGCAAATCATACTCAACAATTGTCCTTAGTTAGCATCAAGACCCTCATATACTTCAGAAAAATCAGTGTGTGCCTCAAAAGATACATGTTTGAAGAAGAGTATATAACAAGTGCAGAACACTCAACTCAATTCACCCAAGATCTCCATAATTCCACCAAATATCAATCAAATCATTGCACGGCTTACCAAATTGAACTTGTTGCACTTCATGATAGGCATGTACACTCATGTCATCAAAGAGAGTCTCTAATCAAAAGAATAATATTCATACATGCTCATCCACCTCATAGGCATATTAACCAATTGCATCTCCACTAATTGAGTCCACAAAGGTTGAAAAGATCAAAAGGTCTTTACTAAGGTTGTAACAGGGTTTTAAAGGGTAAAGGGCTAATCAAGAAATAAGCTAAAATAAACAAAAATTTTCTTTGAAAATGATGCAAAACATAAGTCTTCTCGCCTTGACCATCATGGAGTGACATTCATTTTGAACTTCTAACTTTTTACTTCAGATTCTTTTGGAGGGAAAAATGAGTATGTTTATCAGCAATTTTTTTCTTTTTCTATATTTTTTTTTCATAAGATCATTTTTCCCCCACACTTAATTCTTCACTCCATTCACTCACATTCTTGAAGACTCCACAAAATAAAATTCAAACTTTGTTATGCATCATCAATCAAAGAAAATAACAGGTTGGTACTAAGATGGCTAAGCAACATCAAAGAAACTCAAGTTAAACATATGCATATTAATGCATTTATTTAGCTCAAAGGGCTAACTAGGGAAAAACACATCAAATGGGTGGATATAAGGATTTGGCTAAAACAAGAAATGCCTTAATCATTTCTTCCTTTCCTAAGTGGACTAAACAAATTTTACTTGGACTAATTGGCAAGAATGTTCTAAAATGGGTGAGACTACTCAGTGATAATATGTTGCATAAGCCCTCTCTAAGTTAAGCATACATAAGCTTCTTTCGGCAATTCACACAAATCAATGATTTCAACTCAGCGTAAAAGCAAAATCTCATGCAAAAAGAATTTCATATCCTTAGCAATTGCCAATAATCTACTTCAAACACAACCTTTATTTATCATCGGCCACACTTAAATTTTAAGTCCCAAAATCAACATCTTGAGCCAAACCAAGTAAATAGTCAAGTATGTTTAACAAAGAGGACAAAACAAAACAAAAACTCATACAACATTATCACAAGATGCACAATTCAAAACACAATAGCGCAAATCACAATAAAGAAATTACTCCCCCCCACACTTAAACTCCACATTGCCCTTAATGTGAAAATGCATGCAAAGATTTATATAAAGGAAAAACTAAAAAACTAACAATTCTAAACTAGTAACTAAAAGAGAAAGGTTACCTTATGCATTTGCTTCTGACAGTAAAGGAGGAGGTGATGTCATATCAATACCATGCTTCGCACCGATTTTTACCAATTTATGCCTTTGCGACCTCTACTCCTTTTCCACTTTATCAAACCTTCTATTCACTTCAGCCATCATAACCCGATTCTGCTCCTCCATTGACTCAAGTTTGCTCAACTTGTCTCCACCCTTCCACCTCACCTATTGGCTTTGTAGAAGGAAGATCCAGCAAGCCAAGCTGTGTATTTGAAGAGGATCCTCTGTGAAATGCAGTTGATGGTGGATTCTTTAGTTGATAATTCCTCTAACATTTTTTGGTGTCTGGTTCCCTCAGAGTTTGGTCCATAGTAGCCACCTCGGATGAAATCCAAAAATCCATAGTGAAATTTCACCTCGGTAATGGTTCTAACTCTAAAGAATTCAAGTCAATAAGCTCATAGGAAAATGCCATGGCGGAAATAATATGGCCCATATTCAAATGGTACCTTCTATGGGTGATCATATCCATCATTGTTTGACGCAACAAAGAAACCGTATCAATTTACTTTCCATTCGCCAAACACCATAGCACATATAACTCCTTGCGAGACACTTTACTACTCTTAGATTTCCCAAACACAGCATGGCACATAAATTTATGCAAAACAAAAGTAGCATGATCATTGATCAAACCATTAGGTGCCTTGCTAGGATCAAATTTTTTAAGCCTAGTTAATTTCTCCCAAAATTCATGCACATTAAACTCACTCTCCATACAATTGACCCCATTCATAGGAAGCCCAAATGCTTCACAGAATTTTGCATGCCCAAGTCTATACTCCTGATCTTGCACTCTAAAGTAAATTTGATTGTCCCTTTCAAGTGGATAGTATGAAGTAAAGAATTCCAGAGCAATTGGGGGGTATACATCATAATCAAGCTTAATAAACTCACTCCAATCCAAGATGGCACTCAATCTCTTAACCTCAACATCCAAACCCAAAGCTTTCAAAATATCAAAATCATGATACCTACAAGGTTTATAAATGTGATTAGATTGGATGAGTGCCAAATACCTTTCTCCTTCCACTTTTGTGAGAATTTGAAATGGAGCCCCATAATCCTCTCTCAAATCTTCTGCATCTTTCCTTCCTTTGCCTTTAGTTTTGGAACCCTTCTTGCCCACACTCTTGACTCTCTTGGACATTATTTGCTTGATTGAGAGTAATTATGGAGGAGAATTAGAGTTTAGGGGAGTGGGTAATGATCTTTGTGCAGAAATTTGGGGCAACCAACGAATTTGAAGGGATGGGTTCTTGGGAAATTTGGGTTGGGTTCAAGAGAAGAGAGGAGGAGATCGACTGAATAGAGAGAGAGCAGTAATTTTCTGCATTTTGTTCATTCAAAGGGACATTTAAATGCCAAAATTCCATTTTTTTATCCCTCTGAACTTGTGCCCTTGACGTTGCAGGTGACAGGCCGTTGCGCACACTGGACGACCACTGCGGACACTACTAGGAGTTGCTACTACTACTGCATTGGCGCATGCTACTGGGCCATTGATAGTGACGAGGCACGCTGGATGACCGTTGCGGATGCTGCTGGGAGTTGCTGCTGCTGCCTGCTACATTAGCGTACATTGGGCTTGCTTGGCACATGCTGCTGGGGTGTTGATGGCGACGAGGCCCGTTGCGCATGCTAGACGACCGCTACAAGCGCTACTGGGATACTTATGAAGCTTGCCGGCTGCAGGCTACTACAGACGCCGTTGTGGACTACCCATGGCGAGGATTGCTACTGCGCGTGCCATGGCCTGCAGCGGCCACTGCTAGCAGGCTGCTCGCATGCCATTCTCACTTCAGCTCATGCTATGAATTTTTCAGCACATGCCAAACTTTGTTGTGCACCAATTCTTCAGTATGATCATCAATTCCACACTGATGCTTTAATTGCACATTTCCTATCTCCTCAGAACAACACAAATTCACAGCAAAACCACAGCATAAATCTTAACTAGCATTATTAAAAATAATCAAAAATAAAGCAAAGATTTTTTTTTATTTTTAATTTTTAGATCTGCAAGTAAATCAGGAGTAGTAAAATGAAAATAACTGATTTGGGTTGCCTCCCAAAAGCACTTCTTTAACGTTGTCTTAGCTGGACGCTTCGGAAAGATTTAAGGGTCCTCGAGCAAAATGCTTTGAATTTCCTTAAACTCTTCCACACCCTTATAATATGGCTTAACTCTCTAACCATTGACTCGAAAAGTTTCATTTGTTCGAGAGTTAAGCAATTCAACAACTCCAGAGGGAAATACCATTTTGACAATAAAAGGGCCACTCTAACGGGATTTGAGTTTACCTGGAAAAAGGCGTAACTGAAAGTTGAATAGAAGAACTTTCATACCTGGTTCAAGCACTTTTTGAACAAGGTTCTTGTCATGTAAAGCCTTGGTCTTCTTCTTGTATATCCGAGAGTTCTCATATGCTTCATTTCGGATTTCATCCAATTCAGACAATTGTAGCATCCTTCTCTCCTTTGCTTTCTCCAGGTTGAAATTCATTACTTTGATAGCCCAGTACGCTTTATGCTCCAATTCAACTGGCAAATGGCAAGCCTTGCCATACACCAGCCGAAATGGACTCATCCCTAAAGGAGTCTTGTATGCTATCCAGTATGCCCATAATGCCTCGCTGAGATGAAGTGACCAATCCTTCCTAGATACATTCACTGTTTTCTCCAAAATCCCTTTGATTTGCTTGTTTGATGTTTCTACTTGCCCGGAGGTTTGTGGGTGATAGGGAGTCACCACCTTATACTTCACTCCTGACTTTTGCATTAGCTTCTCAAACAACTTGTTGCAAAAGTGACTTCCCCTATCACTAACCATCACCCTTGGTGCTCCATGCCTGCTAAAAAAAAAATCCTTCACAAACTTAACAACAGCATGAGCATCATTAGTTCGAGTTGGAATTGCTTCCACCCACTTAGAAACATAATCCATAGCAACCAAAATATATTGAAAACCAAAGGAGATAGGGAAAGGCCCCATAAAATCAATACCCCATATGTAACAACCCACACGCACCCTAGGAATTTTCGTGATAAATTGCTTGAATTAGAATCTATAAGGTTAAGTGTGTGCTTGTGTGAATGTTTGTGATCTAAGTGATTGATGAGTATGTGGCATATTAAATTAATTTTAATATGCATAATATGTGTTGCTATTGTGAAATAAATGACTTACATGAAGTATATTTTCATAAAAGAATTTATTTTAAATAAAATGAATTTTCATGCATAAAACAATTTTTAAGCATAAAATAATTTTATGGGTATTTTTAAAATATTTTTAAATAAATATTTTGAGGAAATATCCCAGAAATAAAAAAGAAAAATATTATTTTTATTTCTAAACACTTCAGCCGAAATTCTTAAAGAAAAAGGCCCAATACCCAAAAGCCCACTACACAAAAATGCTCCTAACTTATTTCACTAAGGGTAATAGTGGAAATTCCACTCCAACCCTAATATATATTCAAATTTTCAGCCAGCAAGGGTTTTCCAGCAGCCACTCCCTCATTCTTTCTGTATTTTGGCAGAAAAACCTCTCAAAATAATTCTCTCTACCAAAATATCGAAAACACCTTACCGTTTCGCGATTTCGTGACCGTAATCGTAAGTTTTTAATCTCTTTCGATTTCTAAACTGTTTTTTATGAAATAAATTATGGGAAAATTATTTTGAACTATCTGATTACTGATTTCTATAGATTCAATTCTGTTTGAGTGAATTTTTGGGAGAGAAAATTTATTTTCTACCGAAAACATGATTCTTTCCGCAAGATTTCTCCAAAGGTGAATTCTATAATTTAAAATCACAATTTTATTGCATAGACATCATAAAGGGGGGGGGGGGGGGGGGGGGGGGGAGGGCGCAGGGGTGATTTTGTTTATTTGCATTCTAAACTGATTTTTGATTTGTTTTGATGAAAAATATTGCATGAAATAATATTTCTGTGATGACCGAAAAGTTTTGAAAAACAAAGGAATTCAAGGTTTTTGTGTTAGGATTTGGAAATTGGAAAATTCTATTCTTTCATGAATACATGGCTGCTGATTTGTGTGAATTGGTGTTCTAATATGATATTTGATTTTTTTAGATGAAAAATAATGACTTGAATCATGTGTATGTTTATCACTGAAATAAACGAAATGCGCCGAAAGCGCGGAAACTCATGATTTTTCACCTAAACCTTTGAACTTGGAATTTTTTTGTATAAACCTTACCTATGGCTGCCAATTTGTGAGATAATGTGTTCTAAACTAATATTTTAAGTGATTGAATGGAAAATAATGGATTAAACAACCTGTTTGCATATTTCTGAAATGACCGGAAAATACCGAAAATAAGAAAACTCATGTTTTGTGCACTATAACGCAAAAGATTGAATTTTTATATATCAATGGCACCAATAGTGGCTGATTCTTATGGATTTGAGTTCTAAAATGATTTTTGTTATGCTTACATGAAAAATCTTGATTTAAACCATGTTTTTGCATATTTCTAAAATAGACGGAAAACACGAAAAGAAGAAAAATTTGGTTTTCACCTTAAAAATGCATTCGGCCTACATGAACCATTATGTCCAAATGTTTATAAATTTAATGTGATGTGTTTTGATGATTTTTGACATGTATGTATGTAAACTAGATTATGAAAATTGCATGTTAATTGAAGGTATGATCCTAGATAAGCTTAAATGTGTTTTGGTATACTTAAGGTATCTTGATATCATATTATGGTTAGAATGCAAATGTGATTGAGGAATTTGGAACTAGATGTCATGATGACTTGATGATGAATATATGGTTATGAGTTAATGAAGTGAAGGGGATCATAAGAGTTAAGCATGATGTTTGAAGGATTAATTGTCAAATTGACATGTATAGAAGTGTAAAGTGAACTAAGATAATTGATAAGTGAATTGATATTGAGGTAATGATAATGTGATGACCTTAAAAAGATATTGATATGATTGCAATGTGTTTTCATGTGAGCCTATAAGGCCTAAGTATGCAAGACTTTTAAGTCAACGTGATTTGTGCAAGTGATGAGTACACCTATGAGTGAACTCTAATGTGTATGCTATATGTGTATAGGTAGTTATGGGATAGGAACATCATGAGTAAATAAATACTAAGTATTAAATCAAATATTATGTTAGAGTTTGAGGAGCCTTAGAAGTGCAAAGAGGACTACGAGTACTAGGAGCAAAGGAACCCTAAGGTGAGTAAACCTAATGCTTTTGATACAAGTGTAAGTAAACACTATGTTCATGAGCGTGAGTAAACCCAATGCTTTTGATACAAGTGTGAGTAAACACTATGTTCATGAGCATGAGTAAACCCAATGCTTTTGATACAAGTGTGAATAAATGCAATATTCTTGTTACAAATGTGAACAATATCATGTTGTGCTTTAAGAATGTGATATATTGATATGTGAACCTTTGTGAGCTTTGAAACCCAAGTTCTTTCCATTTTTTTTTTATCACATGATTTCTTTGTTAAGCTTAGGTTGCCAAAGGACATTTGGTCCAAAACTATTTTTGCTTATCCAATGAGAACTTTTTTATGATAAACACCCTAACTTGTATTCTTTTTGGAACTACACTTTCATTGTGTTATTGTTGAAAGCCAAACTACTATTATTATTGAAATAAATGTTATTGATGCCATATGTGATATTGTTAATTCTATTTACCAATAGCTCTAGTTATGCTACCTTTACCCTTTATACAGAATCCTCGTGCCAATGTGGGTAATCATCAGAACTTGTACACATGGTCTTAACCCGATGGATAGAGGTAGCGTATCCACCTCAGCTAGAAGGGGCGGTTCTAGCTGTGGAACCTAATCAGTTTCACGCTTTATAAGTGATGGGAGTTGGAATTTGGCAAAGGCCACCTCTCCTCGATGTGTTTAGAGTGGATTGAGCAGTGTCTCCACTCTATAAGTGTTATAAGTGTGATTTCTGCAAACTTGCTAAATTGAACCTTGCTTAAATTGCAACCTGATTCATGAGTTATAAACCATGAACTATGTGTATAAGCTATGTGTTTCCTTTCAAAGGAATATGTGATAATGTATGAGCCCTTTTTGTTTACTCATTGAGATAATCTATCTCACCCCTTTTCCTTGTGTGGTTCCAGGTGAGCAAATGTGAGAAGGCAAGGTGATGGCTCAAGCATCCTACTTCGCTTGGGGAATTCCTTGTTCGAGTTATCAATAATACTATGTTTATGAAGTCTTGTCTTTAGATGCTCCGGGAATGTTAATTGATACTTATAGAAATTTATATTATTTTTCCTTATGGATTTTATATGTAACGATTTACTTTAAGTCTTCCGCAAATTATGGTATTTATCTAAATGTTTTAAATGAGTTAATGAAAGAGGTTCGGTAAGATCCTAGGCATGATTGTTGTATGTTAATGGGTTCTACGGGCATGGGTGACCTTATGTCTCCCCATGTTCTAGGACCGTTGTATCTCATAAGGTTGGGATGTGACACCATACATCAAAAATTTCAACAGCAATGTAGTTAGCAAGGGGCATTTCATTTCTCCTATCGATATTACCTACTCTTTGGCACCTATCACATTGCTTACAGTAATTGTGAGCATCTTTGAAAAGAGTAGGCCAATACAAACCACTTTGGAGAACTTTTTTAGCTGTCTTCTTTCCTCTAAAGTGCCCACCACAACTAAGATCATGGCAAAATTTCAGGACACTTTGTTGTTCATTGTCTAGAATACACCTGCGAACAATCTCATCTTTGCAAATTCTAAACAAATAAGGTTCATCCCAAAAGTAATACCTACACTCATGCAAGAACCTTTTCTTTTCTTGATAAGACATGTCAGTTCGCAATACATCACATGCAAGATAATTGGCAATATCAGCAAACCATGGGACTTGTGATACCCCAAACAATTATTCATCAAGAAACGACTCTAAATCATTATGGGTCTCATTTAATGTAAGTTCATCATTTGAAACAGGTAACCTAGATAAGTGATCAGCCACTATGTTTTCACTCCCCTTTTTATCCCGAATCTCACAATCAAATTCTCGCAAAAGTAAAACCCACCTAATTAAGCGCATTTTAGCATGTTGTTTAGACAAAACATATTTCAAAGCAGCATGATTAGAATGCACAATTACTTTAGACCCAATCAAGTATGCCCTAAACTTGTCTAATGCAAAGACAACAGCTAACATTTCCTTCTCAGTTGTGGTGTAATTCACTTGAGCATCATTAAGGGTTAAACTAGCATAATATATGACTCTCAAGAACTTTTTAACCCTTTGTCCCAAAACAGCCCCTAATGCATGATTAGATGCATCACACATGATTTCAAAAGGTAAGGCCCAATCAAGGGCAATAATGACAGGTGCAATGGTGAGCTTTTCTTTCAAGGTATCAAAGGCGTGCATGCATTTATCATCAAAATCAAAGGAACATCTTTTCCTAGTAACCTACAAAGAGGTTGACTTAATTTGGAAAAGTCCTTAATAAACCTTCTATAAAAACCTACATGCCCTAAAAAACTTCTTATCCCCTTAACAAATGTGGGAGGGGGTAAGTTTGTAATTAAGTGCACTTTGGCCTTCTCAACCTTTATACCCTTACAAGATACAACATGACCCAACACAATGCCATGAGTTACCATGAAGTGACTCTTCTCCCAACTCAAAGTAAGATTGCACTCAATACATCTTTCAAGCACAAGCACAAATTTATTGAGACAATCATCAAATGAATTACCAAAGATAGAGAAGTCATCCATAAATACCTCTATGAAGTCATCAATCACGTTAAAAAATACTAACATTATGCATCTCTGAAATGTTGTTGGAGCATTGCATAGCCCGAATGGCATCCTTCAGAAAGTAAATGTCCCAAATTGACATGTGAAAATGGTTTTTGCTTGATCTTACAGTGCTACACTTGATAATAACCTGAAAGTCCATCAAGAAAATATTAATAAGAATGTCCAATAAGTTTATCCAACATTTGATCGATAAAGGGTAAGGGAAAGTGATCCTTCTTAGTGGCATTGTTCAACTTCCTATATTCTATGCACATACGCCACCCAGTAACAGTCCTGGTTGGGATTAACTCATTGTTTGCATTTTCCACAACTGTGATTCTCGATTTCTTAGGAACCATATGAACAGGACTCACCTAATCACTATCCGCAATAGGATAGATCACTCCCTTATCAAGCAATTTCAGCACTTCCTTCTTCACTACCTCTCTCATATGGGGGTTCAACCTTCTTTGCATCTCCCTCTTAGGTTTAACTCCCTTTGCTAATGTTATCCTATGCATGCACATAGAGGGACTAATTCCCTTGATGTCACTTAACCCCTAACCTATTGCCTTCTTCAACCTTTTCAATTCACTCACTAATTTGTCCTCTTCTTTTTCACTTAACAAAGCTGAAATTATCACAGGTGAATTCTCTCCCTCACTTGGGAACACATATTTCTGGTGCTTAGGTAGCTCCTTAAGTTCCAAGGTTGGTGAGGGTTCTTTCTCTCCCTTTTGAATCAAAGGAAGCTCTACAATCTCCTCCTTTCCTACCTCTCCTACTTCTATAGCATCTAGACACTCAATGTAGCTCACTATTTCAGGAACATAGATTTCAGCTTCTTTTTCAAGTGTGATTGCTAGTTCCAGCTTATCCTCGAAAGCATCCTGCAAGAAAACTTGTTAAACAACAACATCAATACAGTTAATAAAGGAGCACTCTTCATGCAGTGATGTGCTCAACGCAGTAAGATTATTAAAAATGGAAAACTCAACAGTTTGACCCAAAACAGTCATGGTTAACTTCCATTCTCAAAATTCTAAACTCAGATTTAGAATTCTCTTTAGGTCTAAAATATAAAAGATGTAAAATTTATTAATTTAAGAATCAGAATTAAATTAATAAACAAACCAACACTCTTTTCCAAAACCCCTCCTTCGCAAGAAGGAAGAACTGCGTGGGGTTTGATTCCTATTCGGTAGGATACGCAGGCTGCCATTTTGAAGGGCATCAACTCCAAAACCATTTTTTATCAATATTTTTTTTCTTTTTATATGTATTTTATATTGTTGTTTTATTTATGATATTATATTAGTTTAGTTAGGGAAAGTGTGTTTTTCCTAGTACCCATAAGAACTAAAGGAAAGATCCTCTTTATTTCAATTATTTTGACATTGTAATAATTAAGTAGGTTTTATCTTGCTTGTTTATTGTCATTCCATCTCATCATATATATATACATATCTGTTTCATTCATCATTATATTCCTATTCATGCATACACAAAAATTCCTTTTTCAAGAGTTATTTTGCATTTTTGGCCAAACTAAAGAAAATCATATTTTCTCAATTGTGTAATTACCAAAACTTGATCCTCGAGCCCTCTTTGGTCATTCATGGATTAGTGCATTTTCCATTGGGACAAAATCAAAATGTTTTTGGAGTCAATCAATTTGGGTTTTCTTTAATTTTTTCAATTAAAACAAGTAAATTAAAGTAACGACTCACTTCCATAACTTCCAAAATACAAAAATCAATTTTCTAAACTCACAGTGAGTTCCAATCATAGAGTTTCTCCCAAAGAGCATTTTGATTCCTCGGTGGATCGGACCAGTGCTCGGGCAAGGCCTCACAGTTGGCAACTCCACTGGGGACGTAAAATCTTTTTCAAATAAATGATAAAGTGGATTACTTTTGGTAAAAAACCAAGTTTGGCTTTAAATGCAAAATAACTCTTTCATGCATCACTACATCGGACTCCGTGTCCAAAAAACCCTAGCTTCCTAGGAAAACAAAGGATAGAAAGTAACATCGAGTGGGCAACCTTCCTTAGGTCTGCTTGATGATAGTGAAATCATCCAGCCTACGGCGGATCCTCTAATCCTTTTAGAGGTGTAACGAGTATGCACGTACCATTGGACCCATGTGAGGCTCCTTGTCTCACATGTGGTTAGGTATATCGCATCTCTAGTGTGATGGGTTCCCTTTAAACCACCCTAACCCTTTCATGTAATGATTCATAGAACTTTCCTGCAAGATTGTATGTACCATAATACTTAATTTGGTATGTCATTATCATGAAACCTTTTCATTCATGCAAACGTGCATTATAGCTTGAACCTTGTGAAGAGTCAAAAACCCATCCAAACACCTTCACACCCAAAACCCATGGTCCACCTAAACCCATGGTCAAAACCCAAAGCTCATGACCTATTGTTCACCTAAACTCATGGTCAACACCCCAAAGCCCATGGTTCACCTAAACCCATGTTCAACATCCCAAAGTCAATGGTCCATCTATACCTATGGTTAACATTCAAATCCCATGGTCCACCTAAACCCATAGTCAAAACCCAAAACCCATGGTCCACCTAAACCCATAGTCAAAACCCAAAACTCATGGTTCATCTAAAGCTATGATCTAGTCCTATCCAAACCCATGTCAAACTCATGGTAAAAATAAACCCATCTATGGTACCCTCATCCTTACCCATAAACTCTATCCAAGCTAAACACTGACCTAGCTTTCTACTTTCATAGTTTTTACCTAAGCTAAACACTAATCTAGCTTTATCCTTAACAATCCTTACCAAAGCTAAACATTTAACTAGCTTCATTCTCATCTATAATTCCTACCCAAACTAAATGCTGACTAGGTTTCATCTCTTACATCACTATCCAAACCCATGGCCCATCTAAGCCCATGATCTAGTCAAACCCATTATCCAACTATCACTAAGCCTATGGTCCACCCAACATCCAAGTCCATGGTACATCCATACCCAATCCCAAAACCCATGGTCATGCTATCCTTAAGCCCATGGTAAACCATTCATCCCAATCACCCAAAGCTAAATTCTGATTTAGCCACTCAAAGCTAAAATCTGACCTAGCCACCCTAAGCTAAATTCTAATCTAGTCACTCAAAGCTAAAGTTTGACCTAGCCACCCAAAGCTAAATTCTGATCTAGCCACTCAAAGCTAAAATCTGACCTAGCCACCCCAAGCTAAATTCTGACCTAGCCACTCAAAGTTAAAACCTAATCTAGCCACCCAAAGCTAAAATCTGACCAAGCTCCCTTAGCTAAATACATACCTAGCTAATATCATACACCTCTACCCTCATCTTTGCCCATACACAGTCAGCCTAACCACATGACACTATCATCCATTGTCATTAAACCTGAGGTCCTTTGGTTTGTCACACCACCCCATAAACCTATTTTCCAAAGCTTGATACTAACCCAGCTCCTTTCCCTTTGCAAAGGTTCACAAGATGTCTATTGCCAGAGATGAGATCACCACTACCAAAGCTGATGAAATTTTTGATGAGCTTCTTGCTAAGCTCTCTGAACACTAAGCCCTTTTCCAAGACATGCTCAAAGCGTAAGGGAGGTCTATCATGGAAGATGTCCGCACCATGTTGGAACAAGCCTCCCTGGTTCAAAACCCAACTGACCCAAAACCATTCAAAGCTGACCCGAAACTCACCTTTTATCCTAACCTAGCCACCCTAAGCTAAATTCTGATCTAGTCACTCAAAGCTAAAGTTTGACCTAGCCACCCAAAGCTAAATTCTGATCTAGCCACTCAAAGCTAAAATCTGACCTAGCCACCCCAAGCTAAATTCTGACCTAGCCACTCAAAGCTAAAACCTAATCTAGCCACCCAAAGCTAAAATCTGACCAAGCTCCCTTAGCTAAATACATACCTAGCTAATATCATACACCTCTACCCTCATCTTTCCCCATACACAGTCAGCCTAACCACATGACACTATCATCCATTGTCATTAAACCTGAGGTCCTTTGGTTTGTCACACCACCCCATAAACCTATTTTCCAAAGCTTGATACTAACCCAGCTCCTTTCCCTTTGCAAAGGTTCACAAGATGTCTATTGCCAGAGATGAGATCACCACTACCAAAGCTGATGAAATTTTTGATGAGCTTCTTGCTAAGCTCTCTGAACACTAAGCCCTTTTCCAAGACATGCTCAAAGCGTAAGGGAGGTCTATCATGGAAGATGTCCGCACCATGTTCGAACAAGCCTCCCTGGTTCAAAACCCAACTGACCCAAAACCATTCAAAGCTGACCCGAAACTCACCTTTTATCCTAACCTAGCCACCCTAAGCTAAATTCTGATCTAGTCACTCAAAGCTAAAGTTTGACCTAGCCACCCAAAGCTAAATTCTGATCTAGCCACTCAAAGCTAAAATCTGACCTAGCCACCCCAAGCTAAATTCTGACCTAGCCACTCAAAGCTAAAACCTAATCTAGCCACCCAAAGCTAAAATCTGACCAAGCTCCCTTAGCTAAATACATACCTAGCTAATATCATACACCTCTACCCTCATCTTTACCCATACACAGTCAGCCTAACCACATGACACTATCATCCATTGTCATTAAACCTGAGGTCCTTTGGTTTGTCACACCACCCCATAAACCTATTTTCCAAAGCTTGATACTAACCCAGCTCCTTTCCCTTTGCAAAGGTTCACAAGATGTCTATTGCCAGAGATGAGATCACCACTACCAAAGCTGATGAAATTTTTGATGAGCTTCTTGCTAAGCTCTCTGAACACTAAGCCCTTTTCCAAGACATGCTCAAAGCGTAAGGGAGGTCTATCATGGAAGATGTCCGCACCATGTTGGAACAAGCCTCCCTGGTTCAAAACCCAACTGACCCAAAACCATTCAAAGCTGACCCGAAACTCACCTTTTATCCTAACCTAGCCACCCTAAGCTAAATTCTGATCTAGTCACTCAAAGCTAAAGTTTGACCTAGCCACCCAAAGCTAAATTCTGATCTAGCCACTCAAAGCTAAAATCTGACCTAGCCACCCCAAGTTAAATTCTGACCTAGCCACTCAAAGCTAAAACCTAATCTAGCCACCCAAAGCTAAAATCTGACCAAGCTCCCTTAGCTAAATACATACCTAGCTAATATCATACACCTCTACCCTCATCTTTACCCATACACAGTCAGCCTAACCACATGACACTATCATCCATTGTCATTAAACCTGAGGTCCTTTGGTTTGTCACACCACCCCATAAACCTATTTTCCAAAGCTTGATACTAACCCAGCTCCTTTCCCTTTGCAAAGGTTCACAAGATGTCTATTGCCAGAGATGAGATCACCACTACCAAAGCTGATGAAATTTTTGATGAGCTTCTTGCTAAGCTCTCTGAACACTAAGCCCTTTTCCAAGACATGCTCAAAGCGTAAGGGAGGTCTATCATGGAAGATGTCCGCACCATGTTGGAACAAGCCTCCCTGGTTCAAAACCCAACTGACCCAAAACCATTCAAAGCTGACCCGAAACTCGCCTTTTATCCTGTTTATAGATCCACTTCTAGAGTTGAATCCAAAGACAAAGAACCTATAAACACCGACATCATTCCACCACTACCTATTCCATCACCTGAATTCCTCAGAAACAACTCACTCTATCAACCCATGATAGTTCAACCACCAAATTTCATCCCTACTCTCACTTCCTGACCCGCGAATCCTTTCCAAAGGAAGGAAGTTAACCCTGAAATCAAAGCCTTCATGGAAAAAGTGAAGCACATGGAAAAAATATTGAAAAATCTGAAGAAGAAAGAGAACCTAGTTGATATAGGCTCCTTGAGCTTATTTCCCAATGCAAGAGTTCCACCAAAGTTCAAGATACCGAATTTGGACAAATTTGATGTTACTAATTGCCCTAAGATCCATTTAAAGATGTATGTGGGGAAAATGCATCCCTTTGTATCAACAATAAGCTCCTTACTCAACTTTTTCAGTAAACTCTTACTGATCCTGCCCTAAGATGGTTTATTAACTTAGATGTTACCCAAAAATAGACTTGGGAGGACATTTGCAAGGCATTTATCGAACAATACCACTACAGTAGTGAAGAGGACATTACAAGAAGGGATTTAGAAACCACAAAGCAACTTTCAGATGAGTCCTTCTCCATGTTCCTTACTAGGTGGAGGGCTAAAGTTGCTTAAATGGTAAACAGGCCAATCGAGCAAGAACAAGTGGATATCATTGTCAAGAATCTACTTCCTACCTATAGAGCCCACTTGTTAACTCAATACCTACCCACCTTCAGAGCTTTAGTTGCAACTGTGTCAAAAGTTGAAGATTGCATGCAAAGTATATCATTTCAAGCTGAATTCCCCACCACCAACTTGAATAGTGATGAGGAATCTAGTTCTAACTCGACTTCACCTTACCTCAGCCCTAAAAGGCATGTCATGGAGTAGTTCAAGTTTAGCTAATCTGACCTATCTGAGATTGAATTCCAAGTCTAAGCCTGAGTCCAAGTCTGAATCTCAAAAGTCTGAGTTGAAATCTGAGTCAAAGTCTATCGTCTTATTTTTCTTTATTCTTATTGACCATAACAGTTTCTTTTGTCATCTTGCAATAAAGTTTCCTTTGTAGTAATGCACATACATTTTCTTTTCGTCTTCCTTGTTTAGTCCAACATGGATGAGCCATTAAAAAAAATGAAAAAAATGAAAAAAAGAGAAAAGAAAAGGAGGACAAAAGAGAGAAATGAATAAACAGTCAAATCCACCATAATTAGCACATGTTAGAATTTGAGGTGCCATCAACAATTGCACCTAATCAAAGAAGGTCAAATAGTTGAAGCATAAAGAGCAAATCAAATGAAATTACCTATTGCACATTAGGTAATCAAACAATGCACCTCAACCAGGTCAACCTTTGCCAAATCTACAATTCAAAGGTCAGAGCCCCTCAAAGCAGCAGCCTAAATTATGGTGGAATATTTTCTCCTAAATACAAGCTTGCTAAGCTGAAAACCTAAAAAGGGCAGCTTAGGCAGAAGTTAAAGCTGAGAAAAAGAGAGAGAGAGAGAGAGAGCTCATCCAAGTCATCTTCACTCATGTCCAAAGATGTCAAATCATTTTCAATCAATCTATCATCCTTCCTAACCAGAGGTTTATTCTCTAAAGGATATACAATATTCTATGCTCTTATCCTACAATGGGGGCATGTCTTCCCAAGAATGTCATCATCTGTCAATCCATCCTGTCGCTTGGCTCAAAGAGCTAAGGCACAATCCCTCATACATATCTCCAGTCTATTTTCCACTAGCCCTTTAGCTACTCCTAAGGGCTCTTTGTTTTAACTAGTGCAATTGACAATTAAATGTCACTCTAAGAGTCTCTTCAATCTTAAATAACAAGAAAAGCTTGACTTGTTCTTTTCCACGATTCATGCTACAAAAAGCAAAATCATACAACCTCCATGATTCTTTTCAGAAGTTTCAGCCTACCTTCAAAACCATTCTTGAATTTTATGAAATCAGATTGTTCCATCCCAAGCCTCATTGACAAATCATACCACATACCACCCATTCCTTGGCATAATCCCAAAATGAGTAGAACCAAAATTTCCAAGTCTATTAGGGCTTATCATCTTTAAATATAGTTTCCTTAGCAAAATCAGAAGTCAAGGCATATCTCCCAAAAAGCCTTCACCAAGAAGTCCAGATCCAAAAGCCTTTATGAAGAAGCCCAAATCCAAAAGCCTTCGCCATGAAGCCCAAAACTAGAAGCCTTCGTTCAGAAGCCCAAATCCAAAAGCCTTCATCAAGAAGCTCAAATCCAGAAGCTTCAACCTACCTTCAAACTAAGAAGCCTTCGTTAAGAGGCACATGACCCAAAAGCCTTCGCCATGAAGCTTAGATCCAAAAGCCTTTACCATGAAGCCCACTCCCAAAAAGCATTTGCCATGAAGCTTAGATCCAAAAGCCTTCGCTATGAAGCCCACTCCCAAAAAGCCTTCGCCATGAAGCTTAGATCCAAAAGCCTTCGCCATGAAGCTTAGATCCAAAAGCCTTCACCCTGAAGCCCACTCCCAAAAAGCCTTCACTATGAAACCCACTCTCAAAAAGCCTTTACCATGAAGTCCAAATCCAAAAGCCTTCATCATAAAGCCTAAACCAAGAAGCCTTCACTATGAAGCCCACTCCCAAAAGGCCTTTATTTATAAAGCCCATGATCTCCTTTAAGGCAAAATCAGACTAAGCCTTTCAAATGGATTTCCTAAACCATACCTACCCTCCTTAGCCAAGACCTTTCCCTACAAGGACTAATCCTCAACCATAACTTTCAATGGGCAAACCAAGTCGAGCCACCCATGTTGACATTCCCGCACCCCTCGTCTTTCAGAGACATCACCTTTTGTAAATCTAACACTAAAGCCGAATAGATAGCTTTGATCCCAATCCTTCTAACACCAAAGCCAAATAGATAGCTTTGATCCCAACTTTTCTAACATTAAAGCCAAACAGATAGCTTTGATTATAATCCTCCCAACACCAAAGCTAAGCAGATAGCTTTGATCCTAATCCTTTTAATACCAAAGCCAAACAGATAGCTTTGATCCCAACTTTCCCAACCACTAAAGCCAAACAGATAGCTTTGATTATAATCCTCCCAACACCAAAGCTGAACATATAGCTTTGATCCCAATCCTTCTAATACCAAAGCCAAATAGATAGCTTTGTTCCTAACTTTCCTAACCACCAAAGCCAAACAAATAGCTTTGACTATAATCCTCCTAACCACCAAAGCCAAATAGATAGCTTTAATCCCAATCTTCCCAAACATCAAAGTCAAACAGATAACTTTGATCATAATCTCCCCAATAGTAGGGCCAAACAAATGGCCTTGCTAAACCAATTTGAATTCCCTAGGTGGACCAAATCTCCAAATCTTTCAAAGTCTAGGCAAAACAAATAGCCTTGATTAAAATTCACTAGAGTATCTTTATCTCTAAACAATTAGGGTGGACATACAGCGTTAATTGAAGATCACGATTCTCACATCCAACGCCAAGGTCAAACCAATAGCCATTAACAAAACCTTATTTATCCTATGGGCCCTCTCCCAACAAGTTCATATCTTTAGACCATGTTTGTCCTTCATAAGGTTTAGTTTGCATAAAGCATAAATGTCCTCATGCATGATAAGCATAAGCAAATATCACAAGCCCAAAGTCTGACATGGCATCTCTTCCCAGGGTTCACTGTTATCAAAATTACCTTTTCCTTAAAGCCAATTTTGATGAGGGGGCAGCTGTGAACCCTTAAATTTGCACCTCCTGATTTGGCTGCAACTTTACACCTACTAAGAATAGGGCATTACACATACGGCGGTCCTGCTAGTCGGTTAGCAGGCAGGGGTCAAGGGGGCAATGCCCTATTGAAAAATAAATTTCCTAAACCGTTCACCTCGAGTCGACCGTCTTTCAGTTACAAACCCACAGGATCAAATTGAGCTCGAATCGAAGCTGAAACAGAATCAAAACGAATGAAAAAGCAAAAACAGGTCGAACCAGTTGGCCGGCGCATGAGAAGTGCGTTGCCGTCTAAGCGGCATGCCTTTCGTGCTGCTATCTAGGTAGCACGCATTTCGTGTCGCGTACTCTTACCATATTGCCATGGGCAGCACTGAATCAGTGCCGGCAGCCAGGCGACACGCTTAACATACCGCCCAGACGGTCGACGCGTTGCCGATGCCACCCGTGCCGCCAGCGACATGCCTGTGCAGCCATTCATACTGCTAAAACCCCCTATGGCAGCTCTATATATAGAGCCTCCTTCCAGCTCATTTGGGGGGAAATCCAAGGACAAAAATTCTCTCTAATACATTTCATCACGCTATTTCACTAATCTTTTGTTATTAATATTCAGATTTCCAAGGATTTTGAATCCAAGGTGGAGCTTAGATCCAGAGTTAAGCTCGCCCCGTTCATCCAAAAATCAAGGAAAGCAAAGGTACAATCTTCTTTCCATTTTCAAAATTCTAAACTCAGATCTAGAATTCTCTGTAGGTCTAAAACAGAAAAGATCTAAAATTTATTAATTTAAGAATCAGAATTAAATTAATAAACAAACCAACACTCTTTTCCAAAACCCCTCCTTCGCAAGAAGGGAGAACTGCGTGGGGTTTGATTCCTATTCGATAGGATACGCAGGCTGCCATTCTGAAGGTCATCAACTCCAAAACCTTTTTCTATCAATATTTTTGTTTTTTTTCTTTTTATTTATATTTTATATTGTTCTTTTATTTATGATATTATATTAGTTTAGTTGGGAAATGTGTGCTTTTCCTAATACCCATAAGGGCTAGAAGAAAGATCCTCTTTATTTCAATTATTTTGACATTGTAATAAATAAGTAGGTTTTATCTTGCTTATTTATTGTCATTCCATCTCATCATATATATATATATATATCTGTTTCATTTATCATTATATTCATGTCCATGCATACACAAAAATTCCTTTTTCAAGAGTTATTTTACAATTTTAGCCAAACTAAAGAAAATATATTTTCTTAATTGTGTAATTACCAAAACCTGATCCCCGTGCCATCCTTAGTCACTCGCGGATTGGTGCATTTTCCATTGGGATAAATCAAACATTTTTTGGAGTCAATCAATTTGGGTTTTTCTTTAATTTTCCCAATTAAAATAAATAAATTAAAGTGGCGACTCATTTTCTCAACTTTCAAATCACAAAAATCAATTTTCTGAACTCACAGCAAGTTCCAATTGTGGAGTTTCTCCCAAAGAGCATTTTGATTCCTCAGCAGATTGGACCGGTGCTCGGGCAAAGGCCTCACACGCCCGTGTCGCCGGCAAGCTGCCGGTAGCCTCCTTCTACCTCATTCGGGGGGGATTTCCATTGCAAAAATCCTCTTATATTGCTCTACTTATTATGCTTAAGTTATGCTCGAAATTTGATACAAAAGCTATTGTTTCAATTTCATTTTAATTTGCATTCATTACGCTATTTCGTTAACCTTTTGCTATTTAAGGTTCAACTTTAAGGTCCTAAATCTAAAGGGGAGCTTAGAACCAGAGTTAAGCTCGCCCCATTCATTCGAAAATCAAGGAAAGCAAAGGTATAATTCCTTTTATCCATTTTCAAAATTCTAAACTCAGATCTAGAATTATATTTAGGTCTAAAACAGAAAAGATCTAAAATTTATTAATTTAAGAATTAGAATTAAATTAATAAACAAACCAACACTTTTTCTAGAACCTCTCCTTTGCAAGAAAGAAGAACTGTGTGGGGTTTGATTCCTATTCAATAGGATATGCAGGCTGCCATTTTGAAGGGCATCAACTCCAAAATCTTTTTATCAACATTTTTTTTCTTTTTACTCTGATTTATTTATATTACTCTTTTATTTCTGATTATGTGCTAACTTAATTGAGGAATTTGTGCTTTTCCTAGTACCCATAAGGGCTAGAGGAAAGATCCTCTTTCTTTTCATTCATTTTGATTTGTAATAATTAAGTAGGATTTACTTCTGCTTATTTACCTATAATTGTCATTTCATACTATCATTTATAACTATTCATTCATCAATTTATTCCTATTCATACATACATGAAAATTCCTTTTTTAAGAGTTATTTTGCATTTTTGGCCAAACTAAAGAAAATCATATTTTCTCAATTGTGTAATTACCAAAACCTGATCCCCAAACCCTCTTTAGTCATTCGTGGATTAGTGCATTTTCTATTGGGACAAAATCAAAACATTTTTGGAGTCAATCAATTTGGGTTTTCTTTAATTTTCCCAATTAAAACAAGTAAATTAAAGTGGCGACTCACTTTCATAACTTCCAAATTACAAAAATTAATTTTTTGAACTCACAGCGAATTCCAATCGTGGAGTTTCTCCCGAAGAGCATTTCGATTCCTCTGTGGATCGGACCGGTGCTCGGGCGAGGCCTCACAGTTGGTGACTCTACTGGAGACTTAAAATCTTTTTCAAATAAAAGATAAAGTGGATTACTTTTGATAAAACACCGAGTTTGGCTTTAAATACAAAATAACTCTATCATGCATCACTACATCAGACTCCTGGTCCACAAAAGCCTAGCTTCTAGGAAAACAAAGGATAGAAAGTAACATCAAGTAGGCAACCTTCCTTAGGTTTGCTTGCCAATAGTGAAATCATCTTGCCCACGACATATCCTCTAATCCTTTTAGGGGTGTAATGAGTATGCACATACCATTTGACCTACGTAAGGCTCCTTGTCTCACATGTGGTTAGGTATATCACATCTCTAGTGTGATGGGTTCCCTTTAAACCACCCTAACCCTTTCATATAATGACTCATAAAACCTTCCTTTAGGATTTTATGTACCACAATACTAAACTTGGTATATCATTATCATGAAACCTTTTCATTCATGCATACATGTATGCATAGCTTGAACCTTATGAAGAGTCAAAAACCTATCCAAACACCTTCACACCTAAAGCCCATGGTCCACCTAAACCCATGATTAACACCCAAAGCCCATGGTCCATCTAAACCCATGGTCAATAACCAAAGCCCATGACCCATGGTCCACCTAAACCTATGGTCAAAACCCAAAACCCATGGTCCATCCAAACCCATGGTCAACACCTAAAACCTAAAGCCCATGGTCCACCTAAACCCATGGTCAACACCCAAAGCTCATGACCCATAGTGCACCTAAACCTATGGTTAAAACCCAAAGCCCATGGTCCACCTAGACCTATGGTCAAAACCCAAAGCCTATGGTCCACCTAAACTCATTGTCAAAACCCAAAAACCATGGTTCACCTAAACCCATGGTCAACACCCAAAGCCCATGGTCCACCTAAACCCATAGTCAAAGCCCAAAACTCATGGTTCACCCAAAACCCATAGTCCAGTCTTATCCAAACCCATGTCAAACTCATGGTAAAAATAAACCCATCTGTGTTACCCTCATCCTTATCCATAAACTCTTACCCAAGCTAAACACTAATTTAGCTTTCATCTTTCATAGTCCTTACCCAAGCTAAACACTGATATAGCATTATCCTCAACCATCTTTACCAAAGCTAAATACTGACTTAGCATCACTCTTATCCTTACCCGAAATAAATGCTGACTAGGTTTCATCTCTTACATCACTATCCAAACCCATAGCCCATCTAAGCCCATGATCTAGTCAAACCCATTAGCCAACTATCACTAATCCCATGGTCCACCCAACTCCATAGTGCATCCATACCCAATCACAAAACCCATGGTCACTCTATCTTTAAGCCTATGGTAAACCATTAATAAATCACAATCCCAATCACCCAAAGCTAAATTCTGATCTAGCCACTCAAAGCTAAAATCTGACCTAGCCACCCCAAGCTAAATTCTGACCTAGCCACTCAAAGCTAAAATATGATCTAGCCATCCAAAGCTAAAATCTGACCTAGCTCCCTTAGCTAAATACATACCTAGCTAACATCAAACACCTCTACCCTCATCTTTACCCATACACCATCAACCTAACCATAAGACACTGTCATCCATTGTCATTAAAACCTAAGATCCTTTAGTTTGTCACACCTCCCCATAACCCTTTTTTCCAAAGCTTGATACTAACTTAGTTCCTTTTCCCTTTCAAAGGTTGACAAAATGTCTATTGTCGGAGATGAAATCATTGCTACCAGAGCTAATGAAATCTTTGACGAGCTTCTTGCTAAGCTCTTTGAACACCAAGATACTATGATGAAGAGGCAAGAAGCTCTTTTCCAAGACATGCTCAAGGCCCAAAGGAGGGCTATCATGGAAGATGTCCGCACCATATTGGAACAGACCTCCCTAGCCTAAAACTCAACTAACCCAAAACTACTCAAATCAGACCCAAAATCCACTCTTTATCATGTTTATGGATTCACTTCCAGAGCTTATTCCAAAGACAAAGAGCCTACAAACACTAACATGATCCCACTACTACCTATTCCATCACCTGAATTCCTCATAAACAACTCACTCTATCAACCCATGATAGTTCAACCACTAAATTTTACCCCTACTCTCACTTCCCGACCCGCGGATCCTTTCCAAATGAAGGAAGTCAACCTTGAAATCAAAGCCTTCATGGAAAAAGTGAAGCACATGGAAAAAATGATGAAGAATCTAAAGAACAAAGAAAACCTAGTTGATATAGGCTCGCTGAGCTTATTTCTCAATGCAAGAGTTCCACCAAAGTTCAAGATGCTGAATTTGGACAAATTTGATGGTATTACTTGCCCCAAGATCCATTTAAAGATGTATGTGGGGGCAATGCATCCCTTTGGTATCACCAATGAGCTCTTTGCTCAACTCTTTCATCAAACCATTACTGATGTTGCCCTAAGATGGTTTATTAACTTGGATGACACCCAAAAACAGACTTGGAAGGATATTTGCAAGACATTTGTCAAATAGTACCACTATAATAGTGAAGTGGACATTACAAGAAGGGACTTAGAAACCATAAAGCAACTTCCAAATGAGTCCTCCATGTTTCTTACTAGGTGAAGGGCTAAAGGTACACAAATGGTAAACAGGCCAACCGAGCAAGAACAAGTAGATATCATTGTCAAGAATCTACTTCCTGCCTATAGAGCCCACTTGTTAACTCAATATCTACTTGGTTGCAACTGCATCAAAAGTTGAGGATTGCATCCAAAGTACATCATTTCAAGCTGAATTCCCCACCACCAACCTGAACAGTGATAAGGAATCTAGTTCTAAAAGTACATCATTTCAAGCTGAATTCCCCACCACCAACCTGAACAGTGATAAGGAATCTAGTTCTAACTTAACCCCACCTCACCTCAGCCCTAGAAGGCATATTATAGAATAGTTCAAGTTTAGCTAATCTGACCTATCTGAGATTGAATTCCAAGTCTAAACCTGAGTCCAAATTTGATTCGGAGTCTGTCGTCTTATTTTTCTTTATTCTCATCAACATAGCGGTTCCTTTTGTAATCTTACAGTAAAGTTTCCTTTATAGAAATGCACATACATTTTCTTTTCATCTTTGTTGTTTAGTCCAGTATGGATGAGCCATAAAAAAAAGAGAAAAAAAAAGAGAAAAAGAAAAAGAGGAAAAAAGAGATGAATGAACAATCAATTAAACCCACCAGGATTAACATTTGAGGTGCTCACAAATCAGCTATCGCTTCATTGGCTGCTAATAAAAAAAAGGTCAAGTAATGGACCTCTCATCAAACAATTGAAACATAAAGAGCAAATCAAATAGAATTACCTATTGCACGTTAGCTAATCAAACAATGCACCTCAACAAGGGCAATAAGTTTAGAAAAGACCTTTGTCAAATCTAGAATTCAAAGGCTAAGGTCCCTCAAAGCAGCAGTCCAAATCATGGTGGAATATTTTCTCTTAAATGCAAGCTTGCTAAGCTGAAAACCCAAAAAGGGCGGCTTAGGCAAAAGTTAGAGCTGAAAAAGAGAGAGATAGAGAGAGAGAGAGAGAGAAAGCTCATCCAAGTCATCTTCCCTTATGTCTGAAGTTGTCAAATCATCTTTAATCAATCCATCATCCTTCCTAACCAGAGGTTTATTCTTTAAGGATATACAATCTTCTATGCCTTTATCTTACAATGGGGGCATGTCTTCCTAGGTCATATATTGTCAATCCATCCCGTCGCTTAGCTCAAAGAGCTAAGGCACAATCCCTCATACATATCTCCAGTCTATCACATTCTTATCTCTCATTTGGAAGTATGATCCCCAATTTATCTTCCTCCACTAGCCCTTTAGCCATTCCTAAGGGCTCTTTGTTTCAGCCAGTGTAATTTATATAAAGTCAAACCAATTAAGTGTCATTCCAAGAATCTCTTCAATCTCAAACAACAAGAAAGCTTAACTTGATCTTTTTCATGATTCATGCTATAAAAAGCAAAATCATACAGCCTTCATGATTCTTTTCAGAAGTTTCAACCTACCTTCAAACCATTCTCGAATTTTATGAAATCATATTGTTCCATCCTAAGCCTTATTAGCAAATCATACCACATATGATCCATTCCTTGGCATAATCTCAAAATGAGTACAACCAAAATTCCCAAGTCTATCAGGGCTTTTCATGTTTAAATCTATTTTCCTTGGCAAAACTGGAAGTCGAGTCATATCTCCCAAAAGCCTTCATTAAGAAGCTCAAATCCAAAAGCCTTCATCAAGAAGCCCAAATCCAAAAGCCTTCATTAAGAATCCCAAAACAAAGAAGCCTTCATTAAGAGGCATATGACCTAAAAGCCTTCGCCATGAAGCCTACTCCTAAAAAGCCTTCATCAAGAAGCCTAAACCAAAAGCCTTCATCAAGAAGCCCAAATCCAAAAGCCTTCACCATGAAGCCTAGATCCAAAAGCCTTCATGAAGAAGCCCAAATCCAAAAGCCTTCGCCATGAAGCCCAAAACCAAAATCCTTCGCCATGAAGCATAAAACCAAAAGCCTTCATCAAGAAGCTCAAATCCAGGAGTTTCAACCTGCCTTCAAAACGAGAAGCCTTCATTAAGAGGCACATGACCCAAAAGCCTTCACCATGAAACCCAAATCCAAAAGCCTTTGCCATGAAGCCTAAATCCAAAAGCCTTCACCATGAAACCCAAATCCAAAAGCCTGTGCCATGAAGCCTAAATCCAAAAGCCTTCACCATGACAAATCCAAAAGCCTTTACCATGAAGCTCAAGACCAAAGCCTTCATCATAAAGCCTAAACCACAAAGCCTTCACCATGAAGCCCACTCCCAAAAGGCCTTTTTTTATGAAGCCCATGATCTCCTTTAAGGCAAAATCAGACTAAGCCTTTCAAATGAATTTCCTAACTGGCCCTACCCTCCTTAGCCAAGATCTTTCCCTACAAGGACTAATCCTCAACTATAACTTTCAATGGGCAAATTGAGTCGAGCCATCCATGTTGACATTCCCACACCTCTCTTCTTTCAGAGACATAACCTTTTTTGAATCAAGCACTAAAGCTGAACAGATAGCTTTAATCCCAATCCTTCCAATACCAAAGCCGAATAGATAGCTTTGATCCCAACTTTTCTAACATCAAGGCCAAACAAATAGCTTTGTTCCTCTTCCTCCTGATATCAAGGCCAAACAAATAGGTTTGATCCTACTCCCAACACCAAAGCTAAACAGATAACTTTGATCTCAATCTTTCTAATACCAAAGTCGAACAAATAGCTTTGATCCCAACTTTTCTAATATCAAGGCCAAACAAATAGCTTTGTTCCTATTCCTCCTAACATCAAAGCCAAACAGATAGCTTTGATTATAATCCTCCCAACACCAAAGCCGAACAGATAGCTTTGATCATAATCCTTCTAATACTAAAGCCAAACAGATAGCTTTGATCCCAGCTTTTCTAACATCAAGCCCAAACAAATAGCTTTGATCCTATTCCTTCCAACACCAAAGCCGAACAGATAGCATTAATCTCAATCCTTCTAATACTAAAGCCAAATAAATAGCTTTGATCCTAACTTTTCCAACCAATAAGGCCGACCAGATAGTTTTGACCTCAATCCTCCCAACCACTAAAGCCAAACAGACATCTTTGATCCCAATCTTCCCAAACATCAAAGGCAAATAGATAACTTTGATCATAATCTCCCTAAAGTAGGGCTGAACAGATGGCCTTACTAAACCAATTTGAATTCCCTAGGTGGACCAAATCTCTAAATCTTTCAAAGTCTAGGCAGAATAGATAGCCTTGATTAAAATTCACCAAATCATCTTTACCTCCAACAATTAAGCTGGAACACAGCCTTAATTGAAGATCTCCATGACCATTCTCACATCCAATGGCAAGGTCAAGCTAATAGCCATTGACAAAACCTCATTTATCCTATGGGCCCTCTCCCAAAAGGTTCATATCTTTATACCATGTTTGTCCTTCTTCATAAGGTTCAATTTCCATAAAGCATGAATGTCCTCATACATGATAAGCACAAGCAAATATTGCAAGCCTAGAGTCTAACATGGTATAGCTAGAATCTGACATGGTACAACCTAGAATCTGACATGGCAAAAGAACATATAAGCAAAAAATTTGATGTTGCAAGAGCATAAGCCCAAAATCTGACATGGCATCTCTTCCCAAGGTTCACTATCATCAGAATTTCCTTTTGCTTAAAGCTAATTTTGATGAGGGGGCAGCTATGAACCCTCAAATTTACACCCTTATGATCTAGTTGTAGCTTGGCACCTACTAAGAATAATGTGCTACGCATGCGGCAGTCTCACTAGCTGGTTAGCGGGCAGGGGTCAAGGGGGCAGCGCCCCTTGCGGGGTACGGGGTAACACCCCGTTGAAAAATAAATTTCCTAAATCTTTCACCTCCAGTCAATTGCTTTTCAGTCATGAACCCACAGGATCAAACTGAGCTCGAATCAGAATTGAAACGGACTAGAAACGGACAAAAAAGCAAGAAAGAGTTTGAACTAGCCGGCCAGCGTGCCACCTCATAGGCGGCATGAAATGCATGCCGGCGGTAGGGCAGCATGCTCAACGTGTCGCTCGGACACCCGATGTGTCTCCGGTGCCTCTCGTGCTGCTGGTAAGCTACCAGTGCCACCGTCCGTACCGCTGGCACCCCCCTCACTAACTCTATAAATAGAGCCTCCTTCTAGTTCATTTGGGGGGGATTTCCAATGCAAAAATCCTCTTATATTGCTCTACTTATTATGCTTAAGTTATGCTCAAAATTTGATACAAAAGCTATTATTTCAAAATTTGATACCTTTGCATTCATTACGCTATTTCGATAACCTTTTGCTGTTTAAGGTTCAACTTTAAGGTCTTAAATGCAAAGGGGAGCTTAGATCCGGAGTTAAGCTTGCCCCATTCATCCAAAAATTAAGGAAAGCAAATGTATAATTCCTTTTATCCATTTTTAAATTTCTAAACTCAAATCTAGAATTATATTTAGGTCTAAAACATAAAAGATCTAAAATTTATTAATTTAATAATTAGAATTAAATTAATAAACAAACCAATACTTTTTCTAGAACCCCTCCTTCGCAAGAAGGAAGAACTGCGTGAGGTTTGATTCCTATTCGATAGGATACACAGGCTGCCATTCTGAAGGAATCAACTCCAAAATCTTTTTATTAACATTTTTTTCCTTTTTACTCTGATTTATTTATATTAATTTTTTATTTCTAATTATGTGCTAACTTAATTGAGGAATGTGTGCATTTCCTAGTACCCATAAGGGCTAGAGGAAAGATCCTCTTTCTTTTCATTCATTTTGATTTATAATAATTAAGTAGGATTTACTTCTACTTATTTACCTATAATTGTCATTTCATACTATCATTTATAACTGTTCATTCATCAATTTATTCCTATTCATTCATACATGAAAATTCCTTTTTTAAGAGTTATTTTGCATTTTTGGCCAAACTAAAGAAAATCATATTTTCTCAATTGTGTAATTACCAAAACCTGATCCCCGAGCCCTCTTTGGTCATTCGTGGATTAGTGCATTTTCCATTGGGACAAAATCAAAACATTTTTAGAGTCAATCAATTTGGGTTTTCTTTAATTTTCCCAATTAAAACAAGTAAATTAAAGTGGCGACTCACTTTCATAACTTCCAAATTACAAAAATCAATTTTTTTAACTCACAGCGAGTTCCAATCGTGGAATTTCTCCCAAAGAGTATTTCGATTCCTCCGCATATTGGACTAGTGCTCGGGCGAGGCCTTGCAGAAACTGGTCCATTTATTATTTAGATTGATCATCAAAGTCTTAGACATTTATTGGATTAGACATTGCATAATCAAATTCAGAAGAGGAGTGTGACCAAACTTTTGGGGCTGGATTACACTATTAAGTATAAGAAAGGAATTGAAAAGAAGGCTACTGATTCTCTTTCTAGACAATACTTGTACTCTCTACAGGTGTCAATTGTAATTCCTTCTTAGATTGAAGAAATTTTGCACAATTATATTGAAGATGATGTTTTGCAGCCATTACTTCAATAGTTAACTACTGATCCTAATTCCAAAAGTAATTATACACTTCATGCTGGTCTATTCAAGTACAAAGGTAAAATTTTTATGGGTGCAACTACTAATTTAAGAAAGAAATTAATTTCTCACTTTCATAATTTTGTTGTTGGTGGACATAATGAAGTTACAGCTACTTATCACAGACTCCATTCTTTATTTTATTGGCATGGTATGCAACAACGGGTACATTTTTGGGTCCAATGTTATGATATTTGTCACAGATGCAAACCTGAACATGTGGCCTACCCTAGACTTTTGCAACCACTACCTATTCCCACCCAAGCCTGGTCACATATTGCCATGGATTTTATTATTGAACTCCCTAAATCATACCATAAAGACACTATTTTGCAAGTTGTTGACAAACTTACCAAATATGGCCATTTTATTCCTCCCTCACACCCTTTTAATGATTCCAAAATTGCCAAAATTCTATATAATATTCTTAAGTTACATAGGTTGCCTGTCTCTATTGTTTCAGATAAAGATAAAATTTTCACCAACTTATTCTAGCAATAATTGTTTAAAATTTTGGGAGTACAACTACAACTTAGCACTGCCTATCACCCTCAATTTGATGGCCAGACTAAGAGACTTAATCAGTGTCTAAAATCTTACCTCAGATGCATGACTCATCACAAGCCTACTTCTTGGTCTAGATGGCTGAGTTTGGCTGAATGGTGGTACAACACTACTTATCATAGTTGTATCAAGATGACACCATTTCAAGCACTTTATGGTTACACACCATCTTCCTTGCCTTGTCCTGATTTGTCATCCATTTCAGTGGCTTCAGTGGAAGACTTATTGACTGAAAGACTTCATCTCAGTACTGAGCTCCAGATGCAGCTTTCTAAGGCAAGGAAATGCATAAAGCAGCAAACAGATCTTCATAGGTCTGACAAAACTTTTGACATAGATGACTTGGTGTATCTTAAATTGCAACCATATAAGCAAGTTTCAATGTCTCAAAGGAGGTGTTTGAAACTGTCTACCAAGAATTATGGGCCTTTTCCTATTATTGCTAAAATTATATCAATGGCTTATAAGTTGCAATTACCTAATAATTACTCTATTCATCCTGTGTCTCATGTGTCTTTATTGAAGAAATGCCTTAGTGACACTCAGCAGGTTTAACCTTTATTGCCTCTAACTCTTGCTATCACTCTAATTTACACTATGCCATCTCAGGTTCTCAAGTCCAGAACAATTAGGAAGGGTAGCGAGTTAGTTTATAATATTTAGTTCAATGGCAACACCTGCCAACTAAAGATGCCATATAAGAGGACAAGACTTTTTTATAGCATCAGTTCCCTACTTTTATCCTTGAGGACAAGGATGATCTTTAAGAGGAGGGTATTGTTAGGATTGTTAATAAAAGTGATTTAGCTCATTAATCAACCAATAGGATGTAATGACTAGGATTGATGAATTATATAGGTTGTTATGTGTTTGTTATTAATTGTTACAAAATAGTTAGTCAATTAGCATAGTTATTATAAGTAGAAAAAAATAGTATTGCAAGAGGGTATCGAATTAATCAACAACAACTATAATTTCTCTTTCTATCTCTCTCTCTCTCTCTCTCTACTTCCTCTATTCTACTTCTTCTTCTCCTTCTTCTGTTCTAATTGTATGAATATGACCAATATTCATAACATATTAACTTGAACAACTAGTAATAAAGGAAATCTTAAACTAGCGGAAAAATAGTTTAATAAACTTTAAATATAATCTATAAGAAAAGATTGATTAAGACTCCAAATTAATCATCAAATAAATAATGTTCTAAAATAAACACCCAAACAAGAACTCCCACAACATCTAAGAATGATTCGACATATCACAGTATGTAATTAGACTTAGATAAGGATATTCCCTAAGCAGAGTAGATTGTTTGAGCTATCACCTTGCCTCCTCATATTGCTCACATGGAAACCACACAAGAAAAGGGGTGAGATAGATGATCTCAATGAATAAACAATACAACTTATATAATAACACGTATCTCTTTAAAAAGGGTTCATAGATCATGGTTCATGATTCATGATTCATAGTTTGCGATTTACTAAGGTTCACAAAAATCAACTTATAACTTATAACATATAGAGTGAAGGTTGCTACCATATTCAACTCCCAACTTATAACTTATATCATATATAGTGAAGACTGCTATGGTATTCAACTCCTAACTTATAACTTATATCATATAGAGTAAAGGCTACTATCGTATTCAACTGCTAACTTAAAAAGGAGCAAAAAGCTGATAAGGCTCCAAGGCTAGGACCGCCCTTTCTAATTGAGGTCTACATGCTACTCCTATCCATCTGTTTAAGACCACGTGCATAGGTTTTGATGTTTTCCCGCATCAGCACAAGGATTTCTGCAAAAATGGGTTCATAGATACCATAGCTAGAGTTAATGGCAATCACTTGCAACAATAGCATTAAAGAATGCAATCACATATAACATAATAGCAATAGAAGTTTAGCTTATTGAACAAAAGATAAACAACAGTGTGGTTCCAGAAAGAATATAAGGTAAGGCAACAATCACAAAGGTTCTTTCTTTACATTGAATATGCTATAATGGTTTTGGACCAATTGTCCTTTGGCAACCCAAACTTAACAAAGAAATCATATAGTTATAATTGAAAATAGCAAGGAACTTAGGTTTCAAGAATCTCAAAGGTCACATATCATAATAACTTGTACTCGGAACATGAACATAATATGTACTCACCTTATGGTTCCTTAACTCCTAATGCCTGTAGCCCTTACACTTTTAACAATCCTCAAGCTCTAACATAACATTATAATTCAATTCTTAGCATTTGCTTAATATCATGCTATCCTATCCCATCACTAACCCATGCACATATATTATTCACATATACTTGGAGTTGCACTTAGAAGTGCACTCATCACTTGTACATAACATGTTGACTTTTAAGTTTTGTACACTTTGCCTTCTTAGGCTCATATGAAATCACATAATAACTCATACTAAGATTATTCTAAAGCCAAATACAAGAACTCATAATCTTAATGTCAATTTAATTTAACTTCCACCTTGGTACACTTAATGCTCTTCATACGTATCAACTTCATCAAGCAAACCATAAAAGAGTCTAACTTGTCTCGTTTGACCAAATCATACAGTCAATCTCATAGTCAATTTAAGGTCATTAATTCATAATTAACACATCATAAAACTAATTCACTTGTCACTTAATCATGTACACATATTAATCAAACATGACCATTAGGGTTTTGGAAACCCTAAGTAGGCCAAAACACTCTAGGTGTTTCCTTGAGGTACTCCTTACCCAATATGCAATTAAATCATGTATCATTTATATACACATGAAAAAAATCATCAAAATGTATCTTACAAAAATTATAGGCTTTGGGATCAAAATCCCAAGGTAGGTTGAATCTCTATTGCCATGGAAAACTATGGATTTCTTGCTTCTCACACTTTCCGATCATTACAATAATATGTAACACATGAACTAAACTAATATTTTTCATGTAATCATAACAAAAATTAGTTTAGGATGCAACAACATACAAATTTCCCTCCCCCCCCCCCCCTCCACCCTAAAGAACATATGCATGAAAATTCCAACTTTTAGGTTTTAGGGTTCACCATTGATGGATTTATAAAGAAAGAGATACGTTTACAATTGGAAATTGATTTCTCCTTCAAAAACACAACCTAAGCTTAATTTAATAAGAAGAAAAATAATAAATATACATCCCCATATGGATTACTCATGATTAGTTTCATAAAAATCAAATAGTAGTTTGAAAGAAAATAAGAACTTACAAAGAAGATCACAAAATCTCACGGTTTAAAGGCACCTTGTGTTTTTCAATCAAGAGAGAATTTTTGAGAGAAATTTCTATAAAAATATGATGAATAATAGAATCGAGGGTGCCACAACAAGGGGAGGCCAATAACATGCAAAATTATAAGATTGCCATTAATGAGCAAGGTTAGGAGTGCTTAGGTATATTGGAGTTTTGGTGACTTGGGCTTTTAATCAAATTTATGGGCTAACTTAAATAAAACATTTTTCTTATTATTTTCATTAAAATTCCCCTAAAAATATTTAATTTAAAATATTTTAAGAATGCTCATAAAACTATTTTATGCTTAAAAATTGCTTTATGCATGAAAATTCACTTTGTATGCAATAAATCATTTTATGCATTTGCACTTCACATAAATCACCTATTTCATATTCAAAATTCATATTATATATACATGCCACTTGCTCATAAATTACCTAGCATATGAAATTTCATGAAAGCACACACTTTGTCATAATAGCCTTAAAATCAAGCAATTTGTCATAAAACACCTAGCCCGGGTATAGGTTGTTACAACTGAACTCCACGAGAATAGGCATAGCTCCTCCTTAGTAGTACCAAAATAGAAAAAGTGGGCCACTAGATCCCAAAACCTAAATCTGGTCCTCAAAAAAATCTTAATCCACTCAAACTCCTTATAATGCCACCATGACAACAATTCCATACCAACCTTAGTTGAGTTCCTCAACCTTGTCGAGTTTTCTAGTCCATGAATGTATAGCTATGCATACATAAATGTCACATAACAAAAATTGCATTCACAAAGCAAATGCATGAATCCACCCTCATGCATCCATATAATCAACCATTACGAGCATCATCACAAATTATTAGAAATTAAACAAAAGGTTTGTGAATCCTGAAACATGCATACATGAACATGTATCATTTATGCTCTAACACCTCTATAGCCATGTGTAATCAGGCATCATCATCCATAAAGTGAGCTAATAAGTTGCTCTTAAAGCTAACTAGTACTTCATCAAAGCTGACTGACACCTCTTAAAATTGACAATTGTCTTTTTTAAAGCTAAATAATACCTTTCTAGATCTAATCAATGAAGTGTGACTTTTAGAGTCCCTTCAAACCTAGCAAAGTTCTTTTAAATCCTTCATATTCGAAAGCCCAAGTTTCTTTAATGCAACCAAAATGTTTTCAGAATCTGTCAAACTTGCTCGCTATAGGCCAAGGCTTTCATCCTTTAAATTTCTTTTTAGAATCTCTTGAGCCGACTTGCCATAGGCCAAGGCATTCCTCCTACTAAAATCTTATCAAAATCTATTAAGCCAACTCACCATAAGCCTAGGCTCTCCTCCTACCAAAATCCTATTAGAATTTCTCGAGCCGACTTGCCATAGGCTGAGGCTCTTTCTTTTCCAAAATCTAGTTAGAATCTCTCGAGCCAACTTGCAATTGGCTGAGGCTCTTCTACCAAAATCTTTTCAGAATCTCTTAAGCCGACTTGCCATAGGCCGAGGCTTAGTCTTTACTAAAATCTTGTCAGAATCTTTTGAGCCAACTCACCATAGGTCGATGATCTCCTTTCACAAAATTCTCTTATCCAAAATTTTCTTCCACCTATAAATATCTAGAAATAGTCACCTAGAAATCCATCTGGTTCTTTTTCCATATCTTTTATCTAAATCCATCAACTCCACCCATAAACATCTAGAAACGATAACCTAAACATCAACTTGGTTCCTTTTTACATCTCTTTTATCCAAATCCATCAATCACCCATAAATTTCTAGAAATGATCACCTAGATATCTATATGGTTCCACTTTCCATCTCTTTTGCCGAAATCCATCAATTTACCTAAAAATATCTAGCCACCAACTTAGATATCTCTTTGGTCCATTTTTTCACTTCCATTCATCAACCACATTCTCCCCCATAAATGTTTAGGAATGATTACTTAAACATCCATGTGGTTCTTTTTACCATATTCCTTTTTCAATCATGTCTCCCACCCAAATATATTGAAACACCGACCTAAACATCACTTTGGTTCTTTTTACCATCCTAACTCTTAGGTTCACTATCATCAGAATTGCTTGATAGATAAGACAATTTTGATGACAGGACAACTGTAAACCCTTAATTTTATACCCTCATCATCTACCTGCACCATATCACTTGCTAAGTTTAACATGCTACTTGAAATCGTTATGACTGTTTCTAAATTTCCTAAACCCCAAATCAACCAATCTCTTAAAAAAAAAAAAGGATGAGCCGCCTAAGCCTAGTGCAGATCTGCACCATCCACACAAATGTGATGAGGATTCGCACCCTCCGACATGGATCTAAGTCTCTTTCTATGCGGAGCCGTATTTTAACCACTTTTCAACCCTATCCTTTTGGTCTTTTCACTTTTGCAATTCTTAAACTACCCTCACTCACTTTTCCTATAAATATCCCCCTTTATGTCTCATTTCTCTACACCCTTTGAATTTGAGTAGATTTCTATCCTCAAATTTCTCTCTTCTTCTCCCTCCAGCCACTCTCTAATTAATTAATTAATCTTTTTAATTAATTAATTATCTCATCCCCTAACCAAGTTAATTAATATTTTTAATTAACTAAAACTCTTTTTTTTAAATTAATCACCCAATTAATTAATTAATATTTTTAATTAATTAATCACTTTTTAAATCAAATTAATCCCTTTTTTTAATCCACCCCTTCATACAAATTAATTAATCAATTATTTTAATTAAGTAATCCATTCATCCATTTCATCACATTAATTAGTTAATTAATCATTTGAATTAATTAATTAATCCCTCAATTAATCCAATCACTCGGTCCCAATAAAATGGAACTTCAGTCTCTGTCCGCTAAAAGCAAAGGTATCAGCCTTTTTTCTCACTCTCAAAACACCCAAACCAAAATCAATCTGATCAACTTCTAAACGCCTCTACTTAATCGTGAAACAAACTATGTGGATTTAGATCCTCATTCAATGAGGTATATAGACACATTTGAGTTTGTCAGATCTTGCCTTTCTAAGTCTATATTTCACCTTCTAGGCTTATCCTTTAATGAAACTATTGATAGGACTTTTATCAATAATAAAAAGTTTGAATTTTCTAATTTGCTTTAATTTCTCTTATTCATCTTTGAATAGGACATCTAAAAAAATAAAAGAAAAAAATTAAAAAACTGAAAAATTAAAAATGAGAGAAAAAAAAAGGCAAAAGAAACAATTAATTATGGCATATAAAATTATCACATCAACTATTCTGCCTTGAAATCTAAAGACTTGGTAGGGACAGATCCAAGCATCAGAGTTTGCAAGATCAAGACCTGCACACACACAAGAAGCCTATCTAGCAGAAGCTGCAAAGAGTAGATCAAAGGGTATTATGACCAGTTGAAGGCCACTGATAAAAAGAGAATGGATACTTTGTATGAAATTCAGAGCTATCAATAGAGACCTGCTAGGTACTTCAACGATAAGGTGAAAGACAAGTGTTTGTAAGAAGGAAAAGGTCAAAGCTTTTGTTCATAATTAGAAAGGAAAGTTCAGACTAAATTAGGCTAGACCATATATGTAAAAGAAGATTCTATTCAGCGAAGGCACCATCTTCATGGACATGGATGGAAGCGAATTCTCCCATCTTGGCAACTTGGATCAGTTTAAGCAATACATCATCTGAAGATGACATCTACTTATTATTTCTATTTTTCAAGCATCTATATTAGAACTACATGGACCTTTCTCCCTAAAAGAAATGACTGATAGAAAAGTGATGTAAGGAATACGTAGATAGCCCGACCAGGGCGCAGTCCCAATCATAATATAATTTTTTTTTTTTGTATTGCATTCTCCTTTTCTCTATGCCTAATACATTATTCATTTAATTCTTTTGCCTAAATAAAAAAAATAAGACAAAAAAAAAAGGAAGAAGAAAGAAGAAGAAAAAGAATGCTTATTAAGCTGAAAACCCAAAAGGGCAGCCTTAGGTAGAAATTGGAGAAAAAATAAAAGATGTCTTATTTAATGGTGATTAAATTTTGCAAAATGCAAGCCCATCATCAAGACAAAAGGATAGCCTCTTCAATGTCCTCTGTGGCTTATCCTATATCATGCAGTCTAGTCAACCTATAAGTATTTTGAACAAAAAGTAAAAGAGGTCATGTCTGAAGTCATAGTCTAGCCAGTCCTCCTCTACCTTCTAAGGTGCACATTTCTAGTGTCTTGGTTAGAATCAGTCTGCCTCCTTAAATGGGCACACCCCTCCTTCAAGTCTTTGTGGCTCCCTCTGCCACAGTAGTAAAAGTACCAATATAATCAAAACTGCTCACTACAATAGTATCTAAACCCTCTCTTGAGTACCAGTAGTTCTGAAACTGCTCATAAAAATCCTCCTCTATAGTTCAAAAATTGTGATACCCCTTTCTGCCCTAACTATAATAGTCCTTCTCTGAATCACCACTATAATGTCACCTTATTTCCTTACCACAGTCACAGTCTTCTTTGTCACCACCGTTATAGTCTAAGTCACTACTATAGCCTATGGTGTTACACCTCCCATAGATCCTTGAGTCTCTTTCAAAGATTGGGTCACCCTTCTTTCTTTATTGCAGTCCTCTTGCCACTAACGACTTCTCCTATAGCCTCTCCCTCCTCAATTGTACCACCCTTTATTCCCATTAGTTAAGTAGTATGGTACTCTCTCTCAGGTAGCCAAACCACCTTTATCAACCACCTATCATACCTCTCTGTGGTCCTAAGTGAAATCCCAAAATGTAAGCATGATAACTCCTTAGCCAGTCACCCCTGATAGTTCTCGCAATAGGAGCTGTGATCTATGCAAACTCTAAGAAAGGGATGATTGGGGGCACATTCTCAATTTACCTTATGAAGGAATGGTTGAGCCAAATGCAGCAGAAGCAAGGTGGTGGGGTGAAATTTCAAATATTTTAAAATTTCACTTCACCAATTTTGGTCCAAACATCCACTCAAACTAATCAATTAATTTATTTGTAAAATATATATGTATAAAAAAGAGTAATCATATTACCTCTTGAAGGTTTCTTCTTTCTTTGATAAAGAGAATCCTAAGTGTGAAGCCTGTAGATCATCTACACCTAGCTCACCTTCAAGTTTCCATTTGATTTCTTTGGTGTTCTTGAATCCCTCTCTTGGTTTCCCAAATTGATTCAAGATTTCCCCTCAAAAACCTTTAGGAGGTTAAGGTTTCACTTTGATTTGTTTTGGACTAAACACATTTTCGATTTACAAGTATTTATTCTTTAACAAAGAATAAAGAAAGGAATTTAAAATCAAAAGAAAAATTGAAGAAACTCTATCTTCATCTTTTCTTTCTCTCTCTCAACTTCTCTCTAAAAGTTTCAAAAATGGAAAGTGATGTTCACTCTTCTTTCAACATAAAAACTCATAGCTTTTATATCACTTCCAAGACTTAGCCCTTAAGTCCTCACAAAGACTTAAATGCCCTTTTTAGCTCATCATTTGGTGAAGGGGCAAAAGTGCTTCTTCAAATGGTGAAATGACCATTTTATAATTTTGGGGTAAAATGGACCTTTTTATTAGCTAAAAGATTTAATTACAATTTTAACCTTAATAGAAAGTTCTCTAACCCCTAAACCCATCACATGGGCTTATGAATAGAGAATTTTCTCTAATCCCTAAATTGCCTTTTTTCCATATCACATATAAGCTTAGGCCACATCTCATATATTAAAGGTTTTCACTAAATTAAAAATTAAGTCTTTGATTAAGTCCAAATCAATTTTCAATTTAATCTTTTTCATTTACATCATATATAAATTAAGATTTAATTGAGTAGAAACCTTTTTAGATTAACATTAGGATATACTAGGGTCCTTGTAAATATAATTACATGTTTAATCATTTTACTACTAATCAATTAATTAAACACTTTAATTAATTATTATGGTAAATCTTTTATACTTGAAAGGTGATCACTATTGCGTGTGTGACTTTCTAGGTTCATGTCTATTTAGCAATGGGAATGAGAAAATATTTTTCTCTACTAATGTGAAATCCCCACTTGACACTTAGTTCCATAAGTCGTGAATGACAGCTAACATTCCATATCATGACTACCTAATTAGAAATGAATGTTTATAGTTGATAGCTTTAAACATCACATTGACCATTGATCATAAATTATCATGTACTAAAATCCCTTTATTAAAGATCCTAATCTCGGCTAAGCTAATGGTTTATCTCAAACCCTAATGTGCCTCAATTCTATGTCCTTATCTTGATTCTAATTCTTGATGAGATTAGATTCCTACTAGAAACTCTTTCTAGTGAATCTTATTATTCTGGCCAAAAACTTTAGTTATCAAGAATAACTAGATTGCATAGGATCTTAATCTCATTTATTTGAGGTAATGAATTCTATATTGGTGATCACTTACCTCCATACATAATAAATTAGAACTATCGCATGCCACATATCCGTACATTAATAGTATGTCACATCCCAACCTTAGAGATATGACGGTCCTAGAACATGGGGAGACATAAGGTCACCCACGCCCATAGAACCCACTTACATATAAACAATCATACCTAAGATCTTGCCAAACCTCTTTCATTAACTCATTTAAATCATTCAGATGAAAACTATAAATTGTGGAAGACTAAGTAAATCATTACATATAAAATCCATAAGGAAAATAAGATATCTCAATAAGTATCAATCAACATTCCCGGAGCATCTAATGACAAGACTTCATGAAAATAGTATTATTGATAACTTGGACAATGAATTCCCCAAGCGAAGTAGAATGCTTGAGCCATCACCTTGCCTCCTCACATTTGCTCACCTGGAACCACACAAAGAAAAAGGGGTGAGATAGATGATCTCAATGAGTAAACGAAAAGGCACATACAATGTCACATATTCCTTTGAAAAGGAAACACATAGCTTATACACATAGTTTATGAATTATAGTTCATGAATCAGGTTGCAAGTTGATGTGAGCAAATTATTATACCCTAGCCCTTATGACTAAATATAGGATGAGCAAGGGGTCGAACACTAGGAAAATTGATGAATTTATTATTAACCAAACAAATAATAAAATGAATAGGCAAAGAATAATTAGAGTTTGAGTAACTAATTAAATACTAATTTAACTACAAATCACTAATACCTCTAATTGTGAACTATTTTCATTACCCATTTGATCACCAACAACATAGGATTTCAAACGCTGACCATTGACCTTAAAAATTTCTCCTTTTGAATTTTTAATGTCAACCACACCATAAGGATAAACCTTGATGATTTTAAAAGGACCCGACCATCTTGATTTTAACTTATCAGGAAAGAGTTTAAGCCTTGAATTGTATAATAAAACAAGTTGTCATTCATGAAACTCCCTATGATGAATATGCTTGTCAAAAGATAAAATAGTAGTGGAACTACGAGTACATCTCATTTAAAAACAATTAATATCTTGATTAAAGCCTAAAACAACCTTTCTTTATCCTAAGTTAATAAAAATTCTTATCAAAATTCCCCAGCAACGGCACCAAATTTGATGTGAGCAAATTATTATACCCTATCCCTTATGACTAAATATAGGATGAGCAAGGGGTCGAACACTAGGAAAATTGATGAATTTATTATTAACCGAACAAATAATAAGATGAATAGGCAAAGAATAATTGGAGTTTGAGTAACTAATTAACTACTAATTTAACTACAAATCACTAATACCTAAATAATTCAAAGTTATTAAACAATTTCTAGAAAGAGAATAGGTTAGAATTACAATTTAAATCTAAATCAATGAACTTCTAACATGTATATAAAATAAGATTATGAATGAGTTGATTGGAGAATTAACCTGAAATCTTTAAAAGCTTATCTCTAAGTCAATTAAAGGTATTTTTGAATAGACTTGCACACATTCTATTGTTAATGTAAATGTAAACAAAAACCATGAATAGCCTTGATGCATTGTTAGATATCTTATAAAAAGAAAATTAAACATTCAATCATCAAAGAAATAAAATAGATTAAGTAAAGAAAAGTTATAGAAATCTTTTACTAGCCCTTTTCAAGATTAGAAGCCTTGATACAAGAATAGTTTCCCAAAGTACTGTACTTGAAAATGCTAAAACTTGTAAGATCTCTCTTTTTCTTCTTAATAAAATACTCTCTACTTTGTATTCTGATTTTCTAGATGTCTTTTACAGAAGAAACTTCAACTATTTAAAGACTTTGAATAGTTAAAAGTCATAACATTTCATAAAGAAATGCAACACTTTGTGAAAAGTCACCTAATAACTACTTTAGAAACTTCAAGGGCATTTTAGTTAACCCAGATAGACAAATTAGACTTTGAGGTCTTCATGAAAGTTGTAGGCCTTTTTATCAGCTTTCCATGTTTCAATCTAAGTTATGCAGAGGAAGTTATGACTGAAACATTACAGCCTATTCGTGAAGAATCCTGTCTTTTGGTGTGTGCCGACTCAGCACCAACTCACTCCTCATTCAACAACTCAGCACAGCAAGCATTGGTGCTGAATTTTGCTTTTTTTTTTTTTTTATAATTTGCTCTTCTAGGAACCTCCAATACCTCCCATAACCTACTAAAACTTATAAAATACTCTCAAAATCATCCGGTTAAGGAGAAATCTTGAGAAAATGTTAGTAAAATAAATATTAAGGGAATAAAACACAAAATGCATTATAATATAGTAAACATATACCTAAAAAGCAACTAAAATGCACTTGAAATAACACTAAATCTATACCATTTTACATCACATCACAATTTTGCAAGGGTTCAATTTGGCAAGTTTGTAGAAATCACACTTATAACACATAGTGAGTGAAAGATATTGCTCTATCACTCGAACACATAGAGGAGAGGTAGTCTTATACCAAATTCCAACTCCTATCACATAAAAGGGATGAAGCTAATCAGGCTCCATAGCTAGAACTGCCCCATTCTAGCTGAGGTGGATACACTACCCCTATCCATCGGGTTAAGACCGTGTGCATAGGTTCCGATGATTACCCGCATCGACACGAGGATTCTGCATAAAGGGTAAAGGTACCATATCTAGAGCTAATAGTAATCACAATTAACAATATCACATAAGGTAACAATAACATGTATTCCAATAACAACAGTGGTTTAGCTTTCAAGCAAAAGAATACAATGATAATGTAGTTCCAAAAAGAATACAAGTTAAGGTGTTAATCACAAGAAGTTCTCAATGGATCAATAAACTAGTTTTGGACCAAATATCCTTTGGCAACCCAAGCTTGTCAAAGAAATCATATAATAATATTTAGAATAGAAAGAACTTGGGTTTCAAAGATCACAAAGGCTCATGTAACAATATATCACATTCTTATAATACAACATGATGTTCACACTTATAACATGAATGTGGCATTTGCCCATGCTTGAAGAATGATTACGATGTCTACTCATGCTTGTACCATGAACATAGTGTTTACTCACCTTGGGGTTCCTTTGCTCCTAGTACACGTAGTCCCTTTGCACTTTTAAAGCTCCTCAAACACTAACATAATATTTGATTTAATACTTAGTACTTATTTACTCATGATGCTCCTATCCCATAACTACCCATGCACATATAGTATACACATTGGAGTTCACATATAGGTGTACTGATCACTTGCACATATTACGTTGACTTTAAAAGTCTTGCATACTTGGGCCTTATAGGCTCTCATGAAAACACATTGCAATCACATTAATACCTTTTTAAGGTCATCACAATATTATTACTTCAATATCATTTCACTTTAACAATTATCTTAATTCACTTTACACTTCCATACATGTCAACTTAACAATTAACCTTTCAAGCGTCATGCTTAGGTCTTATGATCCCTTTCACTTCATTAACTCATAACCATATGTTCATCATCAAGTCAACATAACCTCTAGTTCCATATTTCTTAATCACATTTGCATTCTTATCACAATATCATGTTAAGATACATTAAGTATACCTTAAGTATACCATAATGCAATTAAGCTTATCTACATAATGCATTTAAGCTTATCTAGGATCATATCTGCAACTAGCATGCAAGTTTATCATTTATTATACATACATACATGTCAACAATCATCAAAACACCTCACATAAAATTTATAAACATTGTGACAAAAATGTTTATATAGGTCAAATGCATCATCAAGGTAAAAACCAAATTCTTCTTCGTTCTGTACTTTCTGTCTATTTCAAAAATATGTGAAAACATGGTTTTGTCACATCCCAACCTTATGAGATACGACGATCCTAGAACATGGGAAGACATAAGGTCACCCACACCCATAGAACCCATTAACATATAACAATCATACCTAGGATCTTACCAAACTTGTTTCATTAACTCATTTAAAACATTTAGATAAATATCATAATTTGTGGAAGACTTAAAGTAAATCGTTACATACAAAATCCATAAGGAAAATTAATATAAATCTCTATAAGTATCAATTAACATTCCCGGAGCATCTAAAGACAAGACTTCATAACATACTATTATTGATAACTCAAACAAGGAATTCCCCAAGCGAAGTAGGATGCTTGAGCCATCACCTTGCCTCCTCACATTTGCTTACCTGGAACCACACAAGGAAAAGGGGTGAGATAGATGATCTCAATGAGTAAACAAAAAGGGCTCATACATTATCACATATTCCTTTGAAAGGAAACACATAGCTTATACACATAGTTCATGGTTTATAACTCATGAATCAGATTGCAATTTAAGCAAGGTTCAATTTAGCAAGTTTGCAAAAATCACACTTATAACACTTATAGAGTAGAGGCACTGCTCAATCCACTCTAAACACATCGAGGAGAGGTGGCCTTTGCCAAATTCCAACTCCCATCACTTATAAAGCGTGAAGCTGATCAGGCTCCACAGCTAGAACCGCCCCTTCTAGCTGAGGTGGATACACAACCCTTATCCATCGGGTTAAGACCATGTGCACAGGTTCCAATGATTACCCGCATCGGCACGAGGATTCTGCATAAAGGGTAAATGTACCATAGCTAGAGCTATTGGTAAACACAATTAACAATATCACATATGGCAACAATAACATGTATTTCAATAACAATACTAGTTTGGCTTTCAACAATAACACAATGAAAGTGTAGTTCCAGAAAGAACACAAGTTAGGGCGTTTATCACAAAAAATGTTCTCATCGGATAAGCAAAATAGTTTTGGACCAAATGTCCTTTGGCAACCCAAGCTTAACAAAGAAATCATAAAATTTAAAATAGAAAGAACTTGGGTTTCAAAATTCACAAAGGTTCACATATCAATATCATATTCTTGTAACACAACAAAATGTTGTTTACACTTATAACATGAATACAATGTTTACTCACGCTTGTAGCATGAACATAGTGTTTACTCACACTTGTAACAAAAGCATTGGGTTTACTCACCTTAGGGTTCCTTTGCTCCTAGTACTCGTAGTCCTTTTTGCACTTCTACAGCTCCTCAAACTCTAACATAATATTTGATTTAATACTTAGTATTTATTTACTCATGATGTTCCTATCCCATAACTACCCATACACATATAGCATACACATTAGAGTTCACTCATAGGTGTACTCATCACTTGCACATATCACATTGACTTAAAAGTCTTGCATACTTAGGCCTTATAGGCTCACATGAAAACACATTGCAATCATATCAATACCTTTTTAAGGTCATCACATTATCATTACCTCAACATCAATTCACTTATCAATTATCTTAGTTCACTTTACACTTCTATACATGTCAATTTGGCAATTAATCCTTCCAAACATCATGCTTAACTCTTATGATCCCTTTCACTTCATTAACTCATAACCATTTATTCATCATCAAGTCATCATGACATCTAGTTCCAAATTCCTCAATCACATTTGCATTCTAACCACAATATGATATCAAGATACCTTAAGTATACCTTAAGTATACCAAAACACATTTAAGCTTATCTAAGATCATACCTTTAATTAACATGCAATTTTCATCATCTACTATACATACATACTTGTCAACAATCATCAAAACACATCACATTAAATTTATAAACATTTGGACACAATGGTCCATGTAGGCTGAATGCATCTTTAAGGTGAAAACCAAATTTTTCTTCTTTTCGTGTTTTCCGTCTATTTCAGAAATATATAAAAACATGGTTTAAACCAAGATTTTTCATGTAAACATAACAAAAATCATTTTAGAACTTAAATCCATAAGAATCAGCCACTATTGGTGCCATTGATATATAAAAATTCAATCTTTTGCATTATAGTGCACAAAACATGAGTTTTCTTGTTTTCAGTATTTTCCGGTCATTTCAGAAATATGCAAACAGGTTGTTTAATCCATTATTTTTCATTCAATCATTGAAAATATTAGTTTAGAACACATTATCTCACAGTTTGGCAGCCATAGGTAAGGTTTATGCAAAAAATTTCAAGTTTAAAGGCTTAGGTGAAAAATCATGAGTTTCTACGCTTTCCGCGCATTTCGTTTATTTCAACGATAAACAGACACATGATTCAAGTCATTATTTTTCATCTAAACAAATCAAATATCACATTAGAACACCAATTCACACAAATCGGCAGCCATGTATTCATGAAAGAATAGAATTGTCCAATTTCCAAATCCTAACACGAAAACCTTGAATTCCTTTGTTTTTTGAAACTTTTCGATCATCACAGAAATATACAGAAATATTATTTCATGTAATATTTTTCATCAAAACAAATCAAAAATCAGTTTAGAATGAAAATAAACACAAATTGACCCCCCCCCCCCCCCCCCCCCATGATGTTTATGCAATAAAATTGTGATTTTAAGTTATAGAATTCACCTTTCGAGAAATCTTGCGGAAAGAATCGTGTTTTCGGTAGAAAATAAATTTTCTCTCCCAAAAATTCACTCAAACAGAATTGAATCTGTAGCAATCAGTAATCAAACCATTCAAAATAATTTTCCCATAATTTATTTCATAGAAAACAGTTTAGAAATCGAAAGAGATTAAAAACTTACGATTATAGTCATGAAATCGCGAAACAGTAAGGTATTTTCGATATTTCGGTAGAGAGAATTATTTTGAGAGGTTTTTCTGCCAGAATATAGAAAGAATGAGGGAGTGGTTGCTAGAAAACCCTTGCTGGCCGAAAATTTGAATATATGTTAGGGTTGGAGTAGAATTTCCACTATTACCCTTAATGAAATAAGTTAGGAGCATTTTTATGTAGTGGGCTTTTGGGTATTAGGCCTTTTTCTTTAAAAATTTTCGGCTGAAGTGTTTAGAAATAAAAATAATATTTTTCTTTTTAAATTCTGGAATATTTCCCTCAAAAATATTTATTTAAAAATATTTTAGAAATACCCATAAAATTATTTTATGCTAAAAATTGTTTTATGCATGAAAATTTATTTTATTTAAAATAAATTCTTTTATGCAAATGCACTTCATGTAAATCATTTATTTCACAATAGCAACACATATTGTGCATATTAAAATTAATTTAATATTCCACATACTCATCAATCACTTAGATCACAAGCATTCACACAAGCACACACTTAACCGTATAGATTCTAATTCAAGCAATTTATCACGAAAATTCCTAGGGTGGGTGTGGGTTGTTACAAGTATGAACCAAGATTTTTCATATAAAAGCAACAAAAATCATTTTAGAAGTTAAATTCATAAGAATCGGCTACTCTTGGTGTTATTAATACATAAAAATTCAACCTTTTGCATTATAGAGTATAAAACCATGAGTTCTCTTGTTTTTGGTATTTTTCGGTCATTTCATAAATATGTAAACAGGTTGTTTAAACTATTATTTTTCATTCAATCATAGAAAATATCAGTTTATAACACATTCCTTCATGATTCAGCAGCCATAGATAGGATTTATACAAAAAATTCCGAGTTTAAAGGCTTAGGTGAAAAATCATGAGTTTCCGCGCTTTCCGCATATTTCGTTCATTTTAGTGATAAACAGACACATGATTCAAATCATTATTTTTCATCTAAACAAAACAAATATCATATTAGAATACTTATTCATACAAATCGGCAGCCATATGCTCATTCAAGAATAAAATTTTTCAACTTCCCAGTTCTAATACGAAAACCTTAAACTCCTTTGTTTTTCGAAACTTTTCGGTCATCGCAGAAATATTATTTAATCCAATATTTTTCATGAAAACAAATCAAAAATCAGTTTAGAATACAACTATGCACAAAATGCCGTGCCCGTCCCCCACCCCCCCCCCCCCCCCCTTGTGATGTTTATGCATAAAAATTGTGATTTTAGATTATAGAATTCACCTTTGGAGGAATCTCGTGGAAAGAATCGTGTTTTCAGTAGAAAATAGATTTTCTTCCCCAAAAACTCACTCAAACAGAATTAAATCTATAAAAATCAGTAATCAACTAGTTCAAAATAATTTTTTCATAATTTATTTCATAGAAATCAGTTTAGAAATCGAAAGAGAATAAAAGCTTACCATTACGGTCAAGAAATCACGAAACGGAAAGGTGTTTTCAATATTTCGGTAGAGAAAAATATTTTGAGAGAATTTTCTACCAAGATGCAGAAAGAATAAGAGAATGGCTGCTAGAACCTTGATTTGGCTGAAATTTAGAATATATATTAGGGTTGGAGTAGAATTTCCATTAATACCCTTAATGAACTAGGTTAGGAGGATTTTGGTGTAGTAGGCTTTTGGGTATTTAGGCTTTTTCTTTAAATTTTTGGCTGAATAGAATTTAAAATAGAAAGAATATTTTTCTTATTATTTCTATAATATTTCCCGCAAAAATATTTTTTTTAAAATATTTTAAAAATACTCATAAAATTATTTTATGCTTAAAAATTGTCTTATGCATGTAAATTCATTTTATTTAAAATAAATTCTTTTATGCAAATGCACTTCATGTTAATCATTTATTTCACAATAGCAACTCATTTTATGCATTTTAAAATTAATTTAATATGCCACATTCTCATCAATCACTTAGATCACAAATTTTCACACAAGCACACACTTAACCTTATTAGTTATAAATCAAGTAATTTATCACGAAAATTCCTAGGGTGGGTATGGGTTGTTACATAGTATGTCTATATAAGTAGTAATAAATCCTAACTTCCTATGTATGAGATATAATATCCCTCAAGTCAAAGGACTATATGCACTATTATGTCCTAGATGATAAATAATTGACAAGTAGTAAAACCCCATATTATTATCATCTAACATCATAGTTTGACTATTCATCCTATAATATCCATGCATTTGTATCGACATCATATGTCAAGTAACATGAGACTCACTACCTTGATAATCATCTGTATCACATACTGATCATAGAAAATAAATAGAGTCGATGGTCTTCTAGAATTAATGATGCCCAGTCATTAATCCTATAACCATGAACATATTTAAAATATTTGTACAAGAGTGATATGTTTCCCATATTCTCAACACTTGATAATAAATCATTTTACAAATACTTAAGGACTATATTCAATAATATGAAGCCCTTCTCATTATGAATATATTTATTGTACCATTAGGAATTAATATCTATTATAACATAACTATTATATGGCTCCTAGGGCACATACTGCTACACATTATCTACCTTAAAACCCTTATCCCCTGATAGAAGGTCATTCAAGCCAAACCCAACAATCAAACCACTCGACACCCATGGCCCCCTGTCATGAAAGATCCAATCCCTTACCATAGGCAATGCCAAAATGTGTCTTTTAGGGCAATCTGCAAGCAACCATCCTATCTAATCTATGACCAAGTCTCAATAAGGCACATGCAGACTAAAAAATAGGGGCCACCACTTTGGAATGATCCATCAGCTACACATGTATGATAAACCAAAAATCAAAATCAAAAGCCCATAAAAGACCTTTGATAAAAAGGGTAAAAACAGACAAATTTTTCTCACTTGGAGAATAACTAGAGGGCTAGTCAATGTCTCTAAACTCTGAACAAAGCAATCGAGACTCATCAGTGTCTTTATCAACATAGCTCTAACCATAAAAAGCCTCTATTTCATTTGCCACTCTGGCATCATCCCAATCAATAGACCCATGAAATAGGTATCCAACTCTCAAACAGAAAACCAAGGCCATCATCTAGAGCCTCTGCCCCTCATATCTCCCTAGTCCCCAAGCTCATGGAACTTCTCAATCATAGTGGTCAAATTCACATGACCATCACCAATCACTATTTGGCCTATGACATCCTGAGGCAAGTCCAAAAACTCTTGAAAAATACAAAAAATGCCTAACTTTAAACTTTGGCACCACTAGAGTTACCTCTGAGTTGTAGCTAAGGCATAACCTTAAACTTCTAAAAGTGGGACACAACTCCTCCTTAGTAGCACCAAAATAGAATATACAGGCCCTTAGAAAAAAATCTCAATCAATCCAAACTCCTCGCAATGTCACTATGGCAACTATTCCATACCAACCCAAGTTGAGTTTCTCAACCTTGTCAAATTTCTCAATCCACAATGCATGTAGTGTCTGAAATATGGCTACCATGGATGTAAAAGTCACATGAAAAATTGCATTAGCAAAGCAAACACATAAATCCACCCACTTGGATCCATACATTCATCCATTATGTGCATCAGCACAAATCATCCATGGCATAGAAATTAAATAAAAGCCCTATAAATTTTGAAAAATACTATGAACCCTTAAATTTGCACCCTTAGGATTCAACTACAGCTTGACACTTGCTAAGATTAGTGCACTACGCAGAGCCCATACGGTAGTCCCACTAGCCGATCAGTGAGTAGGGGTCACAAGGAGGCAGCGCCCCGTTGAAAAATAAATTTTCTAAATATTTTACCATCAAACAACCAACACTCCATCATGAACCCATAGAATCAAACTGGACCAAAATCGGATCAAGAACGGATGAAAACGAGCTGAAAAACGAGGTGCAGCAGCCCGTAAGCCAACTATAGCAACTCGCAGCTAGCTATGGTAATCATAGCCACCTCTACAGTTGCCGCAGAAGTCCCTGTGGCAGCAAATTGGCTGCTGCAATGGGTGCTATAGTTGCCGCAGAGTGCTCTACGATTACCGCGGCGCATTTTTCCCGTTTCCCACACTGAAAATTCATCCTTTTAAGCATCTAGACTCCCCCTATAAATATCTTGCACCTCCTAACAACTTTCACACACAATTATATTCTTCTATACTTTTCTTAAAACTTTCTAAACCCTATTCCTAAGCCTTCCAATTATCAAAACCCTCTTTTTAAATCTCTAAATCTCTAAAACCTCATTCTAAAACTTCTTCCATCACCTCAAACCTTATCCATAAGCTTCCTAATCACCTTAAACCTTATCCATAAGCTTCCTAATCAAGAGAAGGTGCAACTCAAGTTATTTCTTTCAAAAAGGAATTTGTGGTTCTCAAGCAAAGGTGTGATCCAAGTCCTTCCAAGAAGAGTTCATGTTGTTCAAGAGTTCTTCTTCCAAAAGGAATACTCATGCCATCCTTAAGGAAAGGTGGAACTTAGATCTAGTGCTAAGCTCGCTCCCTACATCCCTCACAGCCAAAAGCCAAAGGTAAAAGTTCGTTGCTTTTTCTTTTCAATTTCAAGGTCTAAATCTGAAAAGATCTAATTTTTGTTAATTAAAATCTGACTTAATTAACAAATCCTTTAACCCCTTAAAATCAATCAAAACATGATAACAAAGGCAATGACTTAAAAACCCCTCCTTTGCAAGAAGGAAGAACTGCGTAGGGTTTGATTCCCATTCAAGGGATACATAGGCTTGCCGTCTTTAATGCATTCAACTCTGCTAAAATTAATAACTTCTTCTCTCTATCACCTTCTTCACATAGTCTAGGATTAAAATTGCTTTTCTTAAATAAAAGTCAAAACTTGAGTCTTTTCTATTACAATTGTTTTATTACTTTTTTCTTACTTTAGTTGTTTAAATTATATTTGGGAAATGTGTGCTTTTTCTAGAACCCATAAGGGCTAAAGGAAAGATCCCCTAATTTTAATATTTTGACTTGTAATAGTTTTCAGTAGTTTTCCTTTATTTTTTGCATTTTATAATGGTCATTATCTCATATTTTGCCATGCATTGTACAAATAATATTTGTTCCATGCATCGTATTATATCTATTCATGCATACATAAAAATTTCTTTTGAAAATCTATTTTGTATTTAAGTCAAACTATTTTTTTTTATTGTTTTAACCAAAATCTAGTCCACGAGCCCTCTTTGATCATTTGAGGACTAGTGCTTTTCCTTGGGATAAATGGTATAATTTTAGAGTCAATCAAATTGGATTTTTCCTTTAATTTTCCCAACTAAAATAAACAAAATTAAAGTCGCGACCCTTTTTGCAAATTACAACTTACAAAATATAATTTTTTGAACTCATAATGGGTTCCAATCGTGAAGTTTCTCCCAATGAGCATTTCAATTCTCTTTTAGAGGATCAAACCGGTGCTCAGGCGAGGCCTCATAGTTGGCGACTTCGCTGGGGACTCTAAAATATTTTTTTAAAATAAAAGATAAAAGTAGACTACTCTTGGTAAAACAAAAGTTTGCCTTTTAGTATGAGATAGTTTTTCATGCATCACTACGTTGGGTGCTTTGTCCAAAATCCTAGTTTCTTAGGAAAACAAAGGATAGAAAGTAATATCGAATGGGCAACCTCCCTTAGGTCTGCTTGCCGATAGTGAAATCATCCAGCCTATGATGTATCCTCTAATCTTTTAGAGGTGTAACAAGTATGCACGTACTGTTGGATCCATGCGAGGCTCCTTGACTCACATGTGGTTAGGTATATCATATCTCTAGTGTGACGGGTTCCTTTCAAACTACCCTTACCCTTTCATATAATGACTCATAAAACCTTCCTTTAGGATTGTATGAACCATAATACTAAACATGGTATTTCATGAAACCTTTTTCAATCATTCATATTTTTCAATCATTCATACATGCATGCATAGCTTAAACCTTATGAAGAGTCTAAAACCTATCCAAACATCTTCACACCTAAAACCCATAGTCCATCTAATCCCATGGTCAAAACCTAAAAACTATGGTCCACCTAAACCCATGGTCAAAACCCAAAACCTATTGTCCACTTAAACCCATGGTCAAAATCCAAAACCTATGATCCACCTAAACTCATAGTCAAAACCCAAAACTCATGGTTCACCTAAACCTATGGTCCAATCCTACCCAAACCTATGTTAAACTCACAATAAAAATAAACCCATATATGGTACCCCCCATCCAAATCCATAATCATTATCCAAGTTAAACACTGACATAGCTTTCATCTTCCTTATCCAAGCTAAATACTGACCTAGCCTTCATCTTTCATAGTCCTTACCCAAGCTAAACCCTATCTAGCTTTATCCTCAATAATCCTTACCAAAGCTAAACACTAACCTAGCTTCATTTTCATCCACAGTCCTTACCCAAACTAAACCCTGACTTTGTTTCATCTTTTACAATACCATCCAAACCTATGGCCTATTTAAGCCTATAGTCCAATCCAATCAAACCTATTATCCAACTATCACCAAACCCATAGTCCACTTAACATCTAAATCCATGGTACATCCAATCTCAAAACCCATGGTTACTTTATCCTTTGAGCCCATGGTAAACCATTCATAAATTGCAATCCTAATTACTCGAGGGTAAAATCTAACCTAGCCACCAAAAGCTAAATTCTGACCTAGCTACCTAAAGCTAAAATCTGACCTAGCTAACCAAAGCTAAAATCTAACCTAGCCAATCAAAGCTAAAATCCGAACTACCACTCAAAGCTAAAATCTACCCAAAGCTAAATCTAACCTAGCTCCTCAAGCTAAATACCTACCTAGCTAATATCACACACCTCTACCCTCATCTTTACCTATACATCATCAACCTAACTATAAGACACTGTCATCCATTGCTATTAAAACTAAGGTCCTTGGCTTGTCATACCCCACCATTTTTTCCAAAGCTTGATACTAACACAGCTCTTTTTCCCTTTCAAAAGGTTGCAAGATGTCTATTGGATTCGATAAAGATGTCATGGATAAAATTTTGGCCAAACTATTGGAATGACAAGAAGAGATGGTCAAGAGACAAATTGCTTAAATTCAAACCCAATTGCATGCCTAAAGAGAGGCCATATTAAATGATGTCCAAGACATGCTAAGTTGGGCTGGTATAAATCAAACCCCAAATCCCACTCTCCAAAATCCACTCAAACTAGACCAAAATTTGACATCAGTTCAAGCCCATGCTTCTATTTCCTCCACCAAGCCAACATCTCCACCATTTCCCTTGCCTAATATCCTTCAAACAAACACTCTTTCCCATCTAGCACTCATTAAACAACCATAAATCACCTCTATTCCTATGGATCCTTCCCAAGGGAGAGAAGCCATATGTAATCCTAGGCTTGGTGTTTTCCTAATCAAATTGGAAGCCATGGAAAAGTTGATAAAAAGTTTGAAAAAGAAGGAAGGCATAGTTGAAATAAGTTCATTAAGCCTCTTCCCCAATACTTGGTTACCACCAAAGATCAAGATGTCGAATTTGGACAGATTTGATGGTACTACTTGCCCCAAGGTCAATTTAAAGATATACGTAGGGGCAATGCATCCTTTTGGTATAAACAATGAGCTCCTTACACAACTCCTTCAGCAAACCCTTACTGATCCTGCCCTAAGATGGTTTATTAACTTGGATGACACCCAAAAACACACTTGGGAGGACATTTGTAATGCATTTGTCAAATAGTACCATTACAATATTGAAATGGACATTACAAGAAGGGATTTAGAAAGCACTAAGCAGCTTTCAAATAAGACCTTCTCTGTGTTCCTTACAAGATGGAGGGCCAAAGCTGCTCTAATGGTAAATAGGCCAACCAAGCAAGAACAAGTGGATATCCTTGAATCTGCTTTTGAACTACCGAGATCTATTATTAACACAATGCTTACCCACTTTCAAAGCATTGATTGCAACTACATCTAAGGTTGAAGATCAATTCTAAAGCAAATCAAAGATTGCTGCCATTGAGGAAGAACATGAACCCAACATTGAAGAGTTTGACTCTAGCTAAACCTAACTTGTCTAAAAGTAGTCCAAGACCTCATTGGCTATAAATACCTCTTTCACCCATTAACCTTTCAAGCTACCTAGTGAGTCAACAAGGCAAGAAGGATACTAGTTAGAGTCTACATCATTAAAGTTTGAATCTATTTGTCAAAGTCATCTTTTTTGAGTCTGTTTGTCAAAGTCATCTTTTTTTATTTCTATTTGTCAAAGTCATCCTATTGAGTCTGTTGAAGTCATTCTTATTGTAATAAAGAAAGAAGACATTATTTAATAAAGTTCCTTTCTTTGTGTGTTTCTTTTCATCCAATTTGAATGAAACAATGAATTTTTATACTAATATCATATGCGAAGGGTCAAGAATTCATGTAAGGCCATAATAAATGATCATTAAAGGTAGCCTTCACTAAAATTGCAATTCCTTGGAAAAAATTCAGATTCCCCAAATGGACATCCATGTTACTATCTCTCTAAGCTGACACCCCTTTTTATGTGTTTTTCAAAACACCAAAGCTCCCATCCTATCTACAAGCTAGGGGCAATCCTTAATCATCTTTATAAGCAAAGTAGAATAGATAGATTTGCTAACTAAAAAGGGAAGGAAAACTAGAAATCCAACCCATGATCCAAACAGAATCAGACTTTTCTAAGCAAGACGAAACAAATAGCCTTGCCAACCAAAAAAAAAAAGGAAAATTCAAAAAAAAAAAGAGAAAAGAGAAAAAAAATGAAAAAGAAAATTAAAAAAAAAAAAAGCAAAAAAAGGAACTCAGAAGGGTGGCTTAGAGCAAGTAATCAAAACCCATAAAAGCAGCTTAGCCAAAGGATGGAATCAAGTCAAAGCAACAATTCAAGATAGAGCTTTGTTTCATTCAAAATTGGATGCACTATCTAGTCCATTAGTCCTATCTCATCTAAAGATAGTCATTTTGTTAGTGTTATCTTTCGTAGAGTCATACCCCATTAAGTGTTTTTAGCACTTTTGCTTATAGTTTTTAGCCTTTTTTGTCTCATTCTACCATTACCACATCAGTCAGAGTCTAGTCTCACCTCCTAGTCTATATGTCTGACTTGTTGAGTCAACTCACGAGGTGGCATCCTACATATCTCCTTCAAAAACACCTTTACTCCTAACTCCTTGATCAAGGCCTACTATCTCTTCAAGTGATCAACCATCCCATCCTTCCAAAGATTATGCACCTTAGGTATATTATTATCAAATTCATTAGCAAAATATTAAGGCTTGGACTCGTTAGCAAAACCAAGGCCGATCATCAAAGCCTAAGTTTCTTGGCTAAACTACCTCCTTTGGAATACTTATAAACTCCTTTAAGCTTAAGATATCTTTATCAATTTGGCTCAACTAATGAATCCACTACCCTAAATATTGTATTAGGTCAATCATCTTTGCTCAAATCTTGCAACCTGAATTTTCAAATGATAGTCCTTGACTTGATCTGGAACCAAACACAACCTCCCCTAACATCTCAAGACCAATCTATCCTACCTTACCTACCCTCCCAATGACCAATCCTTAGCCTGTACCTTCCCCTATAAGGGTTGGACCTCAACCATAACTTTCCATAAGCAAATCGAGTCAAGCCACCCATGCTGACATTCTCGCACCCCTTGTATTTCAAAGCCATAACCTTCTCTAAATCCCATAGCATTAAGGCCGAACATATAGCTTTGATCCCAATCCTCCTAACACTAAAGCCAAACATATAGCTTTGATCCCAATCCTCCTAACACTAAAGCCAAACATATAGCTTTGATCCCAATCCTCCTAACACTAAAGCCAAACAGATAGCTTTGATCCTAATCCTCTAGCATCAAGGCCGAACATATAGCTTTGATCCCAATCTTCCAACACCAAAGCCAAACAGATAGCTTTAATCTAAATCTCTCAACACCACAACCAAACAGATAGTTTTGATCCCAATTTTTCCAACACCAAAGCCAAACAGATAGTTTTGATCCCAATTCCTCCCAACACCAATGCCAAATAGATAGCTTTGATCCCAATTTTTCCAACACCAAAGCCAAACTGATAGCTTTGATCCTAATTTTCCCAAACATCAATGCCGAACAAATAGGTTTAATCCTAATCCTCCCAAACATCAAAGCCGAACAGATAGCTTTAATCCCAATCCTCCTAAACGTTAAAGCCAAATGGATAACTTTGATCATGATCTCCCTAAAAGTAGGGTCAAATAGATGGCCTTGCTAAACTAGTTTGAATTCCCAAATCTAGGTGGACCAAATCTCCAAGTCTGAAAGTTTAGGCTAGATAGATAGCCAAAACCATCCTTACCTCTAAACAATTAGGCCGAATAGATAGCCTTAATTGAAATTCACCAAGACCATTCTCACAGCCAATGTCAATGTCAAACTAATAATCATTGACAAAACCCTCATTTATCATAGGGAGCCCTCCTAAAAGGTTCATATTCTTATACCATGTTTACCCATCACAAGGTTCAATAAGCATCAATGCCTTTATACATGACAAACATAAATAGATATCATAAGCCTAGAATCTGACAAGGCATAAGCCCAGAGCCTGATATGGCATTGCCCAGAATCTGATATGGCATAAGAACATATAAGTTAAAAATCTGACATGGCACAAGCACAAGCCCAGAGTTCGACACGGCATCTTTTCTCAGGGTTCACTATCATCAGAATCGCCATTTGCTCAAAATGAATTATGATGAGGAGGTAGCTGTGAACCCTCAAATTTGCACCCTTAGGATCTGACCGCAGCTTGACACTTACTAAGAATAGTGCCCTACACAGAGCCCATATGGCAGTCCCACTAGTTGATTAGCAGGCAGGGGTCAATGGGGGTAGTGCCCAATTGAAAAATAAATTTTCTGAATCTTTCACCTTTAGCCAACCAACACTCCATCATGAACCCATAGAATCAAACTGGGCTAAAATTGGATCAAGAATGGATGAAAATGGACCAAAAAATGAGGTGCAGTAGCACACAGGCCAACTGCGCAACTCACAGCCACCGCTGTAGTTGCTGCAAATGTACCTGTTATGAGGCTTCACTCGAGCATCAATCTGACCCGCTAAAGGGAATCAAAATGCTCATTTGGGAAAGAACTCATGAGAAAGCCCTCAGGCTTATTTTGAAAATTGTTTTAGAGTCGCCACCTTAATTTGTTTTTATTTGGGAAAATATAAGGAAAAAACCCATTTGACTCCCATCATTACCCAAAGGAAAAAAGATCACTAGCCTCGAAACCAAAGAGGATTCGGGGACTAGGTTTTCAGTTTAACAAAATGTGTTTGGCCAAGTAATGTAAAAGTAACTTAAAATATATTTCATGAACAATTAAAATGCACGAACAATTTATAATATGTATGATCATTGATTCCAATAATAAATACAAGTAACAATCCAAAATAAAATTAATCATTATAAATAAAATCTCAAACATAGGGGATACCTCCTCTAACCCTTATGGGTACTAGGAAAGTCACACATTCCCCAAACTAATCCTAATAATAAAGCAAAGGAATAAACACAAAAAATAAGTGAAGAAGGTGATGAGGGGATAGTTGATTAATTTTAATTGGATTCAATGCCTAAACCAAGCATGCCTACGTATCCTTTTGAATAGGAATTAGAACCCATGCAATTCTCCCTTCTTGCAAAGAGGTTAGTTTAGCCTAGCCACTTTATCATGTTTTGATTCATTGATTAAAGGAGGGTTGAGTTAATTAATTAATTTAATTGATTATCGAGTTGATTAGCTAGCAACCTAGATGAATCAATTTAATCAACTAACTAAAATAGATAATAATCAAATAGAAAGGAAAAGAAGATTACCTTATGCTTTCGCGGCTTAGGGACGTAGGGCAAATGAAGTAGAAGATCGGATCACAATTCCACCTTCTCCACGCAAGAGACACAAGCCTCAAACCACCAGAATGCACCTTCACCTTCTTCACACGACAGACACGAGCCTTGGGCACGAGACTTGCCTCGAACAGGTGGGAAAAAAGCCTTAAACTAGTCGAATAGGAATCAAAGAGAAACCACCCAACATGCTTTGCAAAGCAAGGAGTACAAGCAAAGCAATTTACTTGAAGTTAGTGCTTTTTGAGCCTCCAAGTTTGTGTGTCTTAAGAGTAGAAAGGCCACCTTTATATATAGGGGGAAGAATGAAGCATAAAGACTGAATTTTCTAATATGGGAGCATAAACACACTGTCGGTGCCGCATAAGCCTCTATGGCACCGCAGAGGTCTCTGCAGCAATGCCGCAAAGAGCTTTGCGGCACCGCAAGAGGCTCTGCGACATTGCCGCAGACCTGTGCGGCAATGGGCTGTGATTTACCCGTTCTGCTTGTTTTTGCCTGTTCTTACTCGTTTCTCATCCATTTCACATGATTCTAGTTGCGTTATACTCATTACTCAGTCCTAGATGATTTGATGATAATTTACAAGCCTTGATTGATTCCTTTCTTGACTGAATGGTTTGTAATTCTGAGAGGTGCAGAATTAAGGATTCATAGTTGCCCCGGTATATTTGTAAGTGGCGAGGATGCCCGCGGTATATTTGGAAGCGAAGTGGATGCCCCTAATATATTTGGAAGCAGCAAGAGGAAAATGGTAGTCCCTGTCTAGTAGGAATGATAATGACAATCCTATTTGGTAGGATCGATGAAGTGATGATCCTTTCTGATAGAATTGAAGACAATGATCCTATCTGGGAGGAATCGACAAAGTGGTGATCCTGTGTGGTAGGAAAGAAGATGACCCTATCTAGTAGGAATTGACGAAGTGTGATCCTGTCTAGTAGGAATAAAGATGACCCTGTCTGGTAGGAATCGACGAAGTGGTGATCCTATCTAGTAGGAATGAAGACGACCCTGTCTGGTAAGAATCAATGAGGTGGTGATCCTATCTGGTAGGAATGATGATGATGATCTTGCCTTTCTTTGAGAGTTTTGACAATTTGCCTTGATTCATGATCCTGTTCAAATGCAAAAATGCTAGATGATTATGCAATGATCTAATACCTTGAACCTGTGAAGGGTCAGTTATGATATAAAAGTGTTGATCTTTAGGAGAAAAATGCCCCTACTTCAGAAAGGTGTACATTTGGAAGGGATGTGCCCCAACTTTAGAATGATAGAGGAAAGTGGTTTGGTTTTTTGGTTATTTGGTTGATTCTATAGTTTAGAGGTGAAGTGGGCATGCTAGGTATGAGATTGGCTAGTTAATGGCTATTAGTTTGGCCCAGAAAGAAGTATGGTGTGGTCTTTGAAAAAATCAGGCTATTTAGTTAGATAGACCTGATTTTGGCATGAGGTTGAATTGGACAGCTAGATCAAGAAGGTCAGGTTTTTAGAGATTATTAGATTGGAAGGTTTGGGGAAGGTCAACTTATAGGGCTTGTCCTTAGAGAATTTCATGTGAAAGGCTTAGTCAAGTCTAGGACTTTGGCTTGGTCAAGTTCATTTGGAAAGCTCGATAAGGTCTGACTTAGAGGAAAGGTTAGGATAGGAAATTAGTTAGCGAATGTGGTTAGATTTGGCTTTTAGGGAGTGGTTTTTATGGTGAAGGCTTTTGGGCTTAGGCTTTATGGTGAAGGCTTTTTGATTTAGATTTTATGGTGAAGGCTTTTAGGCTTGGACTTTATGGTGAATGTTTTTGGGCTTAGGCTTCATGGTGAATGCTTAAAGGCTTGGGCTTCAAAGTGAATGCTTCTTAGTTTAGACTTCATGGTAAAGGCTTTTTAGTTTAGACTTCACAGCAAAGGATTTTTGGTTTAGTACTTTGGACCTTTTTGAAAGATGGTTGGCTTTGTCCCAGGTTTTGGTCATATAAATAACATAGGCTCATAGATAGGGGCTTGCCTTTTGTCATGGTTATATTAGATTTTCAATGCCTATAGAATGGTTGGCAGGCTTTAACTTAATTGGACTTTATGGGTGACATAATATGCCAAGAAGGCTTGGTCTTTTCAATGAGACACGAGCCTCGAACCACTAGAATGCAACTTCACCTTCTCCACACGACGAACATAAGCCTTGGGCAAGAGACTTGCCTCGAACAAACAGGTAGAAAGCCTTAAACTAGTCGAGTGGAAATCAAAGAGAAACCACCCAATGTGCTTTACAAAGCAAGGACCAGACGCAAAGCAATTTACTTGAAGTTAATGCTTTTTAAGCCTCCAAGTTTATGTGTTTTAAGAGTAGAAAGGCCACCTCTACATATAGGGGGAAGAATAAAGAATAGAGACTGAATTTTCCAATATGGGAGTAGAAACACACTGTTGGTCAAATCCCAAGCTCAGAGATATGACGGTCCTAGAACATAGGGAGACATAAGGCCACCACTCCTGTAGAACCCACTTACATATAAACAATCATACCTAGGATCTTACCAAACCTCTTTCATTAACTCATTTAAATCATTCAGATGAATACCATAAATTGCGGAAGACTAAGCAAATCATTACATATAAAATCCATAAGGAAAATAAGATATCTCAATAAGTATCAATCAACATTCCCAGAGCATCTAATGATAAGACTTTCATGAAAATAGTATTATTTATAACTTGGATAAGGAATTCCCCAAACGAAGTAGAATGCTTGAGCTATCACCTTGCCTCCTCACATTTGCTCACCTGAAACCACACAAAGAAAAAGGGGTGAGATAGATGATCTCAATGAGTAAACGTAAAGGCACATACATTGTCACATATTCCTTTGAAAAGGAAACACATAGCTTATACACATAGTTCATGAATTATAGTTCATGAATCAGGTTGCAATTTACAAGGGTGCAACTTGCCATTGGCAAGTTTGCAGAAATCACACTTATAACACATAGTGAGTGAAGGATATTGCTCTATCACTCGAACACATAGAGGAGAGGTGGCCTCATACCAAATTCCAACTCCTATCACATAGAAGGCGTGAAGCTGATCAGGCCCCACTGCTAGAACCGCCCCTTTCTAGCTGAGGTGGATACACTACCCCTATCCATCGAGTTAAGACTGTGTGCACAGGTTCCGATGATTACTCACATCGGCGTGAGGATTCTATATAAAGGGTAAAGGTACCATAGCTAGAGCTAATGGTAATCGCAATTAACAATATCACATAAGGTAACAATAACATGTATTCCAATAACAACAGTGGTTTATCTTTCAAGCAAAAGAATACAATGATAGTGTAGTTCCAAAAAGAATACAAGTTAGGGTGTTAATCACAAGAAGTTCTCAATGGATCAATAAACTAGTTTTGGACCAAATGTCCTTTGGCAACCCAAGCTTGTCAAAGAAATCATATAATAATATTTAGAATAGAAAGAACTTGGGTTTCAAAGAATCACAAAGGCTCATATAACAATATATCACATTCTCATAGCACAACATGATGTTGTTCACACTTATAACATGAATGTGGCATTTTCCCACGCTTAAAGAATGATTACGATGTTTACTCATGCTTGTAGCATGAACATAGTGTTTACTCACCTTGGGGTTCTTTTGCTCCTAGTACATGTAGTCTCTTTGCACTTCTAAAGCTCCTCAAACACTAACATAATATTTGATTTAATACTTAGTACTTATTTACTCATAATGCTCCTATCCCATAACTACCCATGCATATATATCATACACATTAGAGTTCACATATAGGTGTACTCATCACTTGCAGATATCACATTGACTTTAAAAGTCTTGCATACTTAGGCCTTATAGGCTCTCATGAAAACACATTGTAATCACATTAATACCTTTTTAAGGTCATCACAATATTATTACTTCAATATCATTTCACTTAAACAATTATCTTAATTCACTTTACACTTCCATACATGTCAACTTAACAATTAACCTTTCAAGCGTCATGCTTAACTCTTATGATCCCTTTCACTTTATTAACTCATAACCATATGTTCATCATCAAGTCATCATAACATCTAGTTCCATATTTCCCAATCACATTTGCATTCTTATCACAATATCATGTTAAGATACCTTAAGTATACCATAATGCATTTCAGCTTATCTAGGATCATTCCTTCAACTAACATGCAATTTTATCATTTATTATACATACATACATGTCAACAATCACCAAAACACATCACATAAAATTTTCTAACTTCCAAGTTCTAACACAAAAACCTTAAACTCCTTTGTTTTTCAAAACTTTTCAGTCATCGCAGAAATTTTATTTAATTCAATATTTTTCATCAAAACAAATCAAAAATCAATTTAGAATACAATCATGCACAAATCAACCCCCCCCCCCCCCCCCCCCCCCCTTATGATGTTTATGCATAAAAATTATGATTTTAGGTTATAGAATTCACCTTTGGAGGAATCTTGCGGAAAGAATCCTGTTTTCAGTAGAAAATAAATTTTCTTCCCCAAAAACTCACCCAAACAGAATTAAATCTATAAAAATCAGTAATCAAACAGTTCAAAATAATTTTCCCCTAATTTATTTCATAGAAATTAGTTTAGAAATCGAAGGAGAATAAAAACTTACGATTATGGTCAAGAAATCGCAAAATGGAAAGGTGTTTTCAATATTTCAGTAGGGAGAAATATTTTGAGAGAATTTTCTGCTAAGATACAAAAAGAATAAGAGAATCGCTACTGGAAACCCTGGTTTGGCTGAAATTTAGGTTATATATTAGGGTTTGGGTGAAATTTCCACTAATACCCTTAATGAATTAGGTTAGGAGGATTTTGGGGTAGTGGGCTTTTGAATATTTGGGCTTTTCCTTCAAATTTTCAGCTGAATAAGAATTAAAATAAAAAGAATATTTTTCTCATTAATTCTGGAACATTTCTCTCAAAAATATTTATTTTAAAATATTTTAAAAATACCCATAAAATTATTTTATACTTAAAAATTGTCTTATGCATGAAAATTCATTTTATTTAAAACAAATTCTTTTATGCAAATGCACTTCATGTAAATCATTTATTTCACAATAGCATCTCATATTATGCATATTAAAATTAATTTAATATGCCACATACTCATCAATCACTTAGATCACAAATTTTCACACAAGCACACACTTAACCTTATTAGTTCTAAATCAAGCAATTTATCATGAAAATTCCTAGGGTGGGTGTGGGTTATTACCATGCCGCACAAGCCTCTGTGGCACTGCAGATGTCTCTGCGGCACTACTTGCGGCATCGCAAGAGGCTCTGCGGCACGGTAATGGGCTGTGACTCGCCCGTTCTGCCCGTTTTTGCCCATTCTTGCTCGTTTCTCATCCATTTCACATGATTCCAGTTGCATTATACTCATTGCTTAATCCCAAATGATTTGATGATGATTTACAAGCCTTAATTGATTCCTTTCCTAACTAAATGGTCTGTAATTTTGAGAGGTGCAGAATTAAGGGTTCACACCTGCGGCAGCCAATTGTCTACCACAACGGGCGCTGCAATTGCCGTAGAGTGCTCTGTGATTACCGTAGCCTCTAACGAGTTGCTGCAGCACATTTTTCCTACTTCCCACACTAAAAATTCACCCTTTTAAGCCTCTAGACTCCCCTTATAAATACCTTGCACCTCCTAATAACTTCCACACATAATTATATGCTTCTATACTCTCCCTAAAACTTTCTAAACCCTATTCCTAAGCTTTCCAATCATCAAAACCCTCTTTCTAAATCTCCAAATCTCTAAAACCTCATTCCAAAACTTCTTCCATCACCTCAAACTTTATCCATAAGCTTCCTAATTATCTCAAAATCCTATTTATAAGTCTCCTAATCACCTCAAACCTTATTCCTAAGCTTCCTAATCAAAAGAAGGTGCAACTCAAGTTATTTCTTTCAAAAAGGAATTTGTGGTTCTCAAGGAAAGGTGTGATCAAAGTCCCTCTAAGAAGAGTTCATGTTGTTCAAGAGTTCTTCTTCCAAAAGGAGTACTTGTGCCATCCCTTAGGAAAGGTGGAACTTAGATCTGGTGCCAAGCTTGCTCCCTACATTCCTCACCACCGAAAGCCAAAGGTAAAAGTTTGTTCCTTTTCCTTTTCAATTTCCAGGTCTAAATATGAAAAGGTCTAATTTTCGTTAATTAAAATCTAACCTAATTAACAAATCCTTTAAGTCCTTAAAATCAATCAAAACATGATAACAAAGGCAATAACTTAAAAATCCCTCCTTGACAAGAAGGAAGAACTGTGTAGGGTTTGATTCCCATTCAAAGGGATATGCAGGCTTGCCGTCTCTAAGGCATTCAACTCTGCTAAAATTAACAACTTCTTCTCTCTATCACCTTCTTCACATAGTCTAGGATTAAAATTACTTTTCTTAAATAAAAGTTGAAACTTTAGTCCTTTCTATTACAATTGTTTTATTACTTTTTCTTACTTTAGTTTTTTATATTATATTTGGGGAATATATGCTTTTCCTAAAATCTATAAGGGCTAGAGGAAAGATCCCCTAATTTTGATATTTTAACTTGTAATAGTTTTAAGTAGTTTTCCTTTATTTTTGCATTTTATAATTTTCCTTTAATTTTCCCAACTAAAATAAACAAAATTAAAGTGGCAACTTGTTTTTGCAAATTATGACTCATAAAATATAATTTTTTACACTCATAACAGGTTTCAATTGTGAAGTTTCTCCCAATGAGCATTTCAATTCCCTTTTAGCAGATCGAATTAATGGTCGGGCAAGGCCTCAAACATACATACATAAATATGCATCATCTGTGCATCAACACCTATGTAACCATCTGCCATCATGCATAAGCTGAGCCAATAGCCTCACCAACATCTCTTGATGTTGACAAATACCTCTTTGAAACAGATTGACACCTCCTAAAGCTTACCAATGCCTCTTTAAAGCTAAATGATACCTTTCTAGTTCTAATAGATGCAGTGTGACTTCCAGAGTCCCTTTAATGCTAGCAAAGTTCCTTCAAGCCTTCTAAAACTCCCAACTCCTCACATTCAAAAGTCCAAATTTCCTTGACACAACTAAAATCTTATCAAAATCTCTCGAGCCAACTTGCTATAGGCCGAGGCTCTTCCTTTACTAAAATCTTGTCAGAATCTCTCAAGCTGACTCTCTATAAGCTAAAGCTCTCCTCCTACTAAAATCTTTTAGAATCTGTCTAGCTGACTCGCTATAAGCTAAAGCTCTCCTATTACCAAAATACTTTTAGAATCTCTCGAGCTAACTTACCATATGTAAAGGATCTCCCTCTATCAAAATCTTGTCAGAATCCTCTGAGCTAACTTGCCATAGGATGAGGCTCTCCTACTAAAATCTTTTTAGAATCTCTTGAGTCAACTCACCATAGGCTAAGGCTCTCCTACTACCAAAATCTTTTTAGGATCTATCCAGCGGACTTGCTATAACCTAAGGCTCTCCCTTTACCAAAATATTGTTAGAATCTCTTGAACTGACTTGCCATAGATTAAGGCTCTCCTTTCACTAAATTTATCTTGTCCAAAATCCTTTTTCACCCACTAATGTCTAGAAATGGTCACTTAGACATCTCTATGGTTCCTTTTTCCACCTCTTCCACTCGTAAGTGTTTGAAAACGGTCACCTACACATCTATATGGTTTTTTTTTCCATCTCTTTTATCCAAATCTATTAATTTCAACCATAAATATCTACAAATGATCACCTAGACATCTATCTAGATCCACTTTCTACCTCTTTTATCCAAATCTATCAATTCACCTAAAAATATCTAGCCACCAACCTAGATATCCCTTTGTTCCTTTTTTGGCTTTTATTTGTCAGTCACACTTTTCACCCATAAATGTTTAGAAATAATCACCTAAACATTTCTTAGTTCTTTTTACCATTGTCCTTGAAATTCAATTATGTCTCTGTCACATCCCAATTTTGGAGATACGACAGTCTTAGAATATGGGG
>CANTUT010000172.1:5000-50000 GCA_947687605.1 Reutealis trisperma | reverse complement strand
ATATAAACATAGAAAAGGGTGAGTAGAAGACTCAGTGAGAGTAGATGCACACATAGGATATGTAAGAAAATAAACATGGACTCAATAACATAGCTTGGTTGCAAAAAAAAAATGAGGAATAAACAATAGGCTAGCAAAAACAACTTATAACTTATATTAACTTAGGAGTAAGGGCTATTGCCTTCTCTGCTCAACTTATAGCATAAAACTGATCAGGTCCTATGGCTAGCAATATTAGACCCCTACTAGCCGAAGTCTGGATACTTTGCCCTATCCATAGGCATACCTTGTGCACAAGTCCAATGTTCACCCCACATTGAGAAGGGGTGTTTCTGCAGGCTTGGAAAAGTAAACAATAACATATACATAACATTAGTTTAACTTATATTAGGACTCTTATGAAAGAGTCCTACTTAGCTTGAAAGACTTAGTTTAAGGTTCACAACATCATTACATGTCATAATATAGCTTAATGTGAGTTTTGGGTTCAAGCAATCAACTTAAGAAAGAGTCCTACTTAAGGTGGGACTTTTAAGCAAATATAGCTTATGAAATCATAATCAATCAATGGAGATGGAATCATGAAGGAAATCATTCAATCTCAAAGAAACCATTTCATATTTATAAAGAAATAAGAGTGTGCATCACAACTCACCTTAAACTCCTATACTCCTAGTTAACCGAGCTAAATGGACCACAGGACTTAAACCTCTTTAACCTTTATAGCATAAATCAAATAGTTCTTATTTAATTCATATAGTCAATAACTTATCATATTTATGCATATTCTTACTTAACTTAAGTGGTTGACTTGAACTAGGACTTCTAGTCCCACTATGAATCTTTGATCAAACAAAGTCAACCTTTAATATTTTCCTTATTTTGACTTTTAATCTTAATGATTTAATGTTTTAATATTATTTTAATATGTTTAATAATATGTTTTAATTCATCTTAGGTCATGGTCAAACTTTTGACTTTGACTTCTTAAGGTCAACCCTATACTAAAGGTACACCCTAATGAAAGTCTTAATATTTGACTTATTTATACTAATTGACTTCATAAATTTTAAATTTATTTATTTAATTATATAATTATATCCTTAATTTGATATTTATATTTAATTTATTTAGAAACTCAATTCTTAGGTCTAGAGTTCATCTCTCAAAAGATTTCAACTCGCCCATCCTTCGATTGCTTCTGTTCTTGTTATTAATTTCAAATTTTATTGCTTAATTATTTAATTAATTTATTTAATTACATAATTTTAATTAAAAATAGGCTTAATTAACTTAAATTGGAAAGTTCCCAAATTTAAATTGTTCATAGATGTTTAAGAACATTTTAAAATTCCATTTTGGATTTCTCAATAATTCAAACTCGGATTTTACTTTCAACAATTTCTATGTTCAATTGGTTCTAAACTCAACCAAAATCTACTTTTTAAAAAAATTATAGAACTTGGGAATTAATTTCCCCTTCTTGGCCAAATGATTCTTGCATAATTTTTATTTTTTTTCAATTAATCATGTTCTTCATCATCAATCATACTTTTGTTTGCAATCAACTTCCTTTTTCATTCCTAGGCACAATTCTTTTCTTAATTCAACAAATACCTATCCCATTCTAGTAATTAATTCAATCCAACACCCCATTGCCATGATTTATAAACATTTTTAATTGTTGTAAAAAAAATAAAATAAAAAAATTAAATTGAGAAAATAATTCTTCTCACCTTAATTCACAAGGATAATTTCATTGCCCTTCTACTAGCTTTAGCCAACCCTTCCAAGATTGAACAACAATAATTTTAATTTTTTTTTTAAAGTAGATACAAAAATAATCAGCCCATAAAAATAATTGAAAGGATTTAATGTAGAGGAATTTTACTTTGTAAAAAATCTTGCTTATTTGTTGTTGATTCTTAAATTTGTTTGAGAGAAAAGGAAGAAGAAGAAGATTTGTTTTTTTTTTTTTTTTCTTTTAGAGAAAGGGGGTGGTGTGAATAGCTATTGAAAAGGTGGGGAGGGTGGCTGCTGGTTACTTAATATTCTAGGGTTTTCTTTTTTTTTTATTTTATTAATTTTAAAAAATAAAATACCGATTTTTAGGTTTCGGTGCAATTTTCTTATGCTTCTGTTGAGAATTTGGAAAAATGTTCAACTGGACTTTGGTTCCAAATATTCTTAACTTTCATTTGGTATATTTATTTGCAACTTTGGTCAAATGACCAACATACCCCTTATCAGTGGCAGCTGTGAGGGTTATTTTCAGTATTTTCATGATAACTTTTCTATTTCTTATTCTTTTTCGTTCAAACGAAAAGCATTGCATTTTATGTAATATTTAGGACTTATTTTTAGTATTTTCTTGATTTTTAACTCAGATACCCCTGGTCCACTATCTTAGGGTCAAAATGACCAAAATAGCCCTATAGTCAAAACACCCCCTATTACTATCCTAACTTATTCCTTACATAATTAAACATCCTAAAACATATTTTGAACATAAAATAAGTCACATTATACCATTCTTAATGCACATTAGATCTTATAATTGCTATCTTTAAGCAGGGTGTTATATTCTCCCCACCTTATAAAAAAAATCATCCTCGAATTTTAACAGGGACTTACCAGTAGATTAATCGAATAAATAGGGATATCGTTGACGTATAACCTCCTCGCTTTCCCATGTGCATTCTTCTACGTCATAATTTTGCCATCTGACTTTCACCATGGTTATCTCTTTATTCCTCAGCTTCTTTACTTGTTGGTCCACGATCTCCATTGGCATTTCCTCATAAGATAAGTCACTATCTAGTACCACATCTTGATACTTTAGTTCATGTGAAGGGCTAGACACATATTTTCTAAGCATCGAGACATGGAATACTGGATGGACATGGTTCATAGCTGGCAGCAATGCTAGTAGATAAGAGACTTCACCTACTTGATCTAGAATTTCAAAAGGCCCTATGTATCTAGGTGATAGCTTGCCTTTCTTGCCAAACCTCATAACTCCTTTCATAGGTGAGACTTTCAAGAACACATGATCACTATCTGCAAACCATACATCTTTCCTCATAGGGTCGGCATAGCTCTTCTGTTGACTAAAGGTCGTCTTAAGTCTCTCTCTAATGAGTGGCACCTTTCGGCTGTATCCCTTAACAAGTCTGGCATCTTTACATGCTTATTTCCCACTTCATTCTAGCATATTGGTGACCGAAATTTTTGACCATATAATGCCTCATACAGTGCCATGCCAATTGAGGAGTGATAACTATTGTTGTAAGCAAACTCTATCAATGGCAAGTGCTTGTCCCAACTTCCACCAAAGTCTATGACACACATCCTTAACATATCTTTGAGTGTTTGGATAGTCCTTTCAGACTGTCCATTAGTCTAAGGATGAAATGCAGTACTAAAATCCAACCTTGTGCCCATTGCTTCCTTTAACTGTTGCTAGAATCTCAATGTGAATTGAGGACCTCTATCCTATATTATGGATATAGGCACCCCATGCAGGTCTTATAATTTCCTCAATATAACGCCGTGATTATTGTGCCACTGTATAAGTGGTTTTTACATCCAAGAAATGTTCAGACTTAGTGAGATGATCTACTATCACCCATATGGAATCACAGCCCTTCTGAGTTCTTAGCAAGCCTACTACAAAATCTATTGCAATTCGCTCCCATTTCCATTCTGGCAATTAGATCTCTTGAAGTAAACCAGACAGCTTTTGATGTTTTGCCTTAACTTGCTCACAAGTCAAACATGAAGTTATGTACTCAGCTACATCTATCTTAAGTTTTAGCCACTAATAAATTATCTTGATATCTTGATACATTTTGGTTGCTCCTGGGTGCATATTGTATGGTGCAAAATGAGCTTCACTCATTATCTTATCTCTCAACCCCTCTACATTTAGGACACAATACCTTACTCCATGCTTAAGCCTACCATCTTGAATCACAAACTCCTGATTCTCCCTCTTTTCCACTTGTTCTATAAGCTTTACTAAGTAAGGGTCCTTTCTTTGTGACTCTTTATTCTTATCTATTAGCCTAAGCTTCACTTGGAAGTATGCCACTAGACCACTTTTACCCTCATTCTCCAATCTCAAGCCTTGATCAAGAACTTCCTTCAACTCCCTTACCAAAGATCTCCTATTTGCTGCTATATGAGCCAAACATCCTAACCCAACTCTCAAGGTATCACAATACACTATAAAATTTCTAGCTCCTTCAAGTAACGCCAACACTGGGGCTGTGATAAGGCACTCCTTAAGCTTCTGGAAACTCTTCTCTCATTCATCGCTCCATTGGAACTTTACTTGTTTCCTTGTCAACTTCATCAATGGTGTCGCAATCCTTGAGAAATCCTCAATGAACCTCCTATAATAGCCTGCCATACCTAAGAAACTCCTTATTTCTACGACAGTAGTAGCTCTGGGCCAACCAGCTACAGCCTCTATCTTCTTGGGATTTACTTTTATTCCTTCTTTTCCCACCACATGCCCTAAGAAATTTATATGCTCTAGCCAAAACTCACACTTTGATAGTTTGGCATAGAGTCGGTGTTCTCTCAATATTTGCAACACTTGCCTTAAATGCTCTTCATGCTCCTCCATCGACTTAGAGTATATCAAGATATCATCAATGAACACTACTACAAAATTATCGAGGAACGGCTTCAAAACTCTATTCATGATATCTATGAAAGTAGCTGGTGTATTTGTAAGGCCAAATGGTAACACTGTAAACTCATAATGGCCATACCATGTCCTAAATGCCATCTTGCATATATCTCTCCCTTGATCCTCAATTGATGATACCCTGACCTTAAATCTATCTTTGAGAAATAGCTATCTCCTTGCAGTTGGTTGAACAAATCATCAATTTGTGGCAGTGGATACTTATTCTTAATAGTCACCTTGTTCAACTGGCAATAGTCAATGTATAACCTCATCAACCCATCCTTCTTCTTAACGAACAACACTGGTGCACCCCAAAGTGAACTGCTTGGTCTTATGAAGCCCTTATCCAATAGGTCTTGCAATTGCACCTTTAATTCCTTCAACTTTGTTGGTGCCATTTGGTAAGGTGGAATAAAGATTAGTTGCGTGCTAGGTAATAGTTCAATAGTGAACTTGATCTCTCTCTCTGCAAGTAATCTAGGTAAATCTTCAGGAAACACGTCCGGGTAGTCCCTTGCTACAAGAATCTCATTAATTCAATTACCACCTTCTTTACTTGTATCTACTATATGTGCCAAATAGGCCTTACATCCCTTCCTTATCAACCTTTTTACACCAATGGTTGATATCAAGTGCATAGGAATCATCTCCTTGCTACCACAATACATAAACTTATCTCCCTTTACATCCATAAACTCTACCTCCTTTCTCTAATTGTCTATTTTGGCATTGTGCCTTGATAGCCAATCCATACCTAATATCACATCTATCTCCAATACCTCTAAGACTCGCAAGTCTATAGATAATATCCTACCATCAATCTTAACTAAACAACTCCTATAGATTTTATTCACAATTATAGATTCACCTAAAGGTGTAGATACTTCTAAGGGTTCATACATGATTTCACAGTCAATTCCTAATTTCTAAGCAAGGTGCAGTTTTGTCTCTCCCCCTCAGACAAATACTCATCCATAAGTTCCTGCTTAGATTCTGCCCACGTTATGGGGTTCTCACCTTTCATTCAAGGTTCAACCTTCAGCTCATACCACAGCCAAGCATCCTTCTTGAGCTGCAATCCAACCAGCTTTATGGCCTTAACTTTAGAATAGGGCAACCTCTCGACCAGCTTATCCACCTCTTTTAAAAAGTCTTGGGGATCTTCACCTTCCTTCCCATTGAAAATGGGTGGTTTCAATCTCTTGAAATCTTGATTGCTGGCCCCTTCATCACCCTTAACTCTTTGTTGCCTTCCTTAAGCAACTAGAGGTAGTGGTGGTACTTGCATGACCTCCTGCTATTGTTGTGGCTATTATGGTTAGGGTTGTTGAGCTCTTACTTCCTCTAGTTAGTGACGCAATTCCTGAATCTCTTGCCTTATAGCTTGTACTTCCTCACTAGAGGCTTACTCGCTAACTTTGTCTTACTTATGGGGGTCTTTGTGATCCTGTCTAAGCTACACTTTCACCATCTGGCTGCGCCCTAATAGCAGCTCCTATAATAACTCTAATTATATTTCATGCAATTTTGGCAATAGCATGTATATTATCATGTTTTCTCTTAAGTGCCATCTATAGTTATCATAAACTAGTTCAAGGTCAATATGTCATAATATCTTAATTTATTCTGATGCTAGCATACACATATGTCAAATCATACTATAATCATATACATAGGCTTATCATTCGTATACTTGTACTTATCATTATTGTCAATAGCATGCTTTTATTCCATAATTTCAATAAACCAATGAATCAATCCAATAAAGAAAATTTCCTAATGAAAGAACTAATAATAATAAATAAATCAACATCCTACTCTAGGCATGCCATATCATAGTCAACTATTTTATCAAGTAAATAAAGACTAAATAATATCATAAACAATAATGGAATCGCTCCTATGGTGCTCTAGGTGCATGTGGTCTAGCTTTAGCAGTGGAGTCTGCAGTTCGCTCGGGTGAATAGCGTATAGGAGCACATGAAAAAGTGGGGTGGAACATTCGTCCTCATCCACATCCTTCACATCTCAAATTTCCATATGAAAGCTACCTAGAGGCCTATAAGACTCTCATATCAAGAGCAAGTTGTCTTGAGATGCGAGTAATCCTGATTCCAACATTCTCTAGTTCTTGTCTTACCTGCTCAATCTCCAATTGGACTCCTATGTTTTGATGCACTAACTCAAGATTTTGTCTCTTGAGCATCTCTACCTCTTCTCACAAGGTAGTCACTTCTCCTTTACATAGCTCGAACTCTCTAGTCAATGCCTCCCGTGGATCCTCAGGGTTAGGTTGTAACTCAATAGGTATCTCCTCCTCTGGGTCCTCCTCGGGGTCCTCATTGAGGTCCTCCTCAGGGTCCTCCTCAGGATCCACCTCAAGGTCCTCATCCACCGAATCATCATCAATCACAATCACAGGCGGAGGTTCATTATGATCACGTATCATCCTCTTGGGTCTGGGTCCTCGTGCAGGGTCTATGAAATAAACACATATCACAAAAATAAAACACATTAATACATATATAACAACCTAGACTTGAGATTAACATTGAATTTTTCCTAGTGAAGGACTTCAATGATAGTAAGGAATCCTATTGTTCCAAGGTAATCTTAAATACCCATTAAATCTTAAACCTAAGGCTCTGATACTACCTTTTAGCACAGCCCGACTTAGGGAGCTTTGACAATCCTAAGACACGGGAAGACATAAGGTCACCCATACCCGTATTATCCTTAGCTTATGTAAAATTACTGATCAAATACCCATATCTTATTCAATTAAATAAAAACTTATAAAATTTACAGAATAGGCCTATAAACTTCTTACATCTTAAAAACAGTTCTTATAAACCAAAATAAAAGGAAAACATTTCAAGATAACTCAACAAAATAAAAGTCCAAATAATCCCAAACTTAAAACCACAAGACATCAATTTCCGATCGATTCTCAAGTACTTCGCTTATTACCCCTGGAGCACTAAACCGAAGTTCACCATACAAATGAATAAAGAGAACTCTATCATCTTCTAGGCAAAGCAACCACTCAAGTGGAGGAATAAGCTTGAGTTAGTTACCTTGATCAATCTTGCCATCCTGAAATATATAAACATAGAAAAGGGTGAGTAGAAGACTCAGTGAGAGTAGATGCACACATAGGGTGTGTAAGAAAATAAACATGGGCTCAATAACATAGCTTGGTTGCAAAAAAATAAGGAATAAACAATAGGCTAGCAAAAACAACTTATAACTTATATTAACTTAGGAGTAGGGGCTATTGGCTTCTCTACTCAACTTATAGATAAGACTAATCAGGTCCTATGGCTAGCAATATTGGACCCCTACTAGCCGAGGTCTAGATACTTTGCCCTATCCATGAGCATACCTTGTGCACAAGTCCAATGTTCACCCCACACTTTTTATTTACTGACAGATTATTTTGTTGGTAAATTAAAAAAAATTCTTTATAATTTACCGACTGAAATTTTAGTTGGTAATTTTAGTGACAAAAATTTTTTTCGGTAAAAAGGAAAGTTTTTAATTAAATCAAAGAAAATTTTGCTTTTTAATTTACCGACTAAAATTTTTTGTTGGTAAATTAAAAAATATTTTGTTTTTTAGTTTACCAATTGAATAATGTTGTCAGTAAATTAGAATGCTTTTGTAATTGAATTAAAAAAAATTGCTTTTGAAATTACCGACTAAAATTTTGGTCGGTAAATTATTTTAGTCAGTAATTTCAAAAAAAATTTCAGTAAATTAACAAATATTTTGTTTTCTAATTTATTGACTCAATAATATTGTCGATAAATTAGAAAGCTTTTGTAATTGAATTAAAGAAAATTTTGTCTTTTAATTTACCGACTAAAATTTTGGTCGGTAAATTTACTGACTAAAATTTTAGTCAATAATTTCAAAATTTTTTTCTGTAAATTAAAAAATATTTTGTTATCTAATTTATCGACTAAAAAGTTGGTCAGTAAATTTACCGACAAAATAATATTGTTGGTAAATTAGAAAGCTTTTATAATTGAATTAAAGAAAATTTTGCCTTTTAATTTATCGATTAAACTTTTGAAAAATTTTAGTCGGTAATTTCAAAATTTTTTTAATTACCAATCAAAAATTTGGTTGGTAAATTTATCGATAGAATAATATTATCGGTAAATTAGAAAGCTTTTATAATTGAATTAAAGAAAATTTTGCCTTTTAATTTATCGACTAAACTTTTGGTCAGTAAATTTACCAAGCAAAATTTTAGTCGGTAATTTCAAATTTTTTTAATTTACCAACCAAAAATTTGGTCCATAAATTTACCGACAAAATGATATTATTGGTAAATTAGAAAGCTTTTATAATTGAGTTAAGAAAAATTTTGCCTTTTAATTTACCGACTAAACTTTTGGTCGGTAAATTGTTGCTAATTTTTTGCGCCATTTTTTTGCACCTTATTTAGCAACAAAAGTTGATAGTCGGTAATTTTTTGTTAGTAAACCATCAGTAGTTTGTTGGTAATTAAAAAAAAAAAAGAAAATTCTCATGTGTCGTCGGTATTCTGTCAGTAATTTAATAAATTTACCAATGAAATTATTTCTATCGGTAAATTTTATCGATAAATTGTGATTTTTCTGTAGTGAATAATCATCCTTAAATATAATAACACATGAACAAAAAGGTTTCAAGTTTACAAAATAATTTGTTTCACCATAAAATAAATAGGTACATGAACTAAAAATGGTTTCAAATACATATAAGATTATCACACTAAACAAAAAATTACAATTTGAATTTCATGTCTTATCGGTTGACAGAAACCAAATTATAACACTATTAGGCTGGCCCTTTTGAATTGATTCTGGGGTAGGATTTTGTTGTGATAGCCCTTGGTTTCCCTTTTGTCCAATCCTATTTTTTTGGTCATGTTGGTTGTCGTATCATTGCATGCCTTGTCATTATTACTCGAATCAATCTTCCTTTTTTCCCACCATCTTCAATTTGATTCTTTCTTTTTTGCTTTTGGTCCTACAACATTCATTTAAAGGTTTGTATAAACTATAATGAAATTCAATTCACAATATTAACTAAGTAATACCTGAAGCTGAATTGGTATGATGAATTGTTTGCCCCACTTCTTAAATCTTTACTTTATGTCAGTCATTAATGAAGGCTCAATTTCATTACCTATCCTCATTAAGCCTTAATATGTATGACTCTCTGAGTAGTAGTTTTAGGCTAAAACATAGTATGTCACATATGAATTCTAAAAATTTGAAGAATTTAGCTGCAAATGAATCAATAGCAAAAACTTACATTGACTGTTGTATGCCCTATGGTTGGATATATGTACACCATAGCTAGTAAGAGGTTATGTCTTAAGCACAAGTATATATCTTGGCACTTTTTGTCTCTTAGTGCACAAAATCTTGCCACTAAATCTATCTAGGCTTCTATACATATCAGGTAAAATGTTATCAAGCTAGCTAGATAGATTTATTCTAGGACTTATGCCCTCCCCTAGAAATGTATTGGCTTGAGATTGTAATTCAAATTGTGTATTCACTAAATTGTCACTTTCTTCTAGCTAAAAATTACCAATTACAAAGAAATCAATGACTTAGTAATCATATTAATGAAGATCACTTTAAGGTGTGTATGTAATTTCATAATCTAAATAACACTTAAAAAGCAAGAATTCAATACCTGAGATTGGGGATTGGGGCTTGTGCACCTAAATATGCCGGACTATGAATTTACCTGATTTTGAGCCACATTATGTTTTTGTACTTGTAAAGTTAATAATGATTATTTACATGCAATAATTAATAAAGCAATTATGGAATTAAACCATAATTTAAATAACTAACTTACCTAAGATTGACTTATGTACCTAATGCATCTACTTATGCTTTATTGTGAATTGCTTTGACTTTGAATTTGATTACTCTTTGTTCTAGATTATTGGATATTAGTCTCTAAATTTGTAGACTATTGGACTTACACCTGCACCTCCATTGCCACACTTGAAACTTGCAATTACAATTGGTTTACATTAACGAATCAGTGCATTTACCAACTAATAAATGTTTATATATAAATAATTTAAGGAATTATAACTTACTTCTTTAATTGGATGGGAGTGGACTTTTTATTGATGTCTTTGTTGTTTGTGTATCCTTTGCTGGCCGTGTTTTCCTCTTCTTCATTATTGGACACCCTTTTTAATATGTCCTTTCCCAAAACACATACTACATGTCATCATTCTACTATTTCTAGATAGTTTATACCCACTTGCACCAACCTCTCTTACTTTCTTTCTCCTGTTCCTTACTCTCCTACCTAGTTTCTTTTTAATAAGTAGAGGTCGTGGGGGTTCATTTCCTGTCTTTTTCCAAAATTTGATAGAATTCATGGGGTACATCATTTAGGAATATGCCTATAAGTATCTATCTTTAGTATAACACTCATACATATAATCCAAAGGGTCTTTGTCTACTTCAAGTATGGCATAGATGGCATGACAATAATAGATCCCAGTTTATTCCCACTTCCTACAAGGACAAGTGCTATTTTTCAAGTCTACTATGTAATTGTATCCCTTTTATGAAACCTCAAATCCTATGTCACCATTCCATATCACTTGACACTCTCCATTTTCAACAGAACTCTCATAAACTTTTTTCCTAACTCTATAACCAAAATGACCTAGCCATTTATTTGTCATATCCCTATTAACATGTAATCTTGTCATAACCATTTAATTTCTTCTAACATGGATATAACATTTTTGGTCCTAGATTCTATAATTTTCCCATTAAATGCCTTAACGAAGTTATTATTTGCAATGTCACATTTTAACTAAGTGGTAAAATATACTCTGCATTAGTGCCTTGGATGGGTATGTAGAATATCTTTAAACCCACTTGGAGAAAATCTCTTGACCTCAGTCATATTTGATTCAAAACCTACATGTTTATTGATTTAGCACACATCCAGAACTGTCTTTGCAACTGCTCAATTCTCTTATGTTTTTTCCTCCAATTGGCATAACACAGCATCAGTGTTCAGCATTAGGTAATATGCCACTTAGTGATTCCAATAAACTGTGCATAACAATATTCCATATCTATATTAACATGTCACATACTGCATAATGCTATAAGCAAGATTGAAGTATAATAAAAATTAAAAAAATTCACCAAATATTACCATCTGTCAGTTTGTGATGATAACCCATCCACTGTTATCTTTAAGCTGCAAGTCATATTTTAGTTGCTCAATAAACTATTCTCAAGTTTCTCTCTTTTATTATAATACTAACCCCATAATATTGGGAACATTTGATTGTTCCCATCCCTTCTAATGGCTACTAAAAGCTCTCTTTTGATTGCCCTTTTTAGAAAGCAACCATCCAACCCTATTACCCTTCTATGCCCTTTGAGAAACCCCTTCTTCAAACACTCAAATGATATATATAGAATATGAAATATAGGGCATTCCTCCTTTATTAGCCCTATAACTTTCAAATTTGTTGTATTGCCTCTCTTCATTTCACCTAAATAATCCCAAAGCACACCAAACTCAGTCTTCAAATCACCTTGAAGCTTTGCTAATGCTTTCTCCTTTGCCCTCTTAAAGTTTACCAAACTAGCTTCAATCCTTAAGTCTTTTTTTATTACCCCTTTTAAATCTACCAATCTCATGTTAGAAATACACTTGTACTTGTATAGGTAGTGTTTTGCTAACCAAGCACTAATGACCCTTCTATTTCTTGTATGTAATATGGCAAGAATGCTCATCCATGAAGTTCTTCACTATAAACCTATTGCTCACACTTTCATAAGAAGCAAATATCACCCAATAACACTTTGGATTTGCATACTTTACTTTAACTTTGATCTTTGTATTTCTTACTAGCATGATTGCCCTTCTCTCATGTATCTTATATCTTATTAAAGCTTCTTTAAACTATTTTTGGTCACTGAACCTCATACCTAAATAGAAAAGAATTTTCTCTGCCCTAATTTCAAAACTAAGGAACCTTGACCTTTTTCTAATAGCATGATTAGCTTTCAAGAATTCAAAACTGATTGCACTATATGAATCATCAATTTGATAGTAGTATGATGACTCTTTATCACCTAGTAAGTTAGGGATCTCCCTCCTACTACCATCATTTATACCCCTTGCATCCTCATAAACTTTTTTTTTCTTATTAAGCTTAATGTCACATCCCAACTTCTGAGATATGATGGTCCTAGAATATGGGTAGACATAAGGCCACTCATAGAACCCTCTCATACACAGTTAAATACTACATAGTATTGTACTAAAATCTCATCTATTAACTTGAATGACCAATAATAAAGGAAATCCTTAACTGGTAGAAGAACAGTTTAAAAATACTTTGAGTACAATCCATAAGAAAAAAAATAATTAAAATTCCAAATTAATCATCAATGAATAACGTTCCAAAAAAAAACTCCCAGAGCATCTAGGAGCAACTCTGCATATCACAGTATGTAAATAGACTTGGACATGGAAACCTCCCAAGCAAAGTAGATTGCTTGAGCTATCACCTTGCCTCCTTATAATGCTCACCTGAAATCACACAAGAAAAAGGTAAGATAGATGATATCAATAAGTAAACAACATAACTTCTACAATAACACATATCCCTTTAGAAGGGTTTATAGTTCATAATTTGTGATTTAGCAAGTTTTACAAAAATCAAACTTGTAACTTGTAGAGTGATGGCTTTTGCCTTACTCACTCGATCACATAAAGGAGAGGTGGCATCATACCAAATTCCAACTCCCAACTTATAAAGAAACATAAAGCTGATCAGGCTCTATGGTTAGAATCACCCTTTCTAGCTGAGGTGGATACACTACTCCTATCCATCTGGTTAAGACCATGTGTACAGGTTTTGATGATTTCCCTTAGCAACATGAGGATTTCTGCATATAAAGGTTCAGAGGTACCACAGCCAAAGCAAATGGCAAACACTTGTAACAATAGCATTGAAAAATGCAATCACATGTATAATAGTAGCAATAGAAGTTCAGCTTATTGAACAAAAGATAAACAACAGTGTGGTTCCAAAAAGAATGTAAGGTAAAGCAACAATCACAAAGGCTCTTTTCTTATCATTGAATGTTCAATAATAGTTTCGAACCAGTTGTCCTTTGGCAATCCAAGATTAATAAAGAAATCATATAATTATAATTTATGATAGGAAGGAATTCAGGTTTTAAGAATCTCAAAGGTTCACATATCATGATAACTTATACTTGTAACATGAACATAATGTTTATTCACCTTGTGGTTCCTTAGCTCCTAATGCCCGTAGCCCTTGCACTTCTAACAATTCCCAAGCTTTAAAATAACAATACAATTCAATACTTAGCATTGGCTTTACATCATACTATGCTATCCCATAACTACCCCATGCACATATATCATTCACATATAATTGGAGTTGCATTTAGAAGTGCACTCATCACTTGTACATAACATATTAACTTTTAAGTCCTGCATACTTTGCCTTTTTAGGCTCACATGAATTCACATAATAGTTCATATCAAGAATTTTCTAAAGCCAAACACAATGAATCATAATCTTAATATCAATTTAATTAACTTTCAACTTGGTACACTTAATACTTTCAATATATATCAACTTAACAAGGAAACCCTAAAAGAGTCATGCTTGTCTCCTTTGGGTTGAATTATACAATCAACCCCATAGGTAAACTAGGATCATTAATTCACAATTAATATATCATAAAACCCAATTCACATGCCACTTAACCATGCACACATATTAGCCAAACATGTCAATTAGGGTTTTGGAAACCTTAGGGATAGGCCAAACAACTTTAGGAAGTCTCTAGAGTCACTCCTTCAATCAGCATGCAATTAAATCATGTACTATTCATATACACATATCAATAATCATTAAAATGAATCTTACAAAAATTATAGGCATTGGGATCAAAATCCCAATCTTGGTTGAACCACCATGACCATGGGAAACCATAGGTTTTTTCTTGTTTTTCATACTTTCCGATCATTATAGTAATATGTAAATGCAAGATTTAAACTAATATTTTTTACGTAAACATAACTAAAATCAGTTTAGGATAGCAAAACAAGAAATTTGCACCCCCCCCCCCCCCCCAATGCACATATGCATGAAAATTCTAACTTTTAGGTTTTAGGGTTCACCTTTGATGGATTTGAGAAGAAAGAGATATTGTTCACAATTAGAAATCAATTTTTCCCTCCAAGACAAGCCTAGGCTAAATATAATAAAGATAAAATCAAAAAATAAATAGCCCCATATGGATTACTCATGATTAGTTTCATAAAATTTGAAAATTAATGGATTACTCATGATTAGTTTCATAATATTTGAAAATTAACTTAAAAGAAAAAAGAAACTTACAAAGAAGATCACAAAATTACAAATTTTGGAGGCACCTTGTGATTTTTGACCAAGAGAGAATTTTTCAAAGAAAAATTCTATAAAATAGATGAGAAACAGAATGGAGGCTACCAATTACAAGGGGACGTCAAATATTAGCTAGGTATTAGGGTTTTGGATGCAAAATTACAATATTGTCATTAATGAGCTAGCTTAAGAGTGCTTAGGTGTCTTAGGCTTTTGGTTAATTGGATTTTTAATCTAATTTATGGGCTTATTAAAATATATTAAAAATAAAATATTTTGCTTCTTTTTTTATTAAAATTTCCCTAAAAATATTTAATTTAAAATATTCTAGAAATGCTTATAATATTTTATGCTTAAAAATCACTTTGTGCATGAAATTCAATTTATATGCATTAAATTAATTAATGCATGTGCATTTCACATAAATCACCTATTTCATATTCACAATTCTATTTTGCATATTAGAACTAGTTTAGAATGCTACTTGCTTATAAATCACATAGCACATGAAATTTCAAGAATATGCACACTTTATCATAATAGTCCTAAAATCAAGAAATTTATCACGAAACTCCTAGCAAGGGTATGGGTCATGACACCTAAACTGTCTTACATAGTTTCTACATTTTGCAATTCTTCATGATCTTCAAAAAGCTATTGACAATCTACTATTTCTTCATTTGAATCCCTCATTTCTTTCTCATCACCATCTTCATAATTTGCATTTACTGCATCATATTTAAATGTTAATTCTATCTCTACTACTCAATATGAATTGATTGCCTCTCATCCTTGAAATCCCTACTTGAATCTTCTTGATGAACTATAATGTCAACAAGGTTAGTTTCTTCAATATTAGTTGTAGAATCAACTTCATTTGACTAGACTTTATGACCTAAATCCCTAAATGAACCTTCAATTGTTTACTCATTATAAGTGAACTAACTCCTTAAGACCTCATCTACATTCAATTCATCTATAAGGCTACTGAGATCTGTACCAACATCATCATCACCTAAAACACCCTTACCAAATCTGTGTTCATTTACCCCTACATTAACACCACTCAAAGAACTTGTGCCTACCCCTTCACTGCCATCCAACCCATCTTTACTATTATTTACATTGGCAGCTAACCCCTCACCTATGCCATCACTTTCTATCAAGTCTCAAATACCCTCCCCATTATGTGAATTTCCCAAGAGGTCCAATATTTCCTTTTTTGGCATTTGTGCTCTGTATACAACTACATTACCCCTTTTTTAAGACTTTTAACCATATCCTCCAATGACAACTCAAAAAACATCTCAGTCCAAATGTCAAATTGGACCTACTTGTTGTCCTAAAGTGAATGTAAGTTAGCTCTTTGACCACCATCAACACCTTTACATAAGTTAAAAGTGTAGGCCAACTAAAAAATCCAAATGCACCTCTAACTCCACATGACTGCCACCTACATATACCTTTGATTTCTCCCACTACGTCACCAATAAATATTCCCCTAAAATGCATATACAACACATGCCTAATTTTTAAATAAAAAAAATAAAAAAGCCCAAAATACACAAGATTAGTTACACAAAATGGTGTTTTTACCTAATGCTAGTACACAACCATACATAAATACATAAGTGCACCATTATTTCACATACAATATTCAAATAAAGAAGCAAATACACCATTATTTTACTCATAATCACACAAATCAATAAATTTATCACATATTTGAAACAAAAACTTGACAAAAAAGGGAGAAGAGAGAATCAAATACATCAAGCACAATGTCTTACCTTGTCATTTTGGAAGAATTCAATCAACCAAATGCACCAATCCACGGTCAATTGCTTCAAGAAATTGGATGAACTAAGAAATCCCCAAATTTTTCTTCAAAAATCCTAAGCCCTAGATTGAAAGCTGTTAGATTGTAATAAAAAATTTACCATTAATGTTAATTTGGGAAGCAAGGGCATTATAGACATTTTCTTAATGTTAATTTAAATTCTATCTTTTTTTTCTTAATATAAAATAATTATTTACCATGTCAGAAAATTATATTTGTGTAACTGAAAAATCCACTTAATTGAAAGTTTTTACAAGTTCAGACACTAAATTGTAACTTTTATAAATTTAAACACTCAATTGTAAAATTTGGCCAAGTTAAGACACCAAAATGGTGATTTTACCTGAATCATGAACCTCAAGTCTAAAAGTTGTTATATCATGGATCTGGATCCACAATGCATCATGAACCAAGCACGCAAGAATATTTTTTTCTTCAAAATAACAACCTAAGTTGATGGCGCATCACTTTTAGATCTAAAAATAATCTTGTTACATTCTCTCTCCTCCAAATTCATGAACAGAAATTATAAACCATTGATAGTGCATGAAGCAATAATGATGAATTTTTCAAAAATCAATAATTTTTTCTTTATCTCTCCTCCAAATTTGGGAACATAGATTGAATATAATAATTGATGGTAGAAAATTTTCCAAGTACAAATGAGCATATTATTTCTATAATTGAATCTTCAATATTGATATAGGTAAAATTATCTCTGTCACTCTCTCTTTCTATCTTTCTCGCAGTCTATTTCATTTTCAGAGTTATAAATTACAAAGCACAATCACAGGTTATGAACAACAGGTTCATCAATAAAAAATTATAAGCATGAATCATAAAATTATAGGTTCATAGGTTAAAAATAGAAGGTTCATAAGTTATAAACTATATGTTCATCACATGTATACCTGAGGTTCATAGATTATAGTTCAAAAATTCATAAATTTAAAAAAAAAATCATATATTAAGAATAGGTTCATCAAAAAAAAAGTATACATTTCATCATTCATAAACTAAAGATTCATCACTATTAAATTATAGATTCATCGCATACTTATAATTAATCTAATGATAATGAACCCACAATTCATATCTATAGCATATATTTAAGGAACCTAAAGAAGAAACATAATGAACCTATAAAAGGTAAATGATGAACCTAGAATTGATGATCCTATAAAAAAAATAAAAACTCATGAATATGCAAGTCATTAGTAATGATAGTATGATGAAAGATTGAAAGAGAAAGTAATTCGAAAACACTTGAACATAGAGAGAGATGAGATAGTAAGAACTTAGAGAGAGCAAAGTGATAGTGAGAAGCTAGAAAGAGCAAGAAAGTAGACTGATAGTTTTTTTGAAAATGACAAAGACAAAAAAAAAAGAAGAAATGATGGGGAAGATAATTAAAATTATTAAAAATCTAATTTTTTTTTTTTTTTTTTGGAGTTGGTCTCATGATTTTGCTTCCTATTCATAATTTTTTTTTATAATTGATATGGTGTGAGGCCTCACCTGAGCACCAGTCCGATCTGCCGAGGAATCAAAATGCTCTTTGGGAGAAACTCCACGATTGGAACTCGCTGTGAGCTCAGAAAATTGATTTTTATATTTAAAAGTTGTGAAAGTGAGTCACCACTTTAATTTACTTATTTTAATTGGGAAAATTAAAGAAAACCCAAATTGATTGAATCTAAAAATGTTTTGATTTTATCCCAATGGAAAAGCACTAATCCACGAGTGACCAAAGAGGGCTCGGGGATCAGGTTTTGATAATTACACAATTGAGAAAATATAATTTTCTTTAGTTTGGCTAAAAATTGCAAAATAACTTTTAAAAAGGAATTTTTGTGTATGTATGAATAGGAATAAAATGATGCATGAAACAGATATATATGATAAAATAAAATGAAATGGCAATAAATAAGTAAAAGAATAAATCCTACTTAATTATTACAAAGCAAAAATGATTAAAATAAAGAGGATCTTTCCTCTAGCCCTTATGGGTACTAGGAAAAGTACACATTCCTCAACTAAGTTAACACATAATTCAAAAATAAAACATTAATACAAATAAAATCAAAGTAAAAGGGAAAAAATGTTATTACAAGAGATTTTGGAGTTGATGCCTTTTCAGAATGGCAACCTGCGTATCCTATTGAATAGGAATCAAACCCCATGCAATTCTTCCTTCTTGCGATTGAGGGGTTCTGGGAAAAGTGTTAGTTTGTTTATTAATTTAATTCTAATTCTTAAATTAATAAATTTTAGATCTTTTCTGTTTTAGACCTAAAGAGAATTCTAGATCTGAGTTTAGAATTTTGAAAATAGAAAGAAGATTATACCTTTGCTTTCTTTGATTTTTAGATGAACAGGGTGAGCTTAACTCCGGATCTAAGCTCCACTTTCGATTTAGGACCTTGAAGTTGAACCTTAACAACAAAAGGTTAGCAAAATAGCGTAATGAACATAAATTAAAAAGAAATTGAAACCACACCTTTTGTATCAAATTTTGAGCAAAACTTAAGTAAATAAGCAGAGCATATAGGAGAGTTTCTGCCTTGGAATCCCCCTAAATGAGCTGGAAGGAGGCTCTATTTATAGAGCTACTGAAGAGGATGCGGGCAGCACCAGAAATGTGCCAGCGGCATAGGCAGCATCGATATCTCGCCGAATGTCCAGGCCGGCACGGATTCTATGCCGCCTATGGGGCGGCATGCCAGGTGCTCGCTGATCTACTGGTTCGACCTATTTCCTACTTTTTCATCCTTTTCTGATCTGTTTCAGATCCAATTTGAGCCTAGTTTGATTCTATAAGTTCATGACTGAAAAGCAGTCAACTGGAGGTGAAAGATTCAGAAAATTTATTTTTTAATGGGGCGCTGCCCTGCACCCCACAAGGGGCACTACCCCTTTGACCCCAGCCCGCTAATCAGCTAATGGGACTACCGTATGCGTAGCACACTATTCTTAGTAGGTGTCAAGCTACAGCTGGATCATAAGGTGCAAATTTGAGGTTTACAGCTACCCTCTCATCAGAATTGGCTTTAAGCAAAAGGCGATTCTGATGATAGTGAACCCTAGGAAGAGATGCCATGTCAGACTTTGGGCTTATGCTCTTGCAACGTCAGATTTTTGGCTTATATGTTCTTTTGCCATATCATACTCTAGGCCATACCATGTCAGATTTTGGGTTATACCATGTCAGACTCTAGGCTTGTGATATCTGCTTGTGCTTACCATACATGAGGACATTCATGCTTTATGCAAACTAAACCTTATGAAGAAGGACAAACATGGTATAAAGATCTGAACCTTTTAGGAGAGGGCCTATAGGATAAATGAGGTTTTGTCAATGGCTATTAGCTTCACCTTAACGTTGGATGTGAGAATGGTCATGGTGATCTTCAATTAACACTGTATGTCCAGCTTAATTGTTGGAGGTAAAGATGATTTGGTGAATTTTAATCAAGGCTATTTGTTTTGCCTAGACTTTGAAAGATTTGGAGATTTGGTCCACCTAGGGAATTTAAATTGGTTTAGCAAGGCCACTTGTTTGGCCCTACTATTGGGGAGATTATGATCAAAGTTATCAATTTGACTTTAATGTTTGGGAAGATTGGGATCAAAGCTATCTGTTTGGCTTTGGTGGTTGGGAGGATTATAGTCAAAGCTATCTATTTGGCTTTGTTCATTGGGAATGTTGGGATCAAAGCTATCTGTTTGGCTTTGGTATTAGAAAGATTGGGATCAAAGCTATCTGTTTGGCTTTGGTGTTGGGAGGATTAGGATCAAAGCTATCTGTTCGGCTTTGGTGTTAGATTTAGAGAAGGTTATGTCTCTGAAAGACGAGGGGTGTGGGAATGTCAACATGGGTGGCTCGACTCAATTTGCCCATTGAAAGTTATGGTTGAAGATTAGTCCTTGTAGGGAAAGGTCTTGGCTAAGGAGGGTCAATCTGGTTAGAAAATCCATTTGAAAGGTTCAGTCTGATTTTGCCTTAAAGGAGATCATAGGCTTCATAAGTGAAGGCCTTTTGGGAGTGGGCTTCATAGTGAAGGCTTTTGGTTTTGGGCTTCATGGCGAAGGCTTTTGGATTTGGGTTTCATGGTGAAGGCTTTTGGATTTAGGCTTCTTGATGAAGATTTTTGGATCTAGACTTCTTAATGAAGGCTTTTGGATTTAGGCTTCTTCATGAAGGCTTTTGGTTTAGGCTTCTTCATGAAGGCTTTTGGTTTAGGCTTTTTGATGAAGGCTTTTGGATTTGGGCTTCTTGATGAAGGCTTTTGGATTTGGGCTTCTTCATGAGAGCTTTTGGATTTGGGCTTGTTCATGAAGGCTTTTGGATTTGGGCTTCTTCATGAAGGCTTTTGGATTTAGGCTTCTTGATGAAGGCTTTTTGGAAGATATGCCTCGACTTCTAATTTTGCCAAGGAATCTAGATTTAAAGATGATAAGCCCTGATGGACTTGGGAATTTTGGTTTTACTCATTTTGAGATTATGCCAAGGAATGGGTGGTATGTGGTATGATTTGCCAGTGAGGCTTGGGATGTAACAATATGATTTTATAAAATTCGAGAATGGTTTGAAGGTAGGTTGAAACTTTTGAAAAGAATCATGGAGGTTGTATGATTTTGCATTTTGTAGCATGAATCGTGGAAAAGAACAAGTAAAGCTTTTCTTGTTGTTTGAGATTGAAGAGACTCTTGGAGTGACACTTAATTGTAAATTGCATTAGTTGACACAAAGAGCCCTTAGGAATGGCTAAAGGACTAGTGGAAGAAGATAAATTGGGGATCATACTTCCAAATGAGAGATAAGGATGTGATAGACTGTAGATATGTATGAGGGATTGTGCCTTAGCTCTTTGAGCTAAGCGACAAGATGGATTGACAACAGATGACGACCTAGGAAGACATGCCCCCATTGTAGGATAAGGGCATAAAAGATTGTATATCCTTAGAGAATAAACCTCTGGTTGGGAAGGATGACATGAGATGGGATGGATTGATTGAAGATGATTTGACAACTTTGAAATTGAGAGAAGATGACTTGGATGAGTTTTCTCTCTCTCTCTCTCTCTCTCTCTCTCTCAATTCTAATTTTTGCCTAAGCTGCCCTTTTGGGTTTTCAACTTAGCGAGCTTGAATTAATGAAATTTGGAAGAAAATTCCACCATGGTTTGAGCTGCTGCCTTTTTTTCATTTTGAAGGGCTGTGACCTTTGAATTCTAGATTTGACAAAGGTCTTCTCTGAACTTATTGCCCCTTGTTGAGGTGCATCATTTGATTACCCGATGTGTAATAGGTAATTCCATTTACTTGCTTTTTATGCTTCAGCTGTCTTGATCTTCTTGGATTAGGAGTTAGTGAGGCAATTATTGATTTGTGAGAATGAAAGCACCTCAAATTCTGATATATGCTGATTGTGGTGGATTTAATTGATCACTCATCCATCTCTTTTTTTTTTTCTCTTTTCCTTTTTCTCTCTTTTTTTTTTTTTTGTTCTGTTCTCTCTCTATCTTTTTTTTTTTTTTTTGGCTCATCCATGTCGGACTAAACAAGGAAGATGAAAAGAAAATATGTGTGCATTTCTATAAAGGAAACTTTATTGCAAGATGATAAAAGGAACCACTATAGTCGATGAGAATAAAGAAAAATAAGACAATAGACTCTGACTCAAATTTAGACTTAAACTTAGACTCAAGTTTAAACTTGGAATTCAGTTTCAGACAAGTCAGATTAGCTGAACTTGAACTACTCCATGGCATGCCTTCTGGGGCTGAGGTAAGGTGGGGTTAAGTTAGAACTAGATTCCTCATCACTGTTCAGGCTGGTGGTGGGGAATTCAGCTTGAAATGATTGACTTTGGATGCAATTCTCAAGTTTTGATGCAGTTGCAACCAAAGCTCTGAAGGTGGGTAGGTATTGTGTTAACAAATGGGCTTTATAGGCAGGAAGTAGATTCTTGACAATGATATTTACTTGTTCTTGCTCAGTTGGCCTGTTTACCATTTGAGCAGCTTTAGCCTTCCACCTTGTAAGGAACATGGAAAAGGACTCATCTGAAAGTTATTTTGTGGTTTTTAAATCCATTTTTGTAATGTCCACTTCACTATTGTAGTGGTACTATTTGACAAATGCCTTGCAAATGTAATCCCAAGTCTGTTTTTGGGTATCATCTAAGTTAATAAACCATCTTAAGGCAGTATCCGTAAGGGTTTGGTGAAAGAGTTGAGCAAAGAGCTCATTATTGATACCAAAGGGATGCATTGCCCCCACATACATTTTTAAATGGATCTTGGGGCAAGTAGTAACATCAAATCTATCCAAATTCGACATTTTGAACTTTGGTGGAACTCTTGCATTGGGAAATAAGCTCAGGGAGCTTGTATTAAACAGGTTCTCTTTCTTCTTCATATTCTTTAGCATCTTTTCCATGTGCTTCACTTTTTTCATAAAGGCTTTGATTTCAGGGTTAATTTCCTTCCTTTGGAAAGGATCTGCAGGTTGGAAAGTGAGAGTAGGGGTAAAATTTTAATGGTTGAATTGTAATGGGTTGGAAAGGTGAGTTATTTCTGAGGAATTCAGATGATGGAATAGGCAATGGTGGGATCGTGTCAATGTTTGCAGGCTCTTTATCTTTGGAATCAGCTCTAGAAGTGAATCCATAAACAGGATAAAGAGCGGGTCTTAGGTCAGATTTGAGTAGTTTTGGGTCGGTTGAGCTTTGGGCCAGAGAGGTCTATTCTAACATGGTGCAAACATCTTCCATGATAGCCCTCCTTTGGGCTTTAAGCATGTCTTGGAAAAGAGCTTTTTACCTCTTCATCAGGGTCTCTTGTTGTTCAGAGAGCTTAACAAGAAGCTTATTAAAGATTTCATCAGCTCTGGTAGCAATGACTTCATCTCTGGCAACAGACATTTTGTCAACCTTTAAATGGGAAAAGAAACTGGGTTATTATCAAGCTTTGGAGAAAAGGGTTATGGGGAGGTGTGACAAACCAAAGGATCTTAGGTTTAATGACAATGGATGACAGTGTCTTGTGGTTAGGTTGATGGTGTATGGGTAAAGATAAGGATAGAGGTGTATGATGTTAGATAGGTATGTATTTAGCTAAGGGAGCTAGGTCAGATTTTAGCTTTGGGTGGCTAGATCTGATTTTAGCTTTGAGTGGCTAGGACAAAATTTAGCTTGGGGTGGGTAGGTCATATTTTAGCTTTGAGTGGCTAGATCAGAATTTAGCTTTGGATGATCAGGATTGTGATTTATGAATGGTTTGCCATGGACTTAAGGATAGAGTGACCATGGGTTTTGCAATTGGGTATGGATATACCATAGAGTTGGGTGGACCACGGGTTTGGTGATAGTTGGGTAATAGGTTTGACTAGATCATGGGCTTAGATGGGCCATGGGTTTGTATAGTGACGTAAGAGATGAAACCTAGTCAGCATTTAGTTCGGGTAAGGATAAGAGTGGCACTAAGTCAGTATTTAGCTTTGGTAAGGATAGTTAAGGATAAAGCTAGATCAGTGTTTAGCTTGGGTAAAGACTATGAAAGTAGAAAGCTTGGTCAGTGTTTATCTTGGATAAAGTTTATGGATAAAGACAAGGGTACCATAGATGGTTTTATTTTTACTATGAGTTTGACATGGGTTTGGATAGGATTGGATCATTGGTTTAGGTGAACCATAAGTTTTGGATTTTGATCATGGGTTTAGATGGACCGTGGGCTTTGGGTCTCGACCATGGGTTCAGGTGAACTGTGGGCTTTAGGTGTTAACCATGGGTTTAGGTGGACCATGGGCTTTGGGTTTCGACTATGGGTTCAAGTCAACCATGGGCTTTGGGTGTTGACCATAGGTTTAGGTGGACCATGGGTTTTGAGTTTTGACTATGGGTTTAGATGGACCATTGGTTTTGGGTATTCACCATGGGTTTAGATGGACTATGGGCTTTGGGTTTTGACCATAGGTTTAAGTGGACCATGGACTTTGGGTGTTCACCAATAGGTTTAGGTAAACCATGGGTAATGAGCTTTTTGGGTGTTGACCATGGGTTTAGATGGACCATGGGCTTTAGGGTGTTGACCATAGGTTTAGGTGAACCATGGGCTTTGGGGTGTTGACCATGAGTTTAGATGAACCATAGGTCATGAGCTTTGGGTGTTAACCATGGGTTTAGATGGACCATGGGTTTTGGGTGTGAAGGTGTTTGGATAGGTTTTTGACTCTTCACAAGGTTCAAGCTATACATGTATGTATGCATGAATGAAAAGGTTTCATGATAATGATATACCAAGTTCAGTATTATGGTGCATAAAATCCTAAAGGAGGGTTCTATGAGTCATTACCTGAAAGGGTTAAGGTGGTTTAAAGGGAACCCATCACACTAGAGATGCAATATACCTAACCACATGTGAGACAAGGAGCCTCACATGGGTTCAATGACACATGCATACTCGCTACACCTCTAAAAGGATTAGAGGATATGTCATAGGCTGGATGATTTCACTATCGGCAAGCAGACCTAAGGAAGGTTGCCCACTCGATGTTACTTTCTATCCTTTGTTTTCCTAAAAGCTAGGCTTTTGTGGACCAAGAGTCTGATGTAGTGATGCATTGACATAGTTATTTTGTATTTAAAACCAAACTCAGTATTTTACCAAAAGTAATCCACTTTATCTTTTATTTGAAAAAGATTATAAGTCCCCAGTGGAGTCGCCAACTATGAGGCCTTGCCCGAGCACCAGTCCGATCCGCCGAGGAATTGAAATGCTCTTTGGGAGAAACTCCATGATTAGAACTCTCTATGAATTCAGAAAATTGATTTTTGTATTTTGAAAGTTGTAAAAGTGAGTCACCACTTTAATTTACTTATTTTAATTGGGAAAATTAAAGAAAACCCAAATTGATTGACTCCAAAAATGTTTTGATTCTATCCCAATGGAAAAGCACTAATTCACGAGTGACCAAAGAGGGCTCGGGGATCAGGTTTTGACAATTACACAATTAAGAAAATATAATTTTCTTCAATTTGGCTAAAAATTGCAAAATAACTCTTAAAAAGGAATTTTTGTGTATGTATGAACAAGAATAAAATGATGCATGAAACATATATATATGATAAAATGAAATGAAATGGCAATAAATAAGTAAAAGAATAAATCCTACTTAATTATTACAAAGCAAAAACAATTAAAATAAAGAGGATCTTTCCTCTAACCCTTATGGGTATTAGGAAAAGCACACAATCCTTAACTAAGTTAACACAGAATTCAAAAATAAAACATTAATACAAATAAATCAAAGTAAAAGGGAAAAAATGTTATTACAAAAGATTTTGGAGTTGATGCCTTTTTAGAATGGCAGCCTGCGTATCCTATTGAATAGGAATCAAACCCCATGCAGTTCTTCCTTCTTGCGAAGGAAGGGTTCTGGGAAAAGTGTTGGTTTGTTTATTTAATTTAATTCTGATTCTTAAATTAATAAATTTTAGATCTTTTCTATTTTAGACCTAAAGAGAATTCTAGATCTGAGTTTAGAATTTTGAAAATAGAAAGAAGATTATACCTTTGCTTTCCTTGATTTTCGGATGAACAGGGTGAGCTTAACTCTGGATCTAAGCTCCAGTTTGGATTTAGGACCTTGAAATTGAACCTTAACAGCAAAAGGTTAGCAAAATAGCGTAATGAATGTAAATTAAAAAGAAATTGAAACCACAGCTTTTGTATCAAATTTTGAGCAAAACTTAAGTAAATAAGCAGAGCATATAGGAGAGTTTCTGCCTTGGAATCCCCCCTAAATGAGCTGGAAGGAGGCTCTATTTATAGAGCTGTTAAAGAGGATGCGGGCGGCACCAGCGGTGGCACCGAAAATGTACCAGCGGCATGGGCGGCACCTATATCTCGCCGGACGTCTGAGCGGCATACCAAGCGTGCCACCCATACCGCCAGCATGGATTTCATGCTGCCTATAGGGTAGCATGTTCGGCTTGCCACCCAAGGAGGCAGCATGTCAGGCACTCGCTAATCTACTGGTTCGACCTGTTTCCTACTTTTCTGTCCATTTTTGGTCCGTTTCATATCTGATTTAAGTCTAGTTTGATTCTATGAGTTCATCACTCAAAAGCAGTCGAGGGGAGGTGAAAGATTCAGGAAATTTATTTTTTAATGGGGCGCTACCCTGCACCCACAAGGGGCACTGCCCCCTTGAATCCTGCCCACTAACCGGCTAGCGGGACCGCCATATGCGTAGCGCACTATTCTTAGTAGGTGTCAAGCTGCAGCCGGATCATAAGGTGCAAATTTGAGGGTTCACATGTGGACACCTAGATCCACAATGCTACATGAACATGGATCCCTGATATAATTTTCCAAAGTCTAGTACAATCATATCTAACAAGCGAATTTTAATAGTGGGCTTAAAGCTTAAGGAAATGACCCAATGGCACAGATAACCTAAATTTCCCATATGATTCTTGCCCTATCTTCTCCTCGTCAAAAACCTCTTCATGCTTGTGAATCTATAATTTTGCACCCTCTAACTTGCATTCGAACCTTAGAAGCACCTAGGCTTAGTAAATAGACCTCTAGAAGCCAAAATTGCTAAAAATAACCAAAATGGGAAAATTAGGAAATGAAGCCCTAAAAATTAAAACTTATCCCTTTGACCTCTAAACCACTCTCAGATCATTTGGGATTGAATATGATCACAATGCAATTGGAATCAAAAAAATAAATGAGAAACAAGCAAGAATGAGCTAAAATAAGTCGAATGGATGGAATTGGAGCTGGTGACTACAAGGCCCTATATGATGACCATAAGAGCCCTTGCGGTGACTGCAATGCCGCATGTGGTTGCCCAATTGTGACTGCATATGGCACTTGCGGAACTATAGGTCCCACATGTGGTCACTAGTTAGTTTTTGCAATCCCATATAGAAAATTCAGCTTTTTCACCTCCAACCTTTAGCCTATATAAACTAACCCCCCAACTCATTAGCACACTCAAAATTGCTTGATCAAACCCTCTAATCTCAAAGTAAATAGTTATTTTTTAGCTTGGTCCAAAAGGAAAAAGCTTTTTATTTTAAAGTTTTCTTTTTATTTTTGCTTTGCTATTGCTCCTTGCTTTGCAAAGCAAGTTGAGTTGCGTCTTCCCAAGCCGACCCATCATGTCAAAAGTTTGCTGCTACTCGCCGTTCTAGACTAGTCATCATCCGTCATCCAAAGTAAGTTTCCCTTCCTTTTTCTTTTATTTATTTATTTATTTATTTATTTATTTATTTATTTATTTATTTATTTATTTGTTTATCTATTTTTTTTTTTAATTTCCCTCCTTCGAATTTTTTGTTCTAAGGCTCCTTGTCTAATGTTTATTTTGCTTAGGTAGTTAATTAAAATATGACTTAATTAACTCTACTTAGTAATTAATAAAAATCAATCAATCAACTCAAACCTCTTTTTAATCAATGAACTGAAACATGATAAAAGATTAAAACTATACAAACCCCTTTCTCAAGAAAGATGAACTAAGTGGATTTTGATTTTCATTCAAAATGATACGTAGGTATGCTTGTTCCAAGCATCAAATCCAATTAAAATAAACAATCTTCCTTTTATTTCACCTTCTTCATATAGACTAGGATTTGTTTTGTCTTCTTTTCTTTTCTTTGTTGCATTACTTTAGGATTTAGTTTAGAGAATGTGTGACTTTCCTAGAACCCATAAGGGCTAGAGAAAGTATCTCTTATTTTAGGTTTTCATTGTAAATTTAATATTTTCCTTTTACTTTCTTATTCTCTTAATTACTATATTATTGAATGATTGAATGTCATGCATTAATCAAACTATTCATGCATTATATAAATTGTTCATGAAATTAATTTTTAATCATTTTATATTAAATTTGCAAAACTAATATTTTTCTAAATAAATAAAAACTTAGTCCTTGAATCTAATTTGGTAATTGATGACTAATGCACTTTTTTTCTATTGAGATAAAATTGGAGTCATTTAACTAGGTTTTTACCTTAACTTTTTTCCAAATAAAAATAAAATTAAGATAGTGACACTAACATCTTTTCAAAATCAACCTATCTAAACTCAAGGGTTTTATCATGAGTTGAAACCCAAATGAGCATTTCGATTCCCTTCTAGTGAATCAAATCAGTGCTCCAACGAGGCCTCATAGCTGAGACTCCACTAGTGACCACCTTCTTTTTTTGATCAAAATAAACCAATTGTATTAATTGTTCAACCATTAAAAAAAAAAACCTACAAATAACTCTGGAAAAACAAAAGCAACAAGCAGCCAACTTTTAGGATAAAATATATACAATTACCATATGCTAAAGATGTTATCTCGGCTTGTTCTATCCTGAGTACAAAACCTCAACATAACTACATATTTGATTTTTTTTAAAAACCTTTAGATCATTAAAGCTCTTATTTTGAAAGATACATTGATTTCTAGCTTGCCAAATAAAGTATACTGTTGCATAAAAAGCCACTCTTCTCACTTTACTCCTGAGATTTTTTCCTACTGCTTTCTTAGAGAACCATGAGACTTCCCTCTACCAAAGTAAAGCTGACCTATAGATCCCACAAGCTTGCAAAACCTTGTTCCAAATCCTTTGACCATGCTGACATTGAAAAAACAAATGAGGAATGTCTTCAATTCCAGCATCACAATACACATCTATCATCTACTATCATCCTCCAGGTAAGCAATTTTGCTTTTGTAAAAAGCTTCTTATGAATAGCCATCCAACATATGAAACTGTGTTTAGGTATATGCATAGTCCCCCATAACACACCTACCTACCTTACCTTTTCACCATTCTTCCTTATATTTTGTTAAGCACTAGCCACTGTGAATTGGTTATTCCTAGTCAACCTCCAACCAATCATATCCTCCACCTCAAACACTCTATAGTTTGCTATCACATTATCCTTAACTTATTCAGTAGCTATATCTAAAGTAATAGGTATAGCCCAATGACTCCCACTCTATGTTAAAGCAACTGTTGTAGTCTTAGGAACATCTACATTTTCCAAGTTTGCTTTAGGAAATTTGTCTACCTAAGCACCTTCATTATCCCATGGATCAAATCAATACAAAAAAGTCTTTCCATCCCCCAAAACATACTTAAACATTGGCTTATCCAAAGGCTTGAGCTTTATCATTTGCTGCCAAGTCCAACTTGCATCATTGAGTTTGGTTATGCCCCAGAAGCTTAGCCTTTTAAGCTTATTGGTAGTGACCCACTAAGCCCACAAGGAAGTTTTTACAGCAAGCAATTCCTAAATGTGTTTCATCATTGCAGCTTTATTCCACTCATCAATTTTCTTTAGACCTAACCCACCCTCATTTTTAGGTGTGCAAACAATATCCCAAGACACCTTACTACCCCTTTTGCCATTAGGCTGCCCTTTCCATAAGAAAGCTCTAAACAATCTCTCCACCTCCTTAATCACAGCACTTGGCAAAATGAACATACTACTCCAATATGTGTGCATGCTTAAAAGCACCAATTGAACTAGTTGGACTCTCTCAGTATAGGACAGGTGCTTAACCATCCATCCAGTAATTCTCTTGGTTATTTTTGTAATTAGTTCTAGACCATGAACTTGTTTTAAACCAGTAGAAATAAGAGGCACACCTAAATATTTTACTAGTAAGACTCCTTCCTGAAAACCCAAACACTACAGCACATCACCTTTCACATAATCATTCATCCCATAATAATAAACCATACTTTTCAATTCATTTGCTTATAGCTCAAAAGCAAGGAAGAAAGTAGATAACTTGTCTTTAAGCTCTTACACAAACCCAATATCACTGAGAAAAAATAAAAAAATCATCTGCAAAGCACAAATGATTTATTTTGAAATTAGCACATCCTATATGGAACTTAAATCTCCTTCTATCCACATCTTGTAGTAGTCTAGAAAAGTACTCCATAGCAATTACAAAGAGTAAGGAAGACATAGGGTCCCCTTGCATCACTCCCCTACTACTTGAAAAGAACCCCTCAAGTCTTCCATTAATCATTAATGAGAAACTTACAGTTCTTACACACATCATAACCCACTGTACAAACATTCTAAGGAATTGCAAATGTAGCATCATTTCTTCCAAAAAGTCCAGCTAAGCAAATTATAAGCTTTTTTCAAGTCAACCTTAATAGCACACATAACTAGTTTATGATTCTTGTGATAATTTCTCACAAGTTCCTAGGCTAATAAAATGTTATCCCTAATGTATCTACCCCTGACAAAAGCTGATTTACTTTTGCTAATTATTCTATCTAAGCATCCCCTCATTCTTTCACTTAGAATCTTGGAGATACATTTGTACAATGCTGTATAGTAAGCAATAGGTCTAAATTCAGCCCTACTTTCAGCACAAGGCACTTAGGAATAATTGTTAGGGCAGTAACATTTATCTGCTTCAACAATTTTCCTGTAGCAAAAAACTCTTTGATTGCCTCCACTATACTACAACTAATAATGTCCCAACACTGCTTAAAAAAATACACTATTATATCCATCAGCTCTTGGTGCTTTATCAACATCAATCCCAAAAATAGCCCTTTTCATCTCTAATTCAGTAATAGGTCGACATAAGTCATGTGCCTCTTTTTCATCCAATACTGGACCTATATTGACAACATCAGCAGAAATACAGGCCTTAGTTTTATTTGGGGCAACAAAAAACTTCTGATAAAATCTAACCATCTCATGAGCAATTTCCTAATCTGCAATAATAAAATCCCCATGCTCTTTTTTAAGCCTTGTAATTCTATTCATTGATCTCTTATGTTTTACTATAGACTGAAAAAATGAAGTGTTAGAGTCCCTTAAAGATACCCATTGGAATCTAACCTTTTGCCTAAAAAAAACTTTCTTCTTGTTGCAACCATCTCTTTAATTGATTATAGCAAGCTCTCTCTTCCAGTATTAAATCCTCATTAAAAGGATCTACTTCAAGGCCTGCCTGCACTTGCTCAAGCAATTGTCTTCTATCTTAATCTTGCTGGAAATATTTGCATACCCCTTTTTATGCAAATTCTTAAGCACACCCTTAAGTCTTTTCAGTTTTGTTAAAACTTGAAACGTTTTACAGCCAGACACTTCCTCTTGCCAAATAGAACGTACCATCTATTTAAAATCTGGATGGTCAATCCACATGTTATAAAATCTGAAAGGACTAGGTTTATAAACCATAGCTATTTTCATTTCTATAATTAATGGAAAGTGATCATATTCTTGGAGGTTGTACACCGACATTCAAACTTGCAAAAACTTCTAACCATGCTAGATTTACCAAACACCTATCTAATTTGCACTAGATTCATTATGCCCTAAACTGATTGTTATTCCAAATATAAAAGCAACCAACATGTTTCAACTCAAAAACCCCAGCATTACAAATTAATTGCTAAAATTCTTAAGTGTGATTATCATTAATGGCCTTACCTCCTATTTTATCCTAAATATTCAATAAAGTATTAAAGTCCCCTTGTATTAGCCATGGGCCTATATTCCTCATAGCCAAATTTTCCAAAACACTCCAAAGCTCCCTCCTATCTTGACATTCATTCTCACAATAAACTACAGTCCATTGCCAATAGTATCCCCTCCAATCAACTTCTAATGAATTAATTGGGCATGTCTGTGGACCACCTTCTTTTTAATAAAAGAAATTAGGACTACCAATTGGTTTAAATCAAAGTTTGGTACTTTTAATATGGAAATGGCTTTCATGCATTGTTTGCATAGACTCTTCGCCTTTCAACCTAGATTTCATAGGAAAATAATGGATAAAAGGTAACATCGAGTGGGAAACCCTCATTGGGTCTATTTACCGATAGTGAAATCATCCACCCCACGATGAATCCTATGATCCTTTCAAAAGTGTAATGAGCATGCGCGTGCTGCTAGACTCATGTAAGGCTCCTTGACTCATATGTGGTAGGTATATTGCCACTCTAGTATGACAAATACCCTGTTACAAGCCACCCTTACCCTCTCATGTAATGAACTTAGATCTTGACCTAAGGTTGTATGTACCATAATCGAAGCCTTGTGTAATTACATCTTCATGAAATATTTTTTTCCATGCATATCATCCACCCATTATTTACAATAAAACATGCATTCATCTATAATCTAGGCTGCATCTTAAACTAAGAAGGGTCATATACTCACTTCTATCCAAACACCTTCACTTTTTAAACCTTAAACACTTTCACCTCTATCCCAATCACCTTCGTCCCATAAACCTTAAACCATCACCCTAACCTTTAACCTTAAACACCATAATTGTTAACCACACATCTTAAACACTATTCCCTTAGCCATTAACCCTAAACACCATAACCTTAGCCTTTACTCTTAAGCAACATTACCTTGGCCCTTAACCTAAACTTTAATACCTAGCCTTAAACTTAAAAACATATTACCCTAGCCTTTAGCCTTAAACACCTCTAACCTTAAACACTAGTACCTTAACCTTACCCAAAAATGTCATCACCCTAATCTTTAACCTAAAAACACTTACCTTAGCTTTACCCCCACAATCCTTATCCAAGCTAAACATCAACTTAACTTCATCTTGATCCTTAATCCCTTCACAAACTAAACATTGATCTAGCTTCATCCTCACTCATAACCATTTCCCAAGCTAAACACTTACCTAGCTTTCATCCTCACAATCTTTACCCAAACTAAACATTGACCTAGCTTCGTCCTTATCCACAGTCCTTGCCCAAGCTAAACACTGACTTGGCTTCATCTTTTATAGTACTATCCAAATCCATAGACCATTTAAGCCTATGGTCCAATCCAATTAAACCCATTATCCAATTGTCACCAAACCTATGGTTCACCCAACATCCAAAGCCATAATACATCCATAACCCAATCACAAAACTCATAGTCCCTCTATCCTTAAGCTGATGGTAAACTATCCATAAATTGTAATCCTAATTACTCGAGGCTAAACTCTAACCTAGCCTTCCAAACTAAACTTTAGCCACTCAAACCTAAATCTCAACCTATTTTCCAAAGTTAAAATCTAACCTAGATCCTCTAGCTAAACACTGACCTAGCTAACTTTATACACCTCTGCCTTTATCTTTACCCAAATTCCACTACCTAACCATAAGTTTGACTCACGTCCCTTGACACTTTAGGACCCAAGTGTCAAAAACATCGCTAAAACCCACTCCTTGTCTGGAAATCAACCCATCACCTTAAAGCCCAATACCTTTGGTCAAAAATACCTTTAACCTCTAAAGACCTATGCAACCATCCTAAAGCCCAATATCTTTGGCCTTATATACCCAAACTTCAGAGCCCTAAGCCCAAAATCCTTGGCCCATCATACATTAAACCCTAAAATAGTCAGCCCACTAATCCATCAAGTCTACTTGCCTATATTTCCATCACCTTTTTTGTCCCTACCCATTCACTTATTGGGTTTTTTTTACTTTATTTCAAGGTCCCAAAGCCAACTAGGTTGAAATGGATGCCCTGACCACACTTATGGCTAGCTGTGAGGCCTTGCCCGAGCATTGGCCAAGTTTACTAAAGGAAACTAGGATGTCCATTTAGGTTTAGACTCACAATGGAACTCTCGAGTTTGAATTTGGTTAATTTTGAAAATGATTTTTAGGAGTCACCATCTTAATTTATACTTAAATGGGAAAATTAAAGAAAAACCCAATTGACTCCAATTCATTAATTTTCAATTAATTTGCCAAAGGATAAAATCACTAGTCTCGAATGAAGTTGAGTTCAGGGACTAGGTTTTTGGTTTTAAATAATCTAAATTTGTCTCTTAAGTTTAATTTGACTTCAAAATTAATTTCATGAATGACAAATGATATATGACAATTAATGTGTGAGTATGGTATGAGTGCAAGGAGAAAATAAAACATCCACAAATTAATTAAAAAGGACAAAGGAAAATGATTGGGATTTGGATTTGAGGTTTGGATTTAGATTCCAAACATACCTACGTACTCCATTGAATGGGGATCAAAATCCACGTAGTTCATTCCACGATTAAGTGGAGGGATATAGGGGTTGTTCACATTGATTTTGGTTTGGATGTTTTAAGAGTGAGAAAAAAGGCTGATTCCTTTGCTTTTGAAAGGCAAAGAGTTTTACCAGACCGAAGTTTTGTTTTATCGAGACTGAGTAATTAGATTGATTGGGAGATTAATTAATTAATTAAAATTATTAATTAACTAATTAATATGTTGAAAAGGATGGATGGATTAATTAATTAATTAATTTGGATGAAGGGTGGATTAAGAAAAATGATTAATTTGATTTTAAAGAGTGATTAATTAATTAATTAAAAAGATTAATCAATTAATTGATAAAAAAAAAGAATTTTAGTTAATTAAAAAGATTAATTAACTTGGTTAGGGTAAGATAATTAATTGATTAAAAAGATTAAATAATTAATTAGAGAGTGGTTGGAGGGAGAAAAAGAGAAGAATTAGAGGATAGCTATCAACTCTAACTCAAGATATGTTTGAAATGAAGAAATGGAATGGCTATTTATAGGAAAAATGAGGTGAGGGTGATATGGAAAATGAAAATATGAAAAGATGAAAATGATAGGACTAAAAAATATTAAAAATGAAAAAGAGAGGGCATTTTTAGAAATTGAATCCAACAGGCAGTGCAAATCTACATTGTGGGCGGTGCGGATCCATGCCGATCTAACAGAGCTACCAAGTGTGGGAAGTGCAGCAGGCCACGTCAAACAAATATTGCTGCTACGTTGTATCACCACAAACGCAAAGCTACATCATATTCTGACGTAGCTGGCTTTTTTTTTTTTTTTTTTTTTTTTAGGGATTGGTTGGTTTGGGGTTTAGGAAATTTAGATGTCCAGATAGCAATGTAACTAAGGCTAAAAAATAAAAAATTTACCTCCAAATCCCCACTCACTAACTGGCTAGCTAGATCACTATAATGACTTCGTGTAACATATTAAACTTAGCAAGTGCTAAGGTAAGGCTGGATATGAGGGTGCAAAATTAAGGGTTCACAGTTGCCTCCTCATCAGAATTGGCTTTGAACTAAAGGTAATTCTAATGATGATGAACGTTGAGAAGAGGTGCCATGTCAGCTTCTAGGCTTATGTGTTCTTGTCAGGTCCTTTAGGAGGAGCCCCTCTAGGATAAACGAGGTTTTATGAATGGCTATCAGTTCAACCTTGATGTTGGATACGAGAATGTTCTTGGTGAATTTCAATTAAGGCTATCTATTCAGCCCTAATGTTGGAGGTCAAGAATGATATGAGGTAAATCTCAATCAAAGCTATCTATCCGGTCTTAATGTTGGAGGTAAAGATGATTTAGGTAAATCTCAATTAAGGCTATTTGTCCAGCCTTAATGTTGGAGGTAAAGATGATTTGGGTAAATCTCAATCAAAGCTATCTGTCTGACCTTAATGTTGAAAGTAAAGATGATTTGGATAAATCTCAATCAAGGCTATCTGTCCAGCCTTAATGTTAGAGGTAAAGATGATTTGGGTAAATCTCAATCAAGGCTATCTATCCGGCCTTAATGTTGGAGGTAAAGATAATTTGGGTAAATCTCAATCAAGGCTATCTATCCAGCCTAAATGTTAGAGGTAAAGATGATTTGGGTAAATCTAAATCAAGGCTATCTGTCCAGCCTTAATGTTGGAGGTAAAGATGATTTGGATAAATCTCAATCAAGGCTATCTATTTAGCCTTAATGTTGGAGATAAAGATGATTTAGGTAAATCTCAATCAAGGCTATCTGTCCGGCCTTAATGTTGGAGGTAAAGATGATTTGGATAAATCTCAATGAAGGCTATCTGTCCGGCCTTAATATTCGAGGTAAAGATGATTTAGGTAAATCTCAATCAAGGCTATCTATCCGGCCTTAATGTTCGAGGTAAAGATGATTTGGGTAAATCTCAATCAAGGCTATCTGTCTAGCCTTAATGTTCGAGGTAAAGATGATTTAGGTAAATCTCAATCAAAGCTATCTGTCTGGCCTTAATGTTCAAGGTAAAGATGATTTGGGTAAATCTCAATCAAGGCTATCTGTCCAGCCTTAATGTTCGAGGTAAAGATGATTTAGGTAAATCTCAATCAAAGCTATCTATCTGGCCTTAATGTTCGAGGTAAAGATCATTAGAATTGTATTGTCTTATCTGTCAGGCAATTTTGATGATAGTAAACCCAAGAGTTAGGATGGTATAAAGAACTAAAATGATGCTTAGGTCAGTGTTTGGACATATTTGGGTGGGAGACATAGTTAAAGAAAGAAAATGGTAAAAAGAACCATAGGGATGTTTAAGCAATCATTTTTAAACATTTATGGGGGGGGAAATGTGGCTAATGAATGGTAGTGAGAAAATGGACCAAAGGGATATATAAGCTGGTGGCTAGATATTTTTGGGTGAATTGATGGATTTGGGTAAAAAATGTGGAAAATGGAACCATATAGATGTCTAGGTGATCATTTCTAGACATTTGGGTGCAATTGATGGATTTTGATAAAAGAGATGGAAAAAAGAAACCATATTGATGTCTAGATGATCGTTTCTGGACATTTATGGGTGCAATTGATTTTGGAGAAAAGAGATGGCAAAAGGAACCACATTGATATTTAGGTGATCGTTTCTAGAAATTTATGGGTGGAAGAGAATTTTGGACAAGATATTTTAGCAAAAGGAGAGCTTCAATCTATGGCAAGTCAACTCAAGAGATTCTGACAAGATTTTAGTTACGCCAGAGAAACTTGGGCTTCTGAATGTAAGGGGTTATTCCTTTCATAGGGCTTAAAGGAACTTTACTAGGAGTAAAGGGACTCTAGAAGTCACACTTCGTTGATTAGTATTTGGAAAGGTATCATTTAGCTTTAAGGAAGCACAGGTCAACTTTAGGAGGTGTCAGTCAGCTTTATAGAGGTACTGGTTAACTTTAAGAGATGTTGGTGAGGCTATTGGCTTAGCTTATGCATGATGGTGCATGATTGTAAATGATTGCATAGATGCTAGTACACAAATGATACATGCATGTTTCAAAATTCATAGATCTTTTATTTTACTTCTATGCCATGCATGATTTATGATGATGCCTGTAATGAATGATTGCATATATGCATGAGGGTGGATGCAATTTTTTCATATGCCTTTTGCATCCGTGGAGCCATATATTTGTGTACTGAGAAACTCTATAAAGTTTGAGAAACTCAAGTTGGATTGGCATGGGATAATTGCCATGGTGGCTTTATGAGGAGTTCGAGGGGATTGAGATTTTTCTGAGGGCTTGAGTTTTGAGGTCCAATGGCTCGAGGTTTCTGCTTTTATGCTGCTGAGAAGGAGCTATGTCCATTCTCAAGGAGTTTGGCATTTTCTATATTTTTCAGGAATTTTAGACTTGCCTTAAAATGTTACAAGCCAGATGGTGGTTAATGATGGTTAAGTGAATTTGACCACTGTGATTAAGAAGTTCCATGATCCCGGTGACCAAGGAGATATGAGGGGGATAAAGGCTCAAGATGAAGGCTTTAGTTTTTTGCTTGATAGTCAAATACAAGCCTACTAATTAGGATAATGCTAGTGGTAGATAAAGCAAAGGCATTTTTTTATTAGAGCATTGTTGGCAAAGACACTGATGAGTCTTGATTGCCTTGTTCAAGATTTAAAGAGATGAACTATCATGTCAGTTATTCTCACGTTAGAAAATTTTGTCTATTTTTACCCTTTCTATTTTAGGTGCTTTATGGGTATCTAGTTTTAAGTTTTGGGTTAAGTGTGGTTGATGGATCATTTTCTGGTGGTGGCCCTTACTTTTCGATCTGCACATGCTTTATTGAGACTCAGTCAGATATCAGATAAGATGGTTGCTTATAATTTGCCCTGGAGAATTCATTTTTGGCATTGTCAATGGTAAAAGATTAGATCTCTTATGACTAGGGGCCATAGATGTTGAGTGGTTTGCCTATTGGGCTTAGTTTGAATGACTTTCCACTAAGGGATGAGGGTCTTAAGGCAGACTTATGATGTGCCCCCAGTTTTTCTTTTTTTTTTTTTTAGAGTTTATGCAAATCACAGCCCCCATTGCCAAAGCTATCAAGTGGTGGCTAGTCAAGGAGTTATAAGTCTATTTATTTTGGATTTTACTTAGGACCAGAGAGAGGTATGATAGGTGATTGATAGAGGTGATTGGGCTAGTTGAGAAAGAGTACCAGGCTGCCTTGCTAAGGGGAATAAAAGATAACGTAGCTGAGGAAGAAGAGACTATATGAGGAGCCACTAGTAACGAGAGGACTGCAACATAAACAAAGGGGTAACTCAATCTTTGAAGGAGACTCAAGGGTCTATTGCAAGTGCAACACCACAGGTTGCAGTAGTGACTCGAACTGGGATCACAGGGATAAAGGAGATTGTCACTACATTGAGAACAAAATGGCACCACATTGGATGTTCAAAGAAGGACTATTGCCGTTAAGGTAGAAAGGAGGACCGAATGGATTATGACCTCCCTCTTTTTTGCTTTTTTTTTGAAATAATTACAGGTTGACAGAAATGCACAAAATAAGATAAGTTATAAAGGACATTGAAAAGGTTATCCTTTTTGTTATAATGATGGGCTTGTATTTTGCAAGATTTGATCACCATTAAATGAGACATCTTTTATTTTTGCTCTAATTTATGCCTAAGCTGCCCTTTCGGGTTTTCAACTTGGTGAGCATTCTTTTCTTCTTCTTCTTCTTTTTTGTCTTCTCTCTCTCTCTCTCTCTTTCTCTCTTTTTGGTTTAGGCAAAAGAACTGAATGATGTACTAAGCACAAAGAAAATAAGAATACAATGCAAATAAAATATTTTGTATTATGATTTGGACCGCAACCGAGTTAGGCTACCTATGTATCCCTAATATCACTTTTTCATCGATTATTTCTTTTAGGGAGAATCAGTTCCACATAGTTCTGATTACATATGCATGAGAAACAAAAATGAAATGCAGATGTCATCTTTGGATGATGTATCATTTCAGCTGATCTGAGTTTCTAGGATCGGAGAATTCATTTTTGTCCACATCTATGAAAATGGTGCCTCCGTCAAATAGGATCTTCTTAAGCATGTATTGTCCAGCCCAGTTTAGTTTGAACTTCCTCTTAAATCATGAATAAGGGCTTGGATTTCTCCTAGAACTGGATTTCCTTCTTGCTAACCCTTGTCCTTCACCTTTTTGCTGAAGTGCCTAGCAGGTCTTTGTTGGTAGCCCTGAATTTCTTACAGAGCATCCATTCTCTTCTTCGTTAATCGTATTCACCTGGTCATGATACATTTTGATCTATTATGTCTTCATTCTCTGCAGCTTCTCCTTGACAGGTTTCTTATGTTTGTAGGTAGGGATCTCATAAACTATAATATTTGGAGCATCCCTATTATGTCTTCGTCTTGTACAAAACAGCTCATGAGCTTTTCCACTATTGCCATGCAAATGCAATGTATGTGGTTTTTTTTTATTCTTTTCCTTTATGCCATAATTAATTAATCCTTTTGCCTTTTTCAATTTTTTATTTGTTTTTTATTTTTTATTTTTTATTCTCTTTTTTTTTTGTATTTTTTTTTAAGATGTCCCATTTAAAGATGAATAAAAAAATTAAAGCAAACCAAAAAGTTAAAAATTTTTATTACTAATAAAAGTCTCATCCTAAGTACATTAGAGAATAAGCCTAGAAGGCCAAATGCAAACTCAGAAGGACAAGACCTAATAGACTCCAATTCAAAGAAAAATTTAATAGAAAATAGACTCAAAAGACCCAGACTCATACTCAACTTACATGACTCAAACATAGACTCAAAAGATTTAGATAGGGGTACAGTAGCACTAGCACTCTTCTCAAAGTGCCAATTATTAGGTAAAGCTTGAGATGGTCGGGTGAGCTCGGTGGCTCAGAAAAGGATTGGTAGTGGTGCTAGACTTTAGGTCTAGGAGCAACGATGTCTCTACTATCAATGTGGTCTTGAATTTTGTGCTTCAGAGCATTGCATGCATCAGTTTTGTGGCCCAGCCCTTGATGATAGTCACAGTGCTCAGTAACATTATAGCCTTTGGGAAGGGGTTTGGAGGAGGTCGTGGGTCTAAAGACTTAACTAGATTAGCCTCTAAGGCTTTCTTATAAACGACGCCAAGGGGCATGCCTAGCTTTGAAAAAGTCCTCCTTTTCAACCTCATTGGCTAGTGATAAGAGACAGCATTTACCTCTCCTTTTCTTTTGGTAGTGGAGTTAGTGGTATAATTGTTATTCTTATGATACCTTGAACTAAAGGATTCATCTTTGATTTTTCCCGATTGAATTAAATCCTTAATCTTGGAGGAAATGGCAATGAGAGCTTTAAAGCTAGGGAGGTATTGAGTTTGCAGATGAGCCTGATATTAGGGGAGGAGGTTTTTGACGATGATGTCAATTTGCTCTACTTCAGATGGACTGGTCACTATTTGAACTGCTTTTGTCCTCCACCTTATAATGAACGCGATGAAGGATTCTCTTTGCCTTTGTTTGGTAGTTTGCAAATCTCGACATGTGACATCCACCTCAATGTTATAGTGGTACTACATGACAAAAGTATTGCAAATGTCATCCTATGTCTTCTTATGATTATGGTCGAGATCTAATAAACACTTAACAGCAGCTCTAGTCAATGATATTTGGAATAATTGAGCAAGGAGCTCATCATCCACACCAAAGGGTCTCATGGCACCTACATACATTTTGAGGTGAGTTTTGGAACACATGGTGCCACTAAACTTGTCCATGACTGGCATTTTAAATTTTGGTGGAACTCGTGCATTTGGGAAGAGAGCAAAAGAGTTGACATCTATCATGTCTTCGTGCTTTTTGGTTCTTGAGTGTTCTCTCCATGGCCTCAATTTTCTCCATCAATTTCTTAGCTTCAGGAAAGCTAGAAAAATCTCCACTTTGAAAAGGATTCGTAGTGGGAGAGGAAGTGGTTGCATTCAAGTCCACGTTAGGAGAAGTTGGAGTTTCAAGTGCTTTCCCATTATCAATAAGATCGATAATGGAAAGAGTAAAAGGAGGGGCATGGCTAGTCTCGGCTTGGGCAGATGCAGGCTTAACATGAGCAAGAGGGGAAGTGATAGAGGCATTGGTCATTTCCTTGACCTCATTAATGATGGACTAGAGTTAGAGTTTAGGGCATTGGTAAAGGTGGCAGATTAGGCGTTAAGAGCATTGGTGAAAGTGTCAGCTTGGGTCTTAAGGGCGGTGGTGAGTACAGCTTGAAAAGTTTCCTCTTATTTCTTAAAGAGATTGGCAAAAAAGGTGCTCATTGCATCTTGGTCAAAAGGGCTGGAGATGTTGGCCATCGGTACCTTGAAACAAAAAACAGACCAAAAAAAGTGGGTAAGAATATAGAATTGTAAAGGAAAAAAGTAGTATAAATGTGAAAGTGTGTTTGGAAAAGGATTCCCTCCACATGGTTGGTCACCGGGTTTACATGTGGATAGGGTAAGTGTGTGGGGTATTTGGGGTAACAAACCACCAGTTAAAGGCTTTAGGGATTGACCTTGTCGAGTTTCTCATATCATGTATTCATGGCAATGTCATGATACATGCCAAAAAAGGTTTCATGGCTATATACACAAATATTTCCATTATTACGATACATGAAACCTAGGGTCAATGCTAGGGCGATTATATGGGAAAGGGTGAATAGTGGTTTGATTAAGTGTCCCCATCCCACTAGAGCATCGATATACCTAACCACATATGAGGCAAAGAGCCTCGCATGGATGCAATAGTATTGATTGCTTGTTACACCACCGAAATGATCAAGAATGATCAAGAATTGGCCATGGGGTGGAATGCTTTCACTATCTCCCAACATACTCAAAGAGAGTTATCGAGCCAATGCTACTCACCATCCAAGAGTTTTCCTAAAGCTAAGGTTAGGCAATGAGCCTTTATTATGCAAAGTGATACATGAAAGTCAAATTATACTTAATGAGCCAAATAGAGATTATTTTGGAAAAAAATTCCTTAACCAAATAGTATTCGTCTTATTTTCCTTTTTATTTAAAAAAAGGTGGCAACCAATCCCCAGTGAAGTCGCCAGCTATGAGGCCTCACCCAAGCACTAACCTAATCCGCTAGAGGGAACCGGGATGCTCATTTGAGTTTAAACTCACAATGGATCCCTCAGGTTTGGATTTGATTGATTTTGAAAATGATTTTTAGGAGTCGCCACCTTAATTTATTTTTAAATGGAAAAATTAAGGAAAAACCCAATTGACTCCAATTCATTAATTTTCATTAATTTGCCCAAGGATAAAATTACTAGCCTTAAACCAAGTTGACTTCAGGGATTAGGTTTTTGGTTTTAAATAATCTAAATTTGGCTCTTAAGTTTAATTTGACTTAAAAATTAATCTTATGAATGACAAATGATATATGACAATTAATGCATGAGTATAGTATGAGTGCAAGGAGAAAATAAAATATCCACAAATTAATTAAAAAGGGGAAAGGAAAATGATTGGGATTTAGATTTGAGGTTTAGATTTAGATTCCAAACATACCTATGTACCCCATTGAATGGGGATCAAAACCCATGTAGTTCATTCCACAATTAAGTTGAGGGGTTTAGAGGTTGTCCAGATTGATTTTGGTTTGGGTGTTTTGAGAGTGAGGAACAAGGTCAATACCTTTGCTTTTGAAAGGCAAAGGGTTTTACCAGACCAAAGTTCTGTTTTATCAGAACCGAGTAATTGGATTAATTGGGAGATTAATTAATTAATTAAAATCATTAATTAACTAATTAATATATTGAAAATGATGGATGGATTAATTAATTAAAAAGATTAATTAATTAATTTGGATAAAGGGTGGATTAAGAAAAATGTTTAATTTGATTTTAAAGAGTGATTAATTAATTAATTGTGGATTAAGAAAAATGATTAATTTGATTTTAAAGAGTGATTAATTAATTAATTAAAAAGATTAATTAATTGAGTGATTAAAAAAAGAGAATTTTAATTAATTAAAAAGATTAATTAACTTGGTTAGGGTAAGGTAATTAATTAATTAAAAAGATTAATTAATTAATTAGAGAGTGGTTGGAGGGAGAAAAAGAGAAGAATTAGAGGATAGCTATCAACTTTAACTCAAGATGTATTTGAAATGAAGAAATAGAAGGGCTATTTATAGGAAAAATGAGGTGAGGGTGATATGGGAAATGAAAATGTGAAAAGACAAAAATGATAGGGCTAAAAAATATTAAAAAATGAAAAAGAGAGGGCATTTTCAAAAATTGAATCCAGTGAATGACGTGGATCCACCCCTATCTAACATAGCTATTACTTATGGGAAGCGCGGCAGGCCGTGTCAGACAAACGAGGCCACATTGAGATTCACGCCGCCATAGACACGGAGCTGTGTTAGATTCTGACGCAAGTGGCTTTTTTTTTTTTTTAGGGATTGGTTGGTTTGGGGTTTAGAAATTTAGATGTCCGAATACCTGTGTAACTAAGCTAAAAAAAAAATTCTTTTGAGGGCACTAGCCCCAAAGCCCCGCCCGCTAACCAGCTAGCGGGACCGCCATAATGGCTCCATGTAATGTGTTAAACTTGGCAGGTGCTAAGGTGCAGCTAGATGATGAGGGTGCAAAATTAAGAGTTCACACTAGTCTCATTAAAAAGCAAGAGCATTTCTAAGCTATCCTGGTTGCTCAATATATCCAATTTGAAGAAAACCTGAAGGTAGGCCATCATTGAGGAAGTTTCAGCCCTAATTAACCAAGCAAATCTCAATAACAGTAACCTCAACCATAATCCAAACCAAACCTATCTTGAGAAACATACCAATAATCAAGCCCCGAGTACCGCTACCCACTCTAGCTCTTCCTCTCTTTTAGATCTTTTTCAAAGTAGGGAAGTTTTCTCTAATTTGGACACCAAATTGCTTAT